>JAZDUA010000270.1:112500-575000 GCA_038098605.1 Gryllus longicercus
AGAAAAACTGAATCGGAGTTTTCTGACGATTCCTAACATCTCTCAAGAGTCGCGAATTCCCTCCGCCTTATCTGCTGCATCGGTGGTGACGACTGTAGGCGGAGCTGCCAGTCGCACTGGGAGCCCCTGCCGGCGATTTAAACGTCGCGTGCCCCGCATCGGCGCCTCCATCTCTGCGCCCTAACCCTCGCGTGCCCGTGGGCACGCCCCTTTCCCATCCCCTGTTCCTTATCCCACCCCCCGCCTCCCCATTTCCGCATCCCAACACGTTCCGCCTGGTCCTCGCCCCCCTTTCGTCCGGCCCCCTCATTCGTCAACACCACCGCCAGTCCGCCGACGTCCCCTGCCTCATCCTCACAGCGCCATTCCCACCCCGTCGCCCCCGTGCTCTCTCTCTGATTTGTTCTGCGTCGAATCGCTGCCCGTGCCACCTCGTTCCGCCCATAGCGAATCGCTAATTCCGCCCTGACGCTCATCCCCCTCGCCATTGTCTCTTGGCCTCGCCTTCAGCGGCTTCCACATCCTCCCTTCACGGCTGGACATCGCCTTCACCTCGTTCCTTCTCTCCTCCTCGCCTGGCACATCGGCGACGTCCCTCCTTCACGCCACCCGATCGTCAGCTTTGCCTCCCCCACTCCGCGTCTCAGCTTTGCACCCATTTCCCCAAGTACGCGTCGCTTTGTCGTACTCTTCTGAAAATTCTCTGTAGTCCCCTTGAGAATCTTTCTCTTCCTCCTCCATTGTTTCCCGCAATTGCCTACATCTCTGCTCCTTTTTGCTTCTCACTCATCTGTTTCGACCCTTCATGTATCGTTGTTTCCTTTGTCTATTGCTTTGGTTCGTTTTTAGTGGCATCGCCTTTCCGTTCCCGCCCTCTCTGATTTCGACTTTCCCATCTCAATTCTTTGTTCCACTCCATTTCCCCTTCAGCACTCTTCGCTTACCTCCTTATTTTCCGTCGCTCCCCACTCTCCTCTTCCTCTTCCGCGTTTTGCTCATTCCCGCCTCGTTTTTCAGCAAAGCCCTCCCTCCTCTCTATTTCTATTTTGCTTTGTAATATTGCTCCGCTCTCGTTCCCTAGATGTTCTCCACTCCCACTTCCATCCTCTCACCTTGCCATTTACTCCGTTTCCGCTGCTCACTGTCCTTCCCACTTTATATCGCCCCTGCTCTGGTATCGTTCTCCTTGCCAACCTGTTCGCATCTTAAGTTTCGTTGTTTCACGTTTCGAGCGCGTAGCACCTTCCACTCTCGCGTTCAGATCTGGCACAGGGGGTTTCTTCCCTCCACACACGTACCGTCGCCCTTATCTCCCCGCACTTCCTTTCCCCATCTGCCGCCGCCCGTTTTACAAACTACAGGGTGGCGCGGGGTAACGGGAAATTTTGAATTAAGGTTTCTATAAATCCATAAAACAAATAATTCAGTAACCAATGTGCATGCATTTAGCATGCCATTTATGTTTTTACAATCAAAATGTCCAAAAGCGTCTCTTTACTTTGTAAAGATGACATCGGAAAGATGTGCTCCCATTCGGCGCTCCCCTAACTGTCTGTTATGAAAACTCTGGAATGGGCGGTGTAGCAAATCTTGGAGAATGACAATGATTTTTTTTTCAATGTTCACCTTCAGTTCATTTATTGTTGCAGGACGTGTACTATAACTTGCCTTTAGGATATCCCCACAGGTAAAAGTCGCACACGCTAAGATCAGGGGATCTCGCAGGCCATTCAATGTCACCATTACGTACAATAATGCGTCTTCCAAACAATTGACGAACTGCTGCCATCGATTGTCGAGTAGTGTGTGACGTGGCTGCGTCCTACTGAAACCACACGTTTTCGATGTTAAGATTAAGCTCATACAGTCTCGGTGTACAGAATGTTTGAAGCATTTCAACATATTGAGCGGATGATACTGTCGCTGCACTACCATCCTCACGTGCAAAATAGTTTTCATAACAGGCTGTGAGAGTATGAACGCCGAATGGGAGCACATCTTTCCGATGTCATCTTCCAAAAGTAAAGAGACACTTTTGGACATTTTGATTCTAAAAACATAAATGGCATGCTGAATACATGCACTTTCGTTACTAAGTTATTTGTTTTATGGATTTGTTCGTTCAAATAACGTTAATTCAAAATTTCCTGTTTCCCTGCGCCACCCTGTATATGGATGGCGTCAATTTCAAATCATTCTCTTCCCACTGTAAATATTTTGAAATAGTACAGTTTTTTTTTAATTTTCTTGGAAGAGAAAAATAATGTATGTCCATAATGGAAACTGTCCTTTCGACCGGAAAATAGGAAGAATATCAGTAAATAATGCATTACGTTTATTATGCATATAATGTACTTCATTATTTTATGAAATAGTATTAAACTAATTTTAAAGCAAATTCTCTAACCACAAAAGACTTGAAGATAAACACAGGAAAAGTCTCGGGGGAGCACGTAAACTGTTACGCTTGCGCCGCAGTGAGGTTCTTACATAGGTCTTTTTTTTTTTTTCCATTGTGTTTCTTCTAGAACAACACGCTCTTAATTGAGGAATACTGCACACATCCGTAAATAATGATTGCTTTCACAGTTGCTCAGTCATATGGCAAGTACAGGACCCGAAATCAATCCTTAAAGGTTGTACTAAATGCCAATCCGCGTCTCTTTGCTTCGAAGGCTGACTGTTTCTCCTCATATCTCAGTTTCAGTGAATGAAGATTCTAAACGAAAATTGTCAAAGGAAATACTATAGAGAATGGCCTGTTTGTAGGCGTACCACCAGTAGATCGTATTATTGACCACATTATTCATTATATAGACTTTTTAGGAAACCTATTGAATAGTATATAATAATAATAATAATAATAGTAATAATAATAATAGTAATAATAATAGTAATAATAATAATAGTAATAATAATAATAATAATAATAATAATAATAATAATAATAATAAAAATAATAATAATAAAAATAATAATAATGACGAAACATATATTTGCAAACAGGCAATAAACGTTATTCTGTAAATGAAATGCAGTTGGTTGAGAATTTCATTGGCTCCTCCGCTTGGCTTCCTCCTTGCGCACTGCGCCACCTATGTATTTCCATTACGGCGTCGCCGCAGGGGGTGAATCGCGGGGCGTTAACTGGCTGGCACGGCAGCACTACCCGCTGCCTTTCCGTTGTCCTCACCCCGCTCCCTCTCTGCACCCTCTCAGCTCCCTCTCTGCCTGACCGCTCCCAGCGTTCTTCCACCCTGTCTCCACCCACTCCCCGTTCTGCCTCCGGAAGCGGGCGTGGGCGTGGGTGGGGGCGGAGGGGGGCGGGGGCTGCTCGCGACCGCTGCGCCCGAGAGAGCGGTCGCCTGTTCGGAATATGACGCAATATCCCGCGGAGAAATATGAACTGAAAAAAACATGGCCGCACGCACAAGGCGCCATTAGAGGGAGAGTGGATACGATTTAATACCGCACTTGGAGCGCCGCCAGCGCCGCCCCCGCCCCCGCCCCCGCCCCCACCGGGGTGATATCAATCGCGGATATACGGCCGCGGGAATATAAGGAGTCTGGAAGGAAGGAAACGGGAGGTCGTTTACATTAAACCGCACTAAACCGGACGGCGATTTATAGGACAGTCTACCTTGGCGGGCGGCGGCGGATGCTGGGGCGGAGCCGGGGGCGAGAGCGGGGGCGGGCGACGCGACGCAGCCTCCGTCACCAGAGGGCAGCAGCGATCACTAGGCAGAAGAGGCTGGGGCAGCGTATGCGATTAGCAGCATGTAGAGTTATTACTTAAGCTCTGGAGAGAATTTCATGCAGCCACGAAACTTAAGAAATATCTATATTTTGTATGGGTTAATATAATCAGAATTGTGAATATTGATTAATCGAAATATTGATTGACTCCAAATTTTAAACAGTGGGAAATAAAAAATAATATTGTAGAATGATATGCTTGCCTTACATATTAGAACCTGGCAACGTTTTTAAATAATTATTCAATAATATACATATTTTCAAATAACACGTTGTGGGTTAAATTTTGCAAATAAGTAGTGTGTACATTTCTATTTAAAAATCCGGGAATTTAATAAATTTAATTTTAATATATACTTTTTGGTTGTTTTAAGTTTCCTTCTAATGTAGATGTCATTTATAAACTTGAAACTATGTATCAGAGTTTTCAAATTGTTTCCTTCTTTTTTACATTTTGAAATAAAGTTTTCATGTTCATGTAATTATTCGGTTTGAATAGAGAATTTTCGAGTAGTCGTAAATAAATATTAATATTTTCACAACAATTCATTATTAGAAAAAATTTCAACTTTTTTATGTTTTGCAAATATTTATTTCAATATTTTTAAAATGTAACAATAGAAGAAACATTCTCCATTATATGTAAGAGAAGATATGGCATATTACCTAGAGGTCAATTGCAGTCTTCGTGAGTTTGACTTTTACAATAAGATATTGAATATTTTAAATTTAACTTGGTAAAAGTACTTAAAATAATAATTATACACGTATTTTTTGTGTAATTCTAAAGTCACATATTTGACCCTGGTGGATAAACTGATAGATCATTTTCTGCAAAAGTTGAATTGGGTCAATGCTCCATGAAAATGAGAGTACTCGATTCTCCTAAGCATTCTTTATATATGTAAACATATTACACTATGCTTACATACTTATTCCAATCTTGTAATTACTGTGCCAAACACTTAGTCCTCTAGAGGAATCGAATCATCTATTGTGGGTCGTAAATCAATGTGCGTTTTACTTGTGTAAAAAATATTTTTAGGTAACTCTTAGAATTTCCCGCATGGGTCCTAATAGCACGATCAGTTCACCACCAGAAGATTGAGACGCGGCGAATGATTTCGATTGGTTGATCGAAAGTGATGTAATAGTGAGTAAGGGATTGGCGGGTGAGGGGAGTTCATCCGATTGCTACAAAAGAAATTTTCACAATCTTATGTAAAAACATAACAAGAAAGATTATTATTTGTACTATCGCAAGGTTTTTTAATCGTACACCAAATAAGTCAACTGTTTATTTGCGTAGGAATATTTGTTCAAATACCAGAATGGCAAGATGCTGACTTCCAAAATTTAGTTTGAGAGAGTTATCAATTTATTCTTTAGGATCAACGATGTAGAATTCTTTTATAGAAAGGCAAATATGATACAAGGTGAAGAGGAATTGGGGCTCAAAATTGCAATACACGAAGCACTTTTCGTCATGCAAATATTTCGTTTCAAATCGAATATTTTGAAGTGTTTTATCTATCCACCGCCTTGGGACTGATATTTCAGAAAATACAGGCTTCGTCCTCCTTCCAATTTTGGAGCTGCTGGCGTCCGACCTCCCTCGTGCGACTTCATTCGCCCGGCCCGGCCACCGGACCAGCGCGAGGCCGTGCGGCGAGGGGGGGGCGAACCTCCGGACCTTTTTGTCGCGTTTAGGCGCCAGCGGAGCGACCGGGGGGGGGGGGGGGGGGGGCAGGCGAGGCCCGGCGGCCGCGCTCGGCTTTCTGGTCGCGTGGCGCCCGCCCTTCCCCCCTCCCCCCACACACCCCTCGCCATCGGCTCCACGGGGAGGGGGAGGGAGAGGGCCGGGCGCCAAGGGCGGTCGCCGCTGAAGCCCTCCTCCCCGCCACCGCCCCCTTAAATCCAATTCGAAAAGAGTCCGCCGCCGCATTGGGTAAACATTCGGGTTTCTGGCGGTTTATACAGCGCCCCATTTCCAAGTTGATACGGACGCCGCCGCCCGGCCTCCCGTCCTCGTCGAGGGCGCCCTCGGCGGCGGCTCGCGCTGGGGTCACGGCGTCCTCTGTCCTCACCCGACCCTCCCACTTCCCTGCAGCCCCGCGCATTCTCTCGCCCAGCGGTTTCTATTTATTGTTACGAGCGCGCAGCCTGCGCAGCCCGGCGCCGCAGTGGGCCAAAATGACTCCGACAGGCGCTCGGTACATTTTCTGCGAGCCCCGACCATGTGAGTCGACACACAAAAGTTAAACGGAATGTAATACTTATATGATAGTATTAGTGTATGGAGCGTATCTTAACGGTGGGTGTAGGGTGTTTGTTCACCTTCAACGTGCAGTTTCAAGACAAATGTTCGAATGTGACATCATCACTTTCCATGTAAAAAAAAATATTACGAAATGTTTCATTCATTTTTGCGTTCATTATTCTCTTGCAGTTTTTTGAAAATATACAATTTCTCTTTCTCTCCCTTTTGCATTTTTTATATCATAATTAACAGTTCTACTTCAGTTCATACTTCAGTTCATATTTTTCTGTTTTATCACTTTACAAATTCCTCGATCCAACTGTAAAAATGCATTTACTTCTTATCGCTGAATGCAGTGTGTCTATTTAAAATCAGAGCGCAGTCAGGACATCGTGCACTCAGATACTATAGTCACGTTCAAGGCTACTGACCAGCCATGGACTTTTGCTTCAGGCATAAATAAACGGTTCTTAAAACAACGTTAGACTATTAATGCTCCTCGGAATTGTCGTGCACAGCATTTGATCGGTTCCAGATACTTTCGTAGGTGGTAGGTTAAGTTGTAGAATTTTTGAAAACTTACTCTATTACTCTTTCATACAGATACTAAGCACATGAAATTGTAGGAATGAATCTATGAAACATTTCGATCTTCTGATCAAGGATACTTTATACAATTAAGTGAAAAAACTGAACAGTGAACGTTGAACATACTGTTCTCCCATACCAATTACACTGAATTATTCAGGATTGAATCGTCTATAAAATATTTCACTATAGTCGAATTTTGAGCAAATACAACGAAAAAATGTTCCACGAACCAAAAATAAAATGTACAGGAGTTAGCAAAAACAACCTGCAGGAATTTGCGAGTTACACTTGGCATCCATTACTGGACATCACGGAACCCTGATCTCAACGTATCGGACGCATACTTCTTCCACCGACCTAAGACCCACGAAACACACACCTTCAGTAGATATTCTGCAATTTAGTTTTGACGTAACAGATAATTGTTTGCCAAGCAGATATCTTGATTCATTGATATTTGGACCGTCACCCAAATATTGCCCGTGCGTTGTTCGGCCGCCCGCCCGCCCGCCCGCCCGCCCGCCCATCTAACTCACCCCCGTACCCCCCCCCTTACACCCACCCACTCGCCCGTCCTCCCCTAAATCCACCACCACACTCACTTCATTCCTTGCGAGTCGCCCCGCGCCTGTCCTCTCCCCGCCTGGAGCCTGGTGCCTCGTGCCTGGGGCGCCGCGTCCGGCGGTGGCTGCGCCGCGTAATTCGGTTTGAGGCGCCCGCAGAGGGCTCCCGCACGCGGCGCCCGCTCTCCCGCGGGGCGCCGCTCCCCGCCACCCTCCCTCCCCCGCGCCAAGTGCTCTGCCCCGGGGGCGGCGACTCGGCCAACGGTGCGGCGCCGCCCGGATTTAGAGCCCTGAGGCGCCCCCCGCTGCGATGGCGCCTGGCGCGCGGGCTCGCGTGGAATTGGTGTACTTCACTTGCGCTGTGAAGGGAATGCCTTTAATCACTCGCATTTAGTTACTACGCTGCCACCATTTATGGAAAGACAAACACGACGAAACAATTGGTTCCATTTAGTAATTGACCTTGTTGCTGTGTGATTGAATTAAACGAGTACAAATATCTTTAATATTATTCAATGTAAGTAACTTGTCTACTATGTAATTGTGTTATTATTATTATTATTATTATTATTATTATTATTATTATTATTATTATTATTATCATTATTATCATTATTATTATTATTAATTATGAGCAGGACAGTGTGGCGTGCAGTGCAGTGGCGTTGTGAAACTGAGGGAAACGAGTGTGTAAGAAAGACATTACAGCTCAGTGATCCGCAGTGGAGTGAATTAAAGTGAAGTGTGGTGAGGTGGAATGCTACTAAAGCTTGCACGGCGAAATGTTCATGTTAGTTTGTAAAGTTTGTAAATTTTGTAAAGGTGTTAAGTTCTGTAATGTTAAGTTAGTGTATTCTATTTCTCTCTTCCACCAAGCTCTCAAACCTCTCTATTCCACCAAGTTCTCAAACGTATTCGCAGAATTAGTAATAAATGTAATATACATTTTTCAAAGTGTACGTTAACTCAACCCCGAACCCGCTTGACCCAATTTGCTCTGACGGACGAGCTATCGTGAAGAATAACACTTAATACTTTTTTTGGTCCATCTATTACCGAAAAAACTTACCTTCGTATTTGACTGGCCACTTGGTGACAATGTGGTGACAATGAAGTATTATATACACGGACCCAAGAACTAGTTGGAAGCGTAGTTTGTGTCCGGAGCACATTGGTCTTATCATCTGGGCGTTAACTGCGAGGCTTCGCTTCTCAGTCGAGGAGACTTGAACTTCGAGCAATTTACCTTTCATTTGCATTCTATTCAGTAAGTGCCGTTACTCACCGCGGGCGTTAAAAAACCTACTGACTCTCCCGAGATGACAATTTTACCTGTTCCGTTTCCTGTCAGGGCTCATGAGAGTTTTTCGCCCACAACCTTGCATGGAAAGTTATTAGGGAAGTCCATTTGTTTCTGATTTTCTTCCTTCGAGATGCTGGCTCGTGCATACCTACATCATGAAAGTCAGTGTGCCTAACCATGTTTCAAGCACGCTCCTTTACAGGGCAGAGAGCAACTGAATCTCTCCTGAGCAATGACACCTCGCAGTGACAAATGTGAGCAGAGTTTGAGGCGGAGTGTGGGATGTGGGAGAGAGGCGCCCGTCAGACGACCTCTGAGCTAAAAGCACGAGCTGCGGAGAAACAAAATGGACGCCCGTGAGCTCCTTCCACACGTAATTAAACACAGTATATACGTACATACGGACAAGCGGCATTTACACGTATTCTGAGAATGGGAGGGGCCCCTACACAGTACAATGAATTAGTATGTTTGTAACTTCTTGAACATTAACGCTGAAGAGTGCTTATATTCCAGAAAATGCCGATTTGTTAATTTATTGCATTGCTCCCTAGTGAATCTGTTTTTTTGATGATCTTGCTATCTCATCCCGAGATTTACCGTCCTGCTCCTAGGACTCCCAGCTACGTTTAGGTATTGTGCCTAGGCAAGATTCATCGAATCTTTTTCCTGCTCATAGCACAGGCCTGATTGGCTTGATAACTTCATTCCCATTCGTCATATCACGAGTAATTCGTGTGAAGTTGATGAAAAGATACACAAGTTGCCTGTGTTTCAAGAATAATTACATTCTACAATGTCGGTGCCGCCTTCACTCTGTCTTTAATTTTTTTAAACCGTGTTTTGGGAAATGTACAACTTGATGATGTTTGAGGTTACACATTTCTCTTACATTAAAGATCGGAAAAGTTGTAAGTCTTCCTTATTTCCTGCAGCGGGCGACAGAAGAGCACAACGATATTAACATCAACTCTTATTCGTCATCATCGGGCATAACGCAAGTATACAACACAATATGGACGAGCTGTCAGGGTGGTCACGCTAAAACTCATTCCGACTACAAGTTTCGCATGTATTTGGTCTACTTTTTGTACATTAAAATACATTTTTGGCGGACAGTTTTCATATGTTACAATTGGTACAATTCAACATTATTAACAATTTCTATATATTTAGGGTCGCCTTTTAAAGCTAGGTACCTTAAGCTAATATTTTAGTGTTGGGATCTTAATTTTTGTTACTAATATATGTTGTGTAAATAATAAAACATTATTCTTGTGAAATTAATTCACCGACAAGGGTTAACATTATGCACAAATTAAGAATGTTTTTCAGTGAAGTTATAAGGTTTTCTTATAGAGATTTTATACCACGTCGTCACTTCTGGTGAACTGCATTGCATCATTCATGGAAGGGATGTGCACAGAAAGCATTGAGTTTATTAATAAATTCAATATCTAGTACATTCTGAAACTCCTTTAGACGTTAGTTCATTCGTGGAGTAGTGTTCAATACAACTCACAGAAAACAATCGCATTGCGAGTTGTAAATTCATCAATCATTTTAAATGCACTAGTGTCATTATCTATAATAATGATATTTAACACGGTAATATAAATCATAATGCATGATCATAACTTTCTCCATGAGGATTGTGCAGGTTTCGCGATTCGGAAGGTACGTCATAAGCGAGAAAGCATTGCATAATTTGTATCCCAAATTTTGCCCGATTCGAATCGTCGGATACAACTTTGGCTTTAGACGGGAGAATATTTGGGATTCGCTCCATTTTCTCAACGCCCAGCTCGTAACCGCGCGCCGCGGGTGGCGGCTGGGCCGAGGGTCAGTCAGGGAGTCGCCGCCGGCTTTAGGGGCTAATGGAGGTTCCGCGCACTATCATCGCTTCCTCCTCCGCCCCGCCTACGCCGCGCCCCACCCCCACCCCCGCGCACGGCCCCGATACGTCGCCCGGCCCACACAGCCCACCCGCGACACGCCCGCTCTGCCTCCCCTCGCCCCGCCTCCGCGCTCCGCCCCGCCCCGCCCCGCCCCGCCCCGCCCCGCCCTCGCGCCTACATCTCGCCCCACCCTCGCGCACGGCCCCGACACTTCGACCGGCCCACACAGCCCACCCGCTCCGCTCCTACGACACGCCCGCAATGCCTCCCCCCGCCCCCCGCCGCCGCCCCGCCGCCGCGCTCCGCCGCCGCGCGTGGCCCACCCCGTGCCTCACCCCCTGCCCCTCAGCCCGCCCCCGCCCCCGCGCCGAGGCATCGCTCTGCCCGTAACGAAGACGGACGGCGCGACGCGGCCTCCGCGGCGGCGCCGGGCCCCGTCATCCCTCTCCGTCGCACTCCCCCCCCCCTTACGCCAGAAAAATGCCACTCGGCGAGGGGACGCGCCGCGAGGTGACGCCAGGCGGCCCGGGAGGTGAGTCTGCGGAATTTCACTCGAGGCGTCTTCGGGGGGAGCGGGAGCGGCAGCGGCGGGGGGGGGGGAGTGATTGACTGCCCGCAGATACTCTTCTCTCGCGACCGCACTCGCTCATCTGCCCTCCGCGCCCCGCTCCTCCCCGCCCCGCCCAGCCAGAGATACGGCGGATTAATGAAGTACGGCAGCACCGCGATAACTCGAAAGGGAAGGCAAGAAAGAAAGAAGTCGATTTGCGGAATATGTTTGATTGGGTGATCCTTTGTATAGCGACGTGTAAGCTAGGTTTCCGCCCCTGCGTACCGAGATTGAAACCCGGACTACGCATAAAGAATTTGTGGTGAACAAAGCGTGTTTACTGCAGATTCGTTCGAGATCTCCCGTTTAATCAGCATTTCATTCTATTATTGCTTTGTCATTATTTCTAGCGTCCCATGATATTAATATTCTCATAAATCTATGCGTCATCCAAGTATGGCCATAAGGCGCAGGTACTGAAATTATGATAAATAAGATCTTGACATCAAGGTTCATATAAAATAAATATAGGACATAGAACAATAACTAAATGGCTTGAGACTTAAATGGCCAACTTTTATTACCAATATTTTATATGACATTTTAAATTATAAGTATTGGAAGTATAAATATTCACCTAGTAAAGGCATATTTAAGATAATATATAATACAAAAAATTATATTTCTTTTTTTATGAAAAAAAATATTCGTAGACCGTTAAATACATGAATGTGAGGCACGAAGACCGTCTGAACAAAGGTAATTTTCAAACTGACTTCTTCTCATTTGCTCTCTTTATCTAGAAGGAAATGATGTACTACACAATAATTTTCACTGAACTTATTGGTACTGTAGACCAATTAAGCGAGTCACAAGTAAGTAATGTGGGACTATTCACATACTATATTTTGACTGCCACTGAATCTTTCTAAACAATCACGTTCCTCCTCGATTTACATTTTACATATTAAGTGCATGGCAATAAAAAATTGATTTATTAGAGGTAAAGTATGACGGAATAGAAAAAGGTGAGGAACAATGAAAAATATATATAGAATGTAAGTTACTGAAGGCGATATTAACGAGTTCTTGGATATAATAGTGAAGCGAAAGTATTGTATGCATCTATTTTCCACTTCTTCTAATTAACCATATATTTTAATAAATATTACAAATCGATATATGCAATTCCAATATACCAATTATTTGTGAATGTTCCCTAATAAAAAGAAAAGACAATTCAAAGAAAAACCGGAATTCAAGTTTAAAGAGATATTTTTGGAAGATTGATTAGTGAAGAATTTTTTGGCAGATCGCCAGTAGTGATAGATAACTGATCACAAAATTTGTCCTGTAGATGCGTTTTCACTCATACCCCTCTAGAGTGTGACCCGTTATCTGCTTTCCCCTAGACCCTCTTCCTCCCAAGAGGCCTGTGGCGTTGTATCGGCTGTTAGGGGCCTGAGATGGCACCACCATCAGTCCTTCCCTCCCCTCCCCTCCCCTCGCCCCGCTTCCTGCAGCGGCCGCCGATGATTCACATATCAAACTCTCGGAGTCCTCGACCCCCGACCCCAACCCCTCGCTCGCAGCTAACAGATTTTGACGGCGCCGCCCGAGGAGACGCTCTGTCCCGCCCTGCCCCGCCTCGCCCTGCCCCGCCTCGCTCTCCCCCACCCTGCTTCTCACCTGCCCCGCCCTGTCCTGTCCTGCCCTGCCCTGCCCTGCTCTGCCCTGCCCTGCCCTGCCCTGTCCTATCCTGACCTGCCCTGTCCTGTCCTGACCCACACTGTCCTGCCTTGCCCTGTCCTGCCCTGTCCTGTCCTGCCCCGCCCTGTCCTGACCCGCCCTGTCCTGCCTTGCCCTGTCCTGCCCTCGCCCACGTGTTCTCCTCCGCCACCGTCGGCGCGCATCCTCCGCCTTGCTCCCTCAGCCCCACCTCATCCTGCGACTCCACAAGCCGATGTCTCCACGGCTGCTGCTTCCACTACAGACGTCTCTTCCATGGTTCTGCCTCATTCTCCGCCAATACAACTACCTTCACCTTCAACTCCGCCGCCGTGCCCAATCTCATCATCTCTCTCCCCTTGCTCTCGCTCTCGTTCTTGCTTTCGCTCTCGCTCTCGTCCTCGTTCATGTCCATGCTTCCATCTCTCCCATCACCTTAACCACATCGTATGCCACCAACTCCTCTACTTTTACCACGCCAGGCTTTACCACCACAGTATCCACCGAAGATACTTTCACCGTCTCAATCTCATCCCTCCCAGTTGCCGCCATCTCCATTGAAACGTCCACCTTCAACCCCATTCCATCCCTGCCCTCGATCTGCTCTCACTCACGTCTCCACCTTTCCCTCTGGCGTCACCCCATCCTTCACCTCAACCTCCACCACCTCTGACTCCACCGCCTCTGTCAGTCCCCATCACCACAACCGTAACTTCGTTTTTCGCCTCTGCAGCCACCTTCATCGCATTCTTCACTCCGTCCCACACCATCTTTGGCCCCCGCGCCGCTGTGACCATCTCTCCTACCTCCTCGCACATCCTCGCACTTTCGGCATCCAGCTCCACAGCTGCCTTCAACTCCGCCGCATTGTCTGTCTCTCCTAACATTTCCGGGTTCAATTCCGCCTCCACACTCACCTCCACCTTCTCTACTTCTCCTTCCACTGTCTTTTCGCCCCCGCTGCTTCACATCCGCCGTCTCTATATCCACTTCGGTCTACCCCACCGAATTCTCCACGGCCACTTCGACCTACCCCTTCACATTCTCTAGGTCCTCTGTCTACCCTTCCACCTCTACGGCTACCTGCCTATCCCACAGCCTTCTCTACGTCCATCTCCGACTACCTTCTCTACGACCACCTCTGTCTACCCTTCCACCTTCTCTACGTCCACCACTGTCTACCTTTTCATCTCTACGGCAACCTGCCTATCCCACCGCCTTCTCTACGCTCATCTCGGACTATCCTTCCACCTTCTCTACGACTACCTCGGTCTACCTTCTCTACGTCTTTTCTACACCCCCGTCTTCTCTTCATCCACTTCATCCACTCGCATTTGAAGGCGACGGGACACAGTGACTCTAAAGAAAGGGAACTATTAGTTCTAAAACGAATTGCAAACTTTCTTGTAACATGATCACTTATACTAATGCTACTGAAAAATACATTTGTTTCAGTACTTCAGCCTCTATGACTTCTCTACATTTTTTGATCTTAACGTTTCGGCATAATAAGAACTAACAAAAAGGGAAAACTAACAGTTTGGGGACAACAAAATGCTCTTTTATGGCAAAATGTCGTGATTGTATGGGTAAATTCAAAACTTTTCTCAGCGTATGTAGAAGTGTAAGCACTGTGTTAGTTTTTGCGTACAGTTCGAATGTTTATTCATGTACACTTAAGGTCGATGAATATGAGTACACATTTCCAATTTCGAAATGCAATATGAATCCAATATGCCAATATTCTCTTGGTTGAATTCGCCTTCTAACCAAAAAATGAACGTGATTTTCTGGTTTCATAATTCGAGTACAATGTCGGAACCAATATGATGGACAGAGAGCATTCTGTTTTAATGTGCTTTAAAATTAAATTCATCACATTTTCGGATTGCTGAATTTGAGTAGGATATTAACATTTCAGTATTCAAAATGACTAATTTAATGTTTTTTCGACTACAACTCGAAAAACACGAATTTTGACATAATACAAATATTTTATAACATTGTAAATGAATACCTGCGTTATTGATAGAATTCCTTTGTAAAAGTTTAGTAAACGCTTATTCATTAATGTGTCATAAATAACAATTATTTCTGCATTACAAAACCAGCGATAACTCTAAACCTCGTTTTTCGAATTATGTCAGTTTTGCCAAACATGAAATCTTTATCGCCCGCCAAACTGAGGATGCAAGAATATAAGTTCGTTAGATTGAAACGTTACGGTAGTAGGATTGTTTTCGTGCTCCTTATTTGCCTCTTGGACTACTGTGTGCGCGGGAAGTGGGACGGGGTGTTCATGATGTGCGATCAGTTCCATCGGAAGCGGCGCCCCCGTCGCCCTTCCTGTGAGTCACCCCCCACCCCCTCATACACACGTACACACTCAGCCCCTGAGGCAGGGAGGTGGCTGCGGGCGAGGGAACGTGACCGAAGGCTTTCAGTCTTGCTTGATTGAGCATTGGGATCGCTTTCGGTGAAACACACACAAAAGGGATGTGATGAACGAGTACTATACTGGCTCTGTCATTCTCATCAGTGGTTTAGTGACCTTATCGTCTATGTGAATAGAAAAGGGGAGATATAATCGTTAGATGTGCTGTAGTGGGACAAACGAAAATGTATTTGCTGTATAATTGACACATTTTCATTCCTTAAATTGGATTAGATTGATAGACTTCATTTCGCAATATTTAATCAACCCAGTATTGTAGTATGTAATTGTGTGCGAATTAATACCTGGAATGAGGATATTAATACCTGGAAAGGGTATTCCGGGATCTTATCGACTTAGTGGGTGATATACACAACATTGCAAAAGAAATTGAAGGTAAACATAATACTCGTTCCTTCACGTTTTGTTACTACTCGTATGTATTGAATTAAAGTTATCTTCATTTTGGTGTTTCCTTCAAATCATTCTCATTAATAGTTTTCAAGTATTCAAATGTTAAAATTCTAATTAAATGATTTAGCTTGTATTAATTATGAATGGTAGTGAAATGTTCAAGTGTTGTAAGGAAAAATGTTGTTTTTTTTTGCTCATTGAAATTCCAGTGGTTTTGGATCTTCAATTTTTTAAGGCAGCGGTTTGTCAAATAAGCTCTGGAACCGATGGACTAGATAATCGCTCATCTATGCTAATCGGGAGTTTAGCATTGACACTTCGTAGCCTGCGTCCTGTCAGAAATAAGGGATCCGCAGAATTGATGCGCCGTGGGCTTTTCAGTAAAAGCCCTCCTGACTGGGTAGAATTGATGCCCTTGTCCCGTCGCGGGTCGCGGGCCGGCGATAGGGAAGTGCCGTGTTGGGGCCGAAGGTAGGGTTCCCGGTCCCCTCTTCTGGGCTGCGGGTGGGGGGGGGGTGGAGGGGAGGCGGGGGCTCCGGTGGCCCGCGGGCGCTTTGGCTCAGCCCTTATTCATTGGGCGATTGAACATTCTGCAGCGTAAGTCGAGAACAGTTTGCGACAGCCGTAAAGAGACAAGCATGACTGGTCAAAGGAGAGACCCCGCTTTTATGACACGCGTTTTCCTTTGAGAAGGCGCGTTTTATGAGATTTTTTATCTCTTCTTTGGAGAATTTAATAGGTTCTTTGGTTTGGCGTTTTTGTTCCAATTTATTTACGAGGGAACGCGATGTATGAAAGGGAGAAAACCTTGTACAAGGAAACGAGATTATGTGCCATACTTTTTGAGCACGTCCGATTTCAAGAGATATGAAATATGGTGAGCAGAAATTTCGATATTGGCTTCTTAAATTCTGAACCGGTTGGAGCAATGATGTGTAGCAAACGGGAAATGATCTCCGATGTACCAGTAATGAGATTCCTTTTAGTTTCTGAACTGTAATCCTAGAGGGTGGCTCTCTTTGATGCGTCTTGTTTAATGTTGTCCTGCGAGTAGAGTTTGGAAACTGACATTATATACAAAAATATTACTCATACTTTTTTCCTTTCTCGCCTTAATTTACGTTTCCACCAGGTTATTTTACGATGTGTGTTAATTACTTTTGACACAAGTAAATACTTGTTTCAAACTAACATAAGGCTTTCATTAACAACAATGTCTTTATTACACAAAATATCTTTTCGGTGTATATAAATAAATGAAGTGATAACGATCTCTCTATTCTTGGAGTTAATAACAAGAGAGATAAAGCAAAATGAGATGACTCATGGAAACGAACTGTAAATCGTCAGTGTCTCATATGCATAGCACTCTATTTAAGGTGTGTTGCCAGTTAATGTGATCAAATTGTGCAACATTGCGAATTTAATTTTCATATGCAAATGAGTTCTGGTTGACGAGTGAAATAACTGGACACATTTGGACATAATACTCTAGCAAACCTATATATTGTGTAAATACCATGAATATTTCATTCATTTATTCCATTCATTCGTTCGTTACATTCATTCATTCGTTTGTTAGTGCGTTCGTTATTCGTTCTCTCGTTGCATTCGTTCGGTCGGTCGTTCGATACTTTCACTCTGAATGCTACGAATACATTCTCTTACATAGCAATCGGAGAAAAGAGTTAAAGCAGCATTACCAGTGTCTCGTGTGAGTCCGGAAGTTAACAGCTATAGAATGCAGAATGATGACAGTTGTTGCTTTTTTGTTGCCTGTTTAGTCGCATGTACATCATTACCATTGCTAAAATATATCGGTATAGGGCAAAACAAAAAATTAATGTCTTTTTTCTTCATTCTATATCGGTTATCGTCCGCACTGACACGAACCCTGGCGATGCTGCTTTAAAATTATTTGCACGAGTGTAAGAGAATGTAATCTCTTATTCGCCGCCTTCAGAAGAGTGAATGAAACGAACGAACGAGCGAACAAATGTAACAAACGGGCGAACGAATGTAACGAACGGGCGAACGAATGTAACGAACGGGCGAGCGAATGTAACGAACGGGCGAACGAATGTAACGAACGGGGGTGGTCAGGTCGAGGTGGCGGTAGTGGACGGGCTGGGCAAAGGGCCGGGGGCGGTGCAGGCGACGATGACGGGGCGTCTGCCAGCTTGCCCGCCGGGCGACGCGTCCTGTCCGCCGCCAGGCTGTCGCTGTCGCTGTCGCCGGCGCGTCTGGCCGCGCTGATCAGATTACGCCATCGATTGCGCCTTGCGAGCGGCTTCCCTCTGATTGCTTTTCCCGCGGCATCAAGTGCGGAGCCTCCTAACATAACCATTATAGGAAAGTAATGCGTTTATGGCACGGGATAAGGCAACGCACCAACGATGTTATAGTATTGTTCGTGCAGTAGCTCCAAGCGACTGTTCGGAAAATCATAGCCGTTCTTTGTTCATACGATTTTTCGTGCAGTAGGATTGTCTTTTGTTACTGATATTTTCGAAGAAAGGCTTTCTAACACAAGGCACACACCAAAGAATGTAGTCAGATCCAAAGGCTTGGCTCATGTCTCTCGGGGTATGTCGACGCTCTGAATACGAATGAGAAGCCAGAATTTCGCCACAACAAATTTACCATTTCACGGTGCTTTTTCGCGATTTAAAAGGAAGGATTGGCGGGACGTGGCGCAATTCTGATGTGGGTGCGGGAGACTGACAAGTGCCCAGTCTGGATCTGGCAATTACTTTTTTTATGTGTGTAATTCTGTACACATCACTTGTCGTCTTACTGCTTAAATCTATTCAATTATTTTCTTAGGTGTGCTCTTTTCAGCTTCTCATTCTCACTCTCACTGACTCACTCTCACTGACTCACTCTCACTGACTCACTCTCACTGACTCACTCTCACTGACTCGCTCTCACTGACTCGCTCTCACTGACTCGCTCTCACTGACTCGCTCTCACTGACTCGCTCTCACTGACTCGCTCTCACTGACTCGCTCTCACTGACTCGCTCTCACTGACTCGCTCTCACTGACTCGCTCTCACTGACTCGCTCTCACTGACTCGCTCTCACTGACTCGCTCTCACTGACTCGCTCTCACTGACTCGCTCTCACTGACTCGCTCTCACTGACTCGCTCTCACTGACTCGCTCTCACTGACTCACTCTCGCTCTCACTGACTCACTCTCGCTCTCACTGACTCAGTCGCTCTCAATGACTCAGTCGCTCTCAATGACTCAGTCGCTCTCAATGACTCAGTCGCTCTCAATGACTCACTCGCTCTCAATGACTCACTCGCTCTCACCGACTCACTCGCTCTCACCGACTCACTCGCTCTCACCGACTCACTCGCTCTCACCGACTCACTCGCTCTCACCGACTCACTCGCTCTCACCGACTCACTCGCTCTCACCGACTCACTCGCTCTCACCGACTCACTCGCTCTCACCGACTCACTCGCTCTCACCGACTCACTCGCTCTCACCGACTCACTCGCTCTCACCGACTCACTCGCTCTCACCGACTCACTCGCTCTCACCGACTCACTCGCTCTCACCGACTCACTCGCTCTCACCGACTCACTCGCTCTCACCGACTCACTCGCTCACTCACTCACTCTCTCTATCACACACACAATAAAAATAATTAATAGTTTTGGTCTCGTATAACGTGAGAATCCATTTCTTCTTTTCACTTTAAAATTTATGATAACATATTCGTTTCAATTTTGAGTTGATGTATCCATAAATCATCTCATTATTTACATAGATTCTATAAGGTATCAAAATGTATCGATATTAAAAAGATTTTCAAAATTTTGCCGAACCACCAACTTTAAAAGAGCTGATTTCCCGCAATAACTCTACCACGCCACTTGTAACGCAGTAGTTTCGGAAATGTCTCCACACATTTCGTGTTCTTTTTGCTTGTCTTAGAACTTATTACTTGGTTTTTTGCTATGTCTGTATGTTCTGTCTGCCGGAGTTAATTTTTCCTATGTAACAAGATGCAATTCCCAAGGGAGCTCTTGTACGTAAATATTTTGGACTCGGGCCCTAAAAACGGCTCTGTATCCCTCAGGTCGTTAGAGCGCGCTCTACCGTCGCGTCGCATGCGAATGGAGACGAAGAGTTTTTGCTGCAGCGGTGCTTCTGGCCGTGGAATTCCGCTCGGTGTATCCGCGCGAGCGACATCGCGCCAGCGCGGCGCAGCGGCCTGCAGCCGTCGCTGCGCGCGGAGACGTTCATTTCCGGCCGGGGCTGCGAATAAAGGGTTGGCGCCGCGGCCGCCAGGGAGCTCTCTTGCGCTCCGTGTCTTCGTTATGACTATAATTCCGGACTTTAATGAGTTGGCGCAGCCCCGCCCACGCCGAGTACCCGACTTGCTCCGGCCCACCCCTGCCCCTGCCTCTGCGCCTCCCCGCCCCGCCCAGCTCCGTCCCCTCCCTCCGCCAGTCGCGCGCGGTTCCGCCTGCTCCGTCAACCTGCATCGCCCCGCCCACTCCTGGCTCATTTGACCCGCGTAGTGCCGTTCGCTTGTCACACACACAGACACTCTCCCGGGCCATCGCCACTGTTATGCGCCGAGCATGGCGTTTGTTAAGCTTTCGAGATATATTCCCCATTTTGTGTAAATAGTATACGGTAAATTAATTGTAATTTATCAAATAAATGTATTTTATTATAGAACAGTAACTCTAATAAGGGGCTACATTGACAGGGTGGGCAACAAATCATTGTCGTGCGGGGGGACGGCATTTCAAGAGATAGTTGTAAAATTATTTACAAATGAGCTAACTCAACGATCGCACTGGTAAAACGAGTGTGTGGACGTAACTTAATAGTTGTATTGCGAGGAATGGCGAAGCAGTGGATGTCAAGGCGGTCCCTTCTTAGAGCATTCTCTCTATTTTTATGCGATTACAGGACAATTTTTGAGAGGGATTCTTAATGACTATCGTAAATACAGCCATTTATTTACGAATTCTCTCTTGCATAAGCAGCCAAGTGCACTTCCTGTCGAGGGATATCTATACTATGATTATTTTGAGTTCTTACACCACGCGCTTTCAACAACAGCGCATTTCGTGCTGCTTCTTTCCCCCTGAACACTTGTGTAATACATTTGTGGTCTTCCTCCCCTTCTTCTTTTTGTGAGCAGTGCCTTCCGCGGACCGCGCTCATGTATTCGATGGAGTACGTAAGGGTTGCACGAAAGAAGAGAAGCGTTGCCAGCGTCGTCCACAAGGGCCCGCGGCGCCGCGCCGTCTAGTCCCTCGCTCTGAAATACGGCGTCGCCGGCTGGGTGCGCGGGCGGCGATGGAGTGCAGGTGCTTGGCAGTCGGACGGCCACGCGCCGGCGCCTCCGCCCCTGCCCACGCCTGCGCCACGCGCCCTGAGCGCTAACGAGTCGGAACGCAGCACCGCGGCGCCCGCCCGCTTTCCGCCACACTTTTCGCGCGGCGCGCTGTTCGTCTGCAGGTGGCGCCGAGGGGGGGGAGGGGCGGTACTCTGGAGCAGTAGGGAAGGGAACGGGATGGACAGGTAAAGGTTCGAGTTCGGGGAACGAGCAAGAGGACGGGCAAGGGCGGCGGACGAGTGCGGCGGGTAAGGGGACGGGTGACGGTGGCGAGCAAGGAGGGGGGCGGACAAAATGAACGAGTAAGGAGGTCAGGCACACTCACTTTCACACAAGCGCGCACACACTCACACAAGCGCGCACACACTCACACAAGCGCGCACACACTCACACAAGCGCGCACACACTCACACAAGCGCGCACACACTCACACAAGCGCGCACACACTCACACAAGCGCGCACACACTCACACAAGCGCGCACACACTCACACAAGCGCGCACACACTCACACAAGCGCGCACACACTCACACAAGCGCGCACACACTCACACAAGCGCGCACACACTCACACAAGCGCGCGCACACTCACACAAGCGCGCGCACGTTCACACAAGCGCGCGCACACTCACACAAGCGCGCGCACACTCACACAAGCGCGCGCACACTCACACAAGCGCGCGCACACTCACACGAGCGTGCGCACACTCACACAAGCGCGCGCACACTCACACAAGCGCGCGCACACTCACACAAGCGCGCGCACACTCACACAAGCGCGCGCACACTCACACAAGCGCGCGCACACTCACACAAGCGCGCGCACACTCACACAAGCGCGCGCACACTCACACAAGCGCGCGCACACTCACACAAGCGCGCGCACACTCACACAAGCGCGCGCACACTCACACAAGCGCGCGCACACTCACACAAGCGCGCGCACACTCACACAAGCGCGCGCACACTCACACAAGCGCGCGCACACTCACACAAGCGCGCGCACACTCACACAAGCGCGCGCACACTCACACAAGCGCGCGCACACTCACACAAGCGCGCGCACACTCTCAAACAAGCGCGCACACTCTCACACAAGCGCGCACACTCTCACACAAGCGCGCACACACTCAAACAAGCGCGCACACTCTCACAACTTCAACAGTTCACGCCTTTATACTGCTGCACACCAAGAAACAAAATCCATGTTACGCATTATAATAATTACAACAATAGAAGCATTTCTTTGAAATCTGAGTCATGCACTTCTTTTGAGTATTCTCAAAATTTTGATTTTGTTTCAATCATTCAGTTAAAAAATTATTTGAACAATATTATTAAATTTTTGAATTTATGAAACAATCTTCAAATATCAGTATGCCTTATGATATGTAAAAATGAAAGTGGAAGCAAATGCTAATCCTTCTGGTGTGTTTTGCAGTGGATTGAATGAACTTCACAAGATAATTTCTGTAACTATCTTTGAAATTGCTTCTTTTGTGATTTAAAAAAATCAAAAATAAGAGGAATCATTTATTTTGTATTAATTACTATAAAGGAGAACAATATTTGAACGAAACTGTCTTAGAGCTGCAACTGGAAACAGAATATGACGAGATGTTCCCAGAACGGAATATATCGAAAAAATTTCATTCGTGGAAGTCGTGAAAATATTGATGCATTGTTACTGTATCGCATTTGATTTTGTTTTTCCGTTTCGGTTTATTAGTGGCGTTGTCAGATCATGGGCGATACCAAAATTATGCCCCGTCCTCTAAACAGACAAGCCAATTGCAGATAGCGTCACGTAGTGGATTGAATTCGAATTTGTCTCGTATGATAGCATCTCACCGCTTCTACAATCTATAATGTCCACGGCAAAAACACAGCATGGTAACATGTTTTGAACTTCTGCCGGGACGTACGTGCACGCAAAATTTGTATTTACACGAATGAAAAAATTTTATCAAAAAATCTATAAAGGTTACAAAACGCTCGCGCCCGCCCACACACACACACACACACACACACCAAAACACACACACACCAAAACACACACACACCAACACACACACACCAACACACACCAACACACACACACCAACACACACCAACACACACACACCAACACACACACACCAACACACACACACCAACACACACACACCAACACACACACACCAACACACACACACCAACACACACACACCAACACACACCAACACACACACACCAACACACACACACCAACACACACACACCAACACACCAACACACACACACACACCAACACACACACACACCAACACACACCAACACACACACACCAACACACACCAACACACACCAACACACACACACCAACACACACACACCAACACACCAACACACACCAACACACACACACACCAACACACACCAACACACACACACACCAACACACACCAACACACCAACACACACCAACACACCAACACACACACCAACACACCAACACACACACCAACACACCAACACACACACCAACACACCAACACACACACCAACACACCAACACACACACCAACACACCAACACACACACCAACACACCAACACACACACCAACACACCAACACACACACCAACACACCAACACACACACCAACACACCAACACACACACCAACACACCAACACACACACCAACACACACACACCAACACACACACCAACACACACACCAACACACACACCAACACACACACCAACACACACACCAACACACACACCAACACACACACCAACACACACACCAACACACACACCAACACACACACCAACACACACACACCAACACACACACCAACACACACACCAACACACACACCAACACACACACCAACACACACACCAACACACACACCAACACACACATAAAGCGGCTTGTGATGATTACGTAGAACCCAAAGTGATGATTTTCTTAATGATATAAGAAATTGACATAGAAGAAAAGAAAAAGGTAAATTTATTGAATTGTGATATTTTTTAAATTTGAAGAAATATTTTATTTGAAACTTACTAATAATTATAAGTTTATCAGATTTTACCAACTCGATAATACAGAAAATAAAGTAAGTTGAGATTCAGAAGCGACAAAATGGAATTAAATACATACAAGACAGCCAAGTCAGCTTTAAAAGCGAAGATAAAGTGTGTTAATAGTTCGTGAGCAACGTTATATATTGACAAGTGATTTAATTTAATCACCTTTCATTATAATATCCCTTGCAATTCGTAAACCCGTTTGTAACATATTCATACAATGATGTAAATTGTTTCTGACTATGAAAATAAATGTTAGTGAATATTACGTTTGGAGAAAAATTACAAGTAGATGAAAGGAGGTTTGTGAACACGCCTGATTCTTTGAAAGAAATTTGAAACGAGTTGAAAAGCGTTAATTTTTTGTCAGTGCGATAAAGTTTTTTCACTAATAAACGCGCGTACATGGCTGCCTGAGTAATGATGTTCCTTCGAAAATTACTGAAAAGCGCCACCACGTACGGGTAGTAGACGGGACATTTAGGCAGGCGTTTCCCAAACCTCCTTATTTCCTCCTTCGTGTCTCCACGCCCGTTTCCTTTATTTATCGCCCCTCGATGGCTCCGGCGTTCCTTGAGCCCCGTGAATTGTTCCAGTGCTCGCTGGGGGGCTGTATCGCTGGCGAGACTTTTTTCCCGCCCCCGCCCCCGCCTTGGCGCCTCAATTTCCCGGCGCCCGCCTGCCGGCCCGCCAGAAAGCGGGCGGCGGCGGCTGGGCGGGGCTGCCAGGGGCCGAAAAATGTCCCCGAACGCACCTTGAGGGTATCGCTGCAGGAAATAGATTTATGTCCCTCCCCACCCCGCCCCGCTCCGCCCCGCCCTCGATGCAGTGCCGGCGCGCGCGCCACTCGCCTTGGAAAAAATGACGGCGCATTTGCGCGAGGAGCGCGCGCCGGGCATTGCCTCCCGCGCAGACCTTGGCCCCCACGGCGCACACACACACACACACACACGCACTCCCACACTGCCACTCCCTCTGGCGCATTCGTAGGGGACTTGCGGTGAATACTTCAAATCGGGAATTATTATTAATACTATTATTATTAATTGTTACCTTCCAAAATTTGACTGTTCATATATATATTCTCTCTGAGCGAAAATCCTTAGTGTTTTAAAATCATACAATAACGTACAAATGCAACATTTTTGCAACAAGTTAATGAATGAAAACAAGTGTATTTTGATATGAATACATATTTACGTGTTTAGTGTAATATTCTTTTAAGTGTTTCATGTTTGGCCCTATTCGTAGCCGCTACATCGTAGACTTATTGTAGAATCAATCACTTCAGCGACTTTCTCTGCGAGAGTTGGAGAAACGCTTCATCGTTTTCCAGCAGATTCAGTTTTATTATAAACTTATGTCCGCAGACGATTGAAATATTTCGATGAGTAGATTGAGTGATGTACTTAAGAGTGATTGTTTCCTTGTTGCAGGTATGAGCGCTAAGTCGAACTGCTGGGCGCACGCGGCATCTGGGGGTGAGTCACCGCACTACAGCTGCACCTGTGCTTTGCCTGATCACCCGCAGCCAAAACCTCCCGACTGCCTCCAACACCCCTCCTACCGTCAATTTAATTACACGTGCATTCAGAACCTGTTCTGAGGTAACTATTACGTGACTGGTAAATGGTAAATGACCGCCAAGCGGATCTTCTGCGAAGAAATGAAACGGAACACAACTAAGTTTCAATAAAAACATTTTTTCTTTTAGTAAATGAAAAAAATCAAATGGAATAAAAGTAAATTTTAAAAAGGGAGAAAATGTAATTTTACGTTCTCAAAAATGTTTCAGTCTTGATAATGAAATAGAGTAAATGTCTTTGAACACAGGACTTTTAGGGTAGCAAACCCCTTTCTTCAGAGCTTTCAAATTAACCCTCGTTTACCTATTTAGTCTTGAGGCTTCAGACTATCAGGCTTCCGTAGATTTAAAGATTAGTCCGCGCTCCAAACTCTCGATTAAGCAATGAACCATCGCTTTAGGAAATCTGGGTAGTTCACAATCGGTACCAGAGATTAAGTGCTTAGCTCTTTACAATTTATTATTGACAACAATGATTTACGAAATGTTAAAAATCAGACCCCCTCAGACAAATATCTATGTATTAATGAGTTTTATTTGCTCCAGAGACCTAAAGAAATTGCGACCGTGATAAAAGTTGCTTCAGCATTTATTAAGTACCTTTGAATTTTAATTCCTTAAAACATTGTTTAAAAATAATATAAAACGGCTCTGAAAATAGTTTGACAACATCGTCTACAAGAACAGTGAAGCTACTTGCCAAGGCAACAACCAGTGATCACACACTTCAATGAAAATGACATGTTATCATGACGAAGAAAGACTCTAGAAATGAACCTAGCTGTGAATTTATGATATATTATATCAATATGCGTGAAAATAAAATACACGACCACATAAAAGTGCAATTGATTTCATTGTTATGAAGCTAAAATGTATAGAGTACCTCATAATACGAACGGTCGGAACACAATAACGTGGTTTATTTTATTGCCGTCAATAAATGATGAAAAATAAATATGATGTATTTGTAATCTCACTGGAAGTGTATATGAGTTCAGTTTTCTCTCTTTACCACAATAAAATAATTTCGTTTATATCATCGCCATGTATGAATATTTGCTGTTTTACATTCTTCTGGTAATATTGCACAGTTATTTAGAAATAGTGTGTAATGACGATTTCTCGGTAATTATTGCACGAATTGCCTGCTTTTCAACGAAATAAAATATGAAAACTATTTCATCAGATTAGTCTACAGCTCTGAAGAGCAGTACAACGTGGCCCTCGCTGAGTGCGCGGCTGATTTCGCTTGCCTCTTTTGCGATGTTGAGGGTGACAATGATCCTCGGGAGTCGACGCGTTGATAAAATGAAACTGGCGTATCGACGGGCGAACGACGCGACACGCTTCTGCGGCCTGGCTTCCCCATTCGACATCCTGGGCACATTAGACATCCAGCGCGAGGGATTCAAAACCCTCTGTCACTGATAAATTATTCACACACGGTTGTTTAATTTACGTATATATATATACATATATATTTATATATGTAAATATATATAAATATATATATTTTCATATATAAATAAATATATATATATATATATATATATATATATATATATATATATATATAAAATTTCATTATATTTGTACTTCGAAACATAATAATCTGTAAACGAGGAATATAGAAGAAATAAACTAGAATGTGTTTAAGACTTCAGGGACTTTATAATGTATTTTTTCCTCCTAAAATAATAAATTTAAAAATAAAGAAAAAATAATGTCCTACTATTTGAGTCGTGTAAAATCCACGAGATTTGGAAGTGCTTACCATATTGGAAGTTACAGCTATTTTATATCGTGTGGGAAACAATTAAACATACTAAAATAATAAATACACACGTAGGAATAGTTTAAAAGTCAAAGTTGTCAAAAAGTAAAGCCTGTACCTCGGTGCTTTCTAATTTCTTCATAAACGTTCAGTTTTGTTGTTAATGTACTATTTGTAAATTGGAAGTGCTGCAAAGTTCTCTCATATTTATTTTCATTTTGTAACTACGAAGGAAAGTCAAATACTAAAGGCAATTAAAAAAAATAATAAAAAAAATTGAGCTATATAACTGAGTCAAATAACTTCTTAGTGAGATGGACACTGAATCTTAAATACGTAACAGACACGAAAACTTTGAGGTTGTTTTATCTCACGATACAAAAAGTTAAAACACCAACTAAAGCTGAAACGATAAAAAAATTTTTTCTTTTGACTTGCTCTCGTTTTTTTAAAATGTTAACTTTTGAACAAACTATGAATATAAAGTTGATGAATGAAATAAATTTTGGTTGATTTACTTTTTCAGCTTTAATTTTAGTTCTCACAACTTTCTTGGGAGTCTGTACATATTTGTATTTATATAATTTTAACAGATGTGAATAAACTGATAGTAAATCAGATACCAAATTCTAATTTTTAGTTAAAATATTATTTTTATCGTACTGAACTGTTATTATTCACGGTTCAGCATTTTTCATGTTCAAGCTTTTTTCATGTTGAATACCATAGTTGCCCAAATGTTTTCACATACGGTCAGAAAGATACTTCGGTGAAGTTTCTGTTTCGCAAATTGAAAACTTTGTATAGAACTGCGAATAATTTCGTGGAAATAGATTGAAAAAAGAACATATTGCTTGAAAGTACTTAACCCAGCTGTTGCGTTTTTTCTGCCGCACTCTTCCTGTTCGTACGTAATCGCTTGCTTCCCTCTTGATGACCCCGCGGCCCTCTCTCCCCGGAGACGCGCTCCCCGCTCACCTCGCCGCCTGGCGCATCACCGCAGGGGGCGACGGCTTCACCCGCGACCTCGTCATTTCGAAATAGAGCGCGAGGATGAATAACAAGCTTACCTCCCCCTCCCGCCCTTGCCCCTCCCCTCCCTGCGCCCCGCCGACGTGGCCACCTGGTCATTCAACACCCCTCGCTGTATTTCGCACGGCGCGCTGCCGGGTCAGGGAGAGGGGCGGTCGCGTGGTGAAGAGCGGGGCCGATCTTGACGTGGGGGCGGGGCAGAGGAGCAGAGCGGAGCGGAGCGTGGTGGGTTGGAGAGAAGAGAAGAAAAAAGATGAGCCGGGCGAGAGGAGCGAGGGGGAAAAGAAGTGGGAGGAGAGGAAGGGGCTTGGGGGGAGTGAGAGGGGAATGGGGGAGGGAATGAGGAAAAGAGAGGGGCAGGGAGGATGAGTGGAGTGTGGCGGAGAGGGGAGAAGAGAAGACGAGCGGGGTTGTTAGGAGTAAGCAGAAGGAGGAAATGGGAGGAGAGGAAGGGGCTTGGAGGGGAGTGAGACGGACGTAGGGAGAGGCGAGAGGAGTATGAGAGAGGAGGGGGTAGGGAGGAGGAGCACGGTGGGATGGGGAAGAGAGGAGCGGAATGACGCAGAGACCAGAGATGAGATGCGGGGTGGTGGGCAGCGAGGCGGAGAAATAGGAGGGGACAAGGGACTGGAAAAGGTGAGATGGGCCTACGTATTGGGAGAGGGAAGTAAGGTAGATAAGAGGTTGAGGGAGGAAGAGTGGGGTAGAGAGAAGAGAAGACGAGCTGGGAGGAAGGCGGGAAGGAACGGGACAGAGAGCAGCGACGAGAAGAAGAAATGGGAAGAGAGGAAGGGGGCTTAGTGGGCGGGAGAGAGGCGTAGAGTACGGGGGAGGGACGTAGGTGGGAGGAGAGTTGCGTGGCTGAGAAGAGAAGAGATGAGAAGAGAGAAGCGGGGCAGGGTGGGGTCGGTTGAGAGACGAATAGGCGCGTGGTGAGGGAGAAAGGGGCGGGGCAGGGCGGGGCGGGGCGGACGAGGGTCGAGGACGGCGCGTCGCCCGGGGCGAAGGGCGACGAGGAATCGATTACCCGGATGAACAGCTAAATAAACATCTCGGGCGCCGATCCACGCGGAATCATGAGCGGGCGCTTTTTTCGCGCGCGTCTGAGTCATGAATTGTTAAGTGGGGCGGCGCGGCGCGGCGCGGGGCGGCCCAGCCCGGCCCGGCCGAGGTGCACCAGGGCTGCGACCTCGCCCCACCGCTCTCGGCCCCCCTCGTGCGCCGAGTCTCAAAAAAAATATCCCTTCGGGGTTATGTTTCGGTTGGATAATGTGATTTAGAAGAAAGGAATTTGCTTGACCATATGCTTATATATATATATATATATATATATATATATATATATGTTTTATATATTGTTTTTAATTTAATGATTCACACAACGAGGACATCACAAGATTTGGACGTGTTGTTCTGTGCTTCTGCAATTTATATTCTATGATACAGCAGTTTTTAGCCAAGTAGTGATCGTCCATCGCTGGTTCAGGGTCCAGTTTTTGGCCCATCTATGTGGAGTTTACAAAGGGGGTGGGCGCGAGATTTCTTCGGGGTTCTTTAGTTTCTTCTTTCTCACGTTGCTCCTTGCTTTCTTTCATTCATCACTTCATTAACGCAGCCTCACAGCGAAGCCCTGTGCACAATTAGAGTAAGGAAATATTTAATATGGGTTTGAGAAACATTGTGATTGCGGGTTGTGTAATTAGTCATACTCAATGTGTCCAGAATGAAGAATACAATAGAATTAAATTCAATGAGGCCTTATTTTACGTGGCGAGACTCAAGACATCAGGCCTGCTCTTCCGTCTGACAATACAAATTTCGCTACGTACGTTTCGTCTAGCAAAAGAAGCAGATATCACTCAGGCAATGAAACAGACGATTTGAAATTAGCTAAGAACTTTCTTCAAGGCTAGAGGATTTTTTTATGAAATAACTTTGGAACTCTGGAGTGTCGACTTTACTTTCCCTCCGAAGGAAGGCGTACGAAGGATATTTTTCACCCTTCCAATCACACACAAATCCACCGCGTCGTGTTTGAGCCCGCAAACCTGCGTATAAAAGCCCGATACGCTGACCTCTATACCACCGAAGCCGATATGAATGGAGTTTTTATGATGTAAGGTGGAAAGTGGTTTAAACATTTATAGACGACTAACCCGAGTATTGAATAAAACTTATAGTTCCTTACGTAGTCGCAACATAGAGAGGGGGGAGAGGGAGAGAGAACGTGCGATCTACATTGTATTCCAATGGTTTTAAATGGCCTCCGACCGTGTGAGATGTCTCAGAGTAAAAACTGTTAATTCTGCAGTGCCACTGACCAGGACCTTTTCCGAGTACACATGGTGGAGTGGGACTTGATTTCTTGCCAGATCAGATTCCCCCGCGGTTTGTTGGAGAATTCAGACTGCTCTGATTTTGCTGCTGTAGTTTTCCATGGTTTCTCTGAATAACACCTGGCGAATGGCGGAGTATTACCCTAACAAATGGGTCCCGGAGCGTACGCGATCTTTCCTCAGTTTCCTTTGTCCTATCACCACCCCTTACACGCATGCACTCACACACACACACTTATAAGCAATACACTTGCGTACATGCGTTACACTACTATACACGCGTTACACTAAGGTAATGTTGGAATGCCAGTCTTGACATTAAAATCCCACGTCTTTGCGAGAGAGGTACACCGCTCCTACCGAGATACAACATAAACTATGCTTACGAAAATAACATTATACCATTTGACACAGCGGGAAACACGCAGTAATCGACCAAACATTAAAGAGCGTGGTGGAGGGCGCCCAGCCGAGGCGTGCCGGCTGCACGGCCCTCTTCTCCGCTCGGTGCGTGGCGGCGGCGGCGATGACGGCGCGTCGCGGCGCTTTGTGGCCCGGCCGCGGGGCGCCTCGACGCCACCCAGCTGGCCCTGCCCTTCCGCCCTCTGCGAGCCGCAGGGCCAAGGAGATACTTTCTGCAATTGGGTTCATCGCCGAGGAAGGAGACCGAGGCTTCGAGAACTGAGAAGGGGAAGCATCCGTGTTCGAATCGCAGATCCCCTGGCGGCGTCTCGGGGCAACTCGTACAGAAAAAAGGGGGACCGTCTAAACATCTTTAAGTTTGTGTACAGTTTGTGTACAGAATTTGCAGGACACTATTACCATGGGAAAAGGTCTTTAGGGTGGGAAAGGGGCCTGGATGAGGAAGAAAGAATCGCGGACGATCCGTGCCCCTTATTCTGGGGTCGTGTCCGCACCTCGAATTGACCAGGGAATGCGCTGAAAACACAAAGAAGCAGCTTGTTCAATAGGTAAATTATATTAAATACGTTGCCTTGGAACGCTTCGTAAAGGCAACGATTGTTATTTAATAAAGTTTGTAAGTACATTGACAAATATGGAAATATTAAAAATGTGTGCCTGCTGTTTTAGCCTTCACGACAGAATATTGAAAAAACATTAATTCAATTTACTCAGAAAATCGATTTGGGAAGCGACACAATAATTTAAAATCTATAAATTAATTAGTGAACAGTATTTTAACTCCTCAGCACCTAACGTTTTTCGTTCGAAATATCGATTCAGAAAGATAAACAATGTACTAAAAAAAATGTACGAAGGGAAAATATAACAGTTTTAATAGTTTTGAAGTTTCGAAATGTAGTTCAGTTATAATGATTTTTAGCATTGTTTTGTTATTAATTTAGCATTTTTGTTTCTATAATTGGTCATTTGGTTTTAAATCGTTTTGAAAAGTTGCAGTACTTTCGAATATACGTTTAAGGGACCGTCTGAAACGCATTCACGAGCTCTGCTGTACGTGATATGTTAAGATAGACCAGGAATGACATAAAGCACATGAAGGAAAAAATAATATGCCCGGAAGTATTAGGCGAATCTGCATTGTAACTCCACGTGCACGCGTTCTTGTCTATTAGTCAATTAATTTCCCGCAAACGGATATAAAGAGGAATTACACGATGTCATCACGCCGTGTAATTTGAAATAACGACCATCCGGGACGCGGGGCCGCCGTCGTTTCGTTCACCTGCGAACCACTAACGCGACGAAATGAAGCATAATTCAATGCGCACACTTAGGGCAGCCGCTTTTATTGGCATTTTGCCGTGGGGTATTTCGAAATGAAGTATTTGTTGTCAACGCAAGCGGCGGAAACTGCTGGTAGGAAAGGCTACGCGTTGGTTGATTGTTTCAAGACATGACACTCATTCATTTTGGTAGTTAATGGAGTGTTATTGCAATGCGTGAAACTGCTCAATTAGCATGTCGTAGACTTTGATCATTATGTTTTTTGGCTATGTTTTGTAGAAGTAATGAACGAAATAAACGTAATATCGCAGCAAAAACTACTGTACATCGTAAAATCAATTTTTATTTTCAGAGAAAAGTTCTATGCATTAAGTATGAATACGTTTCTGGAAATATATCGTGCCGTGGTAACTTCGTCATTACTACGTTACATTTGCTCTGTGTATACTTATGTATTTCATCTTGAAAGTAACTGTGCTGTAAGTTAATTCTGTAAGGCCGTGTCAATAAATCAGTAACTTGCAAACATGGGAAGTTCACGCACACTGTATGACACAACTGCAGATGGGGAGGAAACAAATGACCGGGAAGATGCGATGTGTCTGTGTCGCAGAATGGATGGCGGGGTCCGTCAAGGACGGAAGACGTTGTTACGAATAGTGCTCTTGAAAACGACAGTACGTGCAAAGTAAATCATTACGAGAGTCACACTTGATGTCAGAAGCACAGCGAGAAAAAATGAATGAGAATGTATAATTGTCATGTTTGTTAAATTATTATAGAAAGCTCTTACTCAAGTAATTGTGGTATAATTTTCTAAAAAACAATATTACCTAAATCATTGTTAAATGCCAGAGAATATGAAAACTACCGTGAACTTTATGTTATAATATTCATATTTTTGTGAGAATCATAGAGAAGTAAACGAACTAGTGATTTCAGACGCTGCGAAACTAACCCTATTCGAGTGAACCGGCGAAAATAGCCTGCCCTTAGCCGACTCCTAGTGACAGACGTGATCACTCAAGTCAAGCTTATCGTACAAGTGATTCATCTCCAGTAACAATTCATTTAGAACAAAACACGAGAGAAGAAAGAGTGCGTGCACAAACTCCTTTTTCATCGCATTGAATCCCCTCTCCGACCTGTTACCCAGATATTTTTCACAGCAGATCAGCTCTGAACACATTGCGCGGGGAGTGAATATTCAAGATGCCATAAAAAGTGTTTAAGTTTGTTTCAGATGTCTGCTTCTTCGCCTGCGCCGCAAGGTCGCGTGAAGTGCAAGAGGGCGATGTGACGTGTTTGAGAGAGAGGGGAGTGGGCAAGGGCGTAGTAACCGCTTCCGGTTCCCGCCCCGGCACCTGAGCGATGCCTATCTTTATGCTTTGGCGGCCCACGCTGCCAACGACTCAATTACGCGTGCGGCAGCCGGCGCTGGTTTTTGCTCCCCTACCAACGCGTAAACGAGTCGGGCGACCACTCTCGCCTCCCCCCGGCTCCCCTTACCGGTGCCACCCTGCCTCCCTCCCTTCCCGCCCCCACGCCTCGTTCGACGCATGCCATTTCTCACCGCCCTATTCGCAATGACACAGTATCACCGCACCGTTCGACACGCGCCATTTGACGCGCCCCCTGCACACCGCCCCGTTCGTTGCTATTCGCCCCGACCACTCCGCTCCCCACCGTTCTCCTCGACACATTTGCTTTGTCCCATTCGTCTCGTTTCTGTCGTCTCGTTTCTGTCGTCTCGTTTCTGTCGTCTCGTTTCTGTCGTCTCGTTTCTGTCGTCTCGTTTCTGTCGTCTCGTTTCTGTCGTCTCGTTTCTGTCGTCTCGTTTCTGTCGTCTCGTTTCTGTCGTCTCGTTTCTGTCGTCTCGTTTCTGTCGTCTCGTTTCTGTCGTCTCGTTTCTGTCGTCTCGTTTCTGTCGTCTCGTTTCTGTCGTCTCGTTTCTGTCGTCTCGTTTCTGTCGTCTCGTTTCTGTCGTCTCGTTTCTGTCGTCTCGTTTCTGTCGTCTCGTTTCTGTCGTCTCGTTTCTGTCGTCTCGTTTCTGTCGTCTCGTTTCTGTCGTCTCGTTTCTGTCGTCTCGTTTCTGTCGTCTCGTTTCTGTCGTCTCGTTTCTGTCGTCTCGTTTCTGTCGTCTCGTTTCTGTCGTCTCGTTTCTGTCGTCTCGTTTCTGTCGTCTCGTTTCTGTCGTCTCGTTTCTGTCGTCTCGTTTCTGTCGTCTCGTTTCTGTCGTCTCGTTTCTGTCGTCTCGTTTCTGTCGTCTCGTTTCTGTCGTCTCGTTTCTGTCGTCTCGTTTCTGTCGTCTCGTTTCTGTCGTCTCGTTTCTGTCGTCTCGTTTCTGTCGTCTCGTTTCTGTCGTCTCGTTTCTGTCGTCTCGTTTCTGTCGTCTCGTTTCTGTCGTCTCGTTTCTGTCGTCTCGTTTCTGTCGTCTCGTTTCTGTCGTCTCGTTTCTGTCGTCTCGTTTCTGTCGTCTCGTTTCTGTCGTCTCGTTTCTGTCGTCTCGTTTCTGTCGTCTCGTTTCTGTCGTCTCGTTTCTGTCGTCTCGTTTCTGTCGTCTCGTTTCTGTCGTCTCGTTTCTGTCGTCTCGTTTCTGTCGTCTCGTTTCTGTCGTCTCGTTTCTGTCGTCTCGTTTCTGTCGTCTCGTTTCTGTCGTCTCGTTTCTGTCGTCTCGTTTCTGTCGTCTCGTTTCTGTCGTCTCGTTTCTGTCGTCTCGTTTCTGTCGTCTCGTTTCTGTCGTCTCGTTTCTGTCGTCTCGTTTCTGTCGTCTCGTTTCTGTCGTCTCGTTTCTGTCGTCTCGTTTCTGTCGTCTCGTTTCTGTCGTCTCGTTTCTGTCGTCTCGTTTCTGTCGTCTCGTTTCTGTCGTCTCGTTTCTGTCGTCTCGTTTCTGTCGTCTCGTTTCTGTCGTCTCGTTTCTGTCGTCTCGTTTCTGTCGTCTCGTTTCTGTCGTCTCGTTTCTGTCGTCTCGTTTCTGTCGTCTCGTTTCTGTCGTCTCGTTTCTGTCGTCTCGTTTCTGTCGTCTCGTTTCTGTCGTCTCGTTTCTGTCGTCTCGTTTCTGTCGTCTCGTTTCTGTCGTCTCGTTTCTGTCGTCTCGTTTCTGTCGTCTCGTTTCTGTCGTCTCGTTTCTGTCGTCTCGTTTCTGTCGTCTCGTTTCTGTCGTCTCGTTTCTGTCGTCTCGTTTTTGTCGTCTCGTTTTTGTCGTCTCGTTTCTGTCGTCTCGTTTCTGTCGTCTCGTTTCTGTCGTCTCGTTTCTGTCGTCTCGTTTCTGTCGTCTCGTTTCTGTCGTCTCGTTTCTGTCGTCTCGTTTCTGTCGTCTCGTTTCTGTCGTCTCGTTTCTGTCGTCTCGTTTCTGTCGTCTCGTTTCTGTCGTCTCGTTTCTGTCGTCTCGTTTCTGTCGTCTCGTTTCTGTCGTCTCGTTTCTGTCGTCTCGTTTCTGTCGTCTCGTTTCTGTCGTCTCGTTTCTGTCGTCTCGTTTCTGTCGTCTCGTTTCTGTCGTCTCGTTTCTGTCGTCTCGTTTCTGTCGTCTCGTTTCTGTCGTCTCGTTTCTGTCGTCTCGTTTCTGTCGTCTCGTTTCTGTCGTCTCGTTTCTGTCGTCTCGTTTCTGTCGTCTCGTTTCTGTCGTCTCGTTTCTGTCGTCTCGTTTCTGTCGTCTCGTTTCTGTCGTCTCGTTTCTGTCGTCTCGTTTCTGTCGTCTCGTTTCTGTCGTCTCGTTTCTGTCGTCTCGCTTCTTTCGGCTCGCTTCGCGCGTCGCGTTACGCCGTTTATCATCCCTGCCTGCTCGCCCAACCCGCGTCCTCGGAAGCGTGTGTAGTGTCTTCGACCGCGCGCTCTCCGCGTGCGCCGATGTTTTGCGCGCGACCGCCGCGCCGGGCGCCGGCGAGCGCACTGTTCCTCGTCGCGCGGGAGAGGAAGGGGAAGTGGAACAGGGATCGGCGCGGATAAATACGAGCGGCGCTTTGTGAGTCAAATATAAATCAGCGCTGAGGGCGCCGCCCCCTCCCCAGCCGGGGCTGCTCCCGCCCCGGCGCAGCTCACCTGGGAGCCAACTCCGCCGGGCTCGCCAACGCCACGGAAGGCTCCGGGGAAATTTGGATTTATTTTATTTTCCTTCAAAGCAGCGGGTTTTAATTACAACCAAGTTTCAGTACACACAAATTTAGGTCAATGTGACATTACACAACGTATTATATTGATATTTTATCACGTTTATCAAATAACGAGAAAATCCATTGCGTTTTTTACTCTTATATGCTCGAACTTGTTGATACTTGATGATACTTGAAGAGGTCACGAGCCCGTGAGAACCAATAACTGACGTCAGCTTACCTCGATGTCCTTCCCCTGTGCCTACTCGCTCTGCTCTAGGGCACAGCTGGAGCCGCCTGTACGCGCTCCCAAGCAGCTCTGTACACGAGGTTATTCAATAACATTGTGTTTTAGAGGAGAAGAAGATTACAACAGCTGTCTAGATAAGTATCATGAGGGAGGGGGATGAAAACCGAACGTTGAAATGTTTTAATTTTACGTAACATATATTATTATTATTATTTAAAGGGCAAATGAATGTGGTTAATCTGCTCTTGAAATTGACAAAAATTATCTGGCATCGTATAGTACGGAAACGATTTGTTGAAAGAACACAGCGTAACTGTATTCATAATACAAACGAGTCGACTGGAACATCCATAAACTCCCAAGAAAGTTAACAACTTGTTAGTTTTACCGCCGCCGCCCATATACACAGTTTGTGTTGCGTATCACAGAAGGACGCGTTTTTTTCTTCAGAGATAGTTTTGGAGGGGATGCCTAAGAAAGGATAAACATTTTGTTGGAAGACTGAAAATCATGGAGCACACATTTAAGGCTTCTAACAAACTCCAGCAATGTGTTTCCCTTTTAAAAATTATTTCCTATACTTCCTGTAGAATTTAAAAGGACTAAAAGTCTTGAATTTCTAGGTTCATGTTTAATGTATTACCACTTTGTTAATAAATATATATTTTAGATGATTGTAATGAAAATAGAACAGTTGAAAAGAATACTTAATAATAAAATGGATTCAAATACATATAAAATTCGAGAAGGCTCTCATGAATAGAGAATATTTCATTGGTACAACTGTATATTCTTCCTTATATTATTGACTCTTTCATAATCATAATCGTTTATTACAAAAATGCTTGGGTTAATGTCTTAGCTGTGGCTTAGAATAGAAAATGAATATAATATGTTCAATACGTAATGGCGATTACTGATGTTGTAGCTCACACAAATGAAATATAATATTGAATATTTCCGAATTGTGGTAGTTTAGAGGAACTTCGCATGACTCACAGACCACAGTCTCAGAAAATTAGGGTGATCGCGGCTATCTGGCCTAACTCGACACAGAATATGAACCTTCGTTGAAAGTTGAATAATTCTCCGCTTACCGTGATTTCCCCACGATACGACCTTAACTTCACGCTGTCCCATGAATATCACGAGTTGCTCTAGAGAAGGCGAGAAATGGTGAACACGTCGCCTAAATGCACCTGTGCGCTGCATTCCCCCTGCACCGGCAAACTCGTTCATGAGTGGTTGCTGAGCTGAGTGCGCGAGGTCGCTGCCGCGTGTGAGTAGCATGCATAAATGATGATTGACCTCACTGCTTACGTGTTTGTTTCGCCTTTTATTCCCTCGAACACTGTTCACTGTTCTGGTTTAAACTTTTAGCGCGACGTGAAACGCAAGGTAAATGAATGAGTTTGCTTTGCATTCAACGAGAACAATTGCATTGGCAATTGCATTTGGAATCGATTCTCGCTGAAACATTCGATGTTTTGTTTCCTTTTGGACTAATTCAGAATAAACTGAAGTAAAGGTTTCCATTTGTAGTCTGAAAAATACTGTTTGCATTCTTCGATGGTCTTCAATTGGAATAGATTTTTACAAAACGGACATGCTTGAATAATTACTGTATTTATAAATTTAATTGTTGAGCATTTTAACATTAAAGTAATTTTTTGTTTTGACGTCTTGACATACATTTAAAAACTTTTTGCCACTTTTTAAAGTGTTTTCACGTGATTGCAAGAAACACACACGTGTGGAATAACGGTTTTGATCTTCAAACACTAACTCTTTTAAAGCCTTATTGGATATCAAGATGACTATTTGGTTAGGATGATGTGAGATAATGTTTTTAACATGCAGAGATACTACTTAATATTAAATTAATATTAGCTTTTTTCTCCGTGCTGTTCGCAATGAGGGAAGGTCACAACCCTACGACCAGAAGCATTTATATCCTTAGAGCAAGTTCTGTTCCTTTGCTCAAGATAATACTTTTAGTTTCATATGATATAGGAATATGTGTAGTTTCATACGATATATCTCAGAAAAGCCTTAAATTAGTGATTACATTTATGACATGTGAACAAAATCCGAAAGCATAAAGTTGTATAATTATGATCTCAATATTCCCACTTCAGTAAATCAATCGAATGTAAAGATATAAAAATGAGAATTTTAAAATCAAACCTAACTAAAAATCAATACGTTTACAGTAAATTTCAAGGTATACTTGAGTTAAACAAATGCTATGTTTAGTGTGAAGTAATACAAGGCTCTCATTATACCAATTACATGATTAAACGGATTAAACGACGTTATTACACTATCTTAATACTGCTGTAGGTGGAACTGTTGCATGACAGAATTCGATTTATCTGACCCATAGCCGGGACTTTTTTTATCTTGATTTTTTCCTTAGCGGTGGAGACGTTTCGGCCATCTGCGTACTACTGTGCGTGCGTCTATGTATGTAAGTATGTGTGTGTGTCTACGAAACAACTTGGGGTGTGCATGTTGGTTGATCGTGTGTGCATTGTGTATATGTGTTCGCCTATGCGTGTGTGTGCGCGCGTGTGTGTGTGCATGTGTGCGTGCGCGCGTGCGTGTGCCTGTGTGCGCGCGTGCGTGTGTAAACGTGCGTGCGTGTGCGTGTGTGAGCGTGTGTGTGTGTTGTGTGCGTGTGTGTGTGTGCGTGCGTGCGCGCGCGCGGCTGTGCGTAGTGAGGAAGAAGTGACGAAGTTCGTGAAACAAGAAGATAGATGCGACCTCCGGGGATCTTGGCGACTGTGGCTGATCCAGGGGAAGGTCATGTGGGCCTTACCCTCTCCCCCCAAAACGCTTAGGTTACCTTAGAAATTCCTCAAAAGTCTTTTAATTATGTTAGAATTATGTAATTATTTAAAAAAATAATATATAGTATCATATAAACACTACACAACTATTATACATTGTAATTAAAAATATTATTTAACAAAAACCTATGATTCCGTCCCCCTCCTCCCAACAAAAAAAAATGGCTAGATGCATCGCGAGGATAGGTTGCCACGAATCTCGGAGCGATGGGCGGACGCAGAAGCAAACCTGACCGGCCCGGCCCCGCCCCGCCCCGCCCCGCCCCGCCCCGCCCCGCTCCCTCGCCTGAACGGGCGATTGGCTCCGCCCGCACTGAGCACTTGCCGCGTCGCCGGAGAGTGTGGGGCGCGGGAGGCCGCAGTCCGGCCGGGAAATCCCATCCGCCTTATTACGCGTTTCCTCCCCAACAGGAGGACAATTTCCAGCGGCCTCCTTCGCTCTCGCCGCCAAATAAGAATATGTTTATCGATTACGCGGAATCGATTCGGAGCCATTGTTTTCTTTAGTGAAGGGGCCCCTTGAGGCGGGCAAACACAAAAGGAGGATGAATAAGGAGGGCGGGCGAGTCTGAATTGGACCTCCCCGCCCCGCCCCGCCCCGCCCCGCCCCGCCCCGCCCCGCCCCGCCCGCGTGGAGGCGGGAGCGTCCCCGCCGCCTGTTGGCCGCCGGCGCTGTTATCTCTGTTAACAAGTTGCTCCAAGACGCAATAAAAGAGTCGCGACGCGCGCATAATGGAATACGAAGGGGAACGGGGCGAAGGGGGCGGAGGAGCCCCGGGCGTTGCGCAGATGGGACCCCGCCCCCTCGCCCCCTCGCCCCGTCGCCCTTGTTCTTGCGTGGCCCTCTGCAGAGGGACCGCCTTCTCCTTCCGCCGCTTGGGTTGCTCCCGCTCGCTCGCTCGCTCGCTCGGTTCGCTCTCCGAGGACTGCACTTTCCCCATTCAGCCTTCAAAGGCCCGCCTCCCGGCCCCTGCGCCTTCCGCGGCTCAAGATGTACGTATCCGCAGGCTCGATATCTTTCGCTCATTAGAATCCGTATTTAATGAATGATGAGAAAGCCCCCTCCAGCGTTTACAAAGTACTGATTGAGATGTTTCGGATCGAATCGCCGGTTGAGAAGGGTTATCAGCCTAATGCGGTCGTAAGTTTTGCTCGTTGGCCTCGTAAATTCGCCATTGTCATAACTCTGAAAGAGCAAATTTTAAAGCGTTACTTTTTTACAGTGCCTGTTAACGAGGCTTATATAAAAAGGCCACTCGACACCCAGTGTACGCTAGATTGAAACGTACGTTCTGTTATATTAATTTTTTGTTTTATTACCCACTTAATCTAATTGTATGACACTCGTTGATGGCGAAAAATTGAAAAATTGTCATAAAACTTCCTCTGTATGTTTGTGTTTAGTACTATAAACCTATAAGGGCGTGTGAGGTGACTGTTGTCATGAGATGAATAAAATGTACACTTTATGAGAAGAGTAGTTGGAATGTTTGTTATCTAATGAAACTTCTTTGGACACGTAGCGAATCGTAAGTTGCTCCTTCCGCTGACAGAGCAAGTTTCTCTGAGCAGAGACTCGGGCAGCGCCAGCTCCACTTCTCCGTCCTCGACTCCAATGCGTGCGTGGGGCCGCTCCAGCTTCGCCTCCCCCTCCCCCTCCCCCTTCCGCGCGCTCGCCTCTTTGCCATTGCCTTGCCTCGTCCCACCTTGCCTCGTTCCACCCTGCCTCGTCGTATTCAAGTATGGATTTTTTTTTCCAAATTGTTTCGTAAACATCATTTATAGGTTTCTTAAAAATATTGAGTATGGATTCTTTAAAAATACAATTTAAAATTGCATCCCATATAGGTTAATTATTTTCAGTTTTAATATTTGCTGAAATCTAAGTTGGTATAAACGCAGCAAAGCAAAATCGCATCATATTCGACGTTCCTAATGTTGTGTTGGTCGTTCTCCATCTGTTGGGCAAATCGTCCTCAGGCACTACGTTTCCTGTAAGCTAAGCCCTTCCTGCAAACCACAGTAGTTGGTCGCCGCACCGGGGATGCAAGAAGGCAGCGCACGTGAGGAAAGAAGGGGTGGGGCGGGGCGGGGCGGAGCGAAGAAACAAGCGAAAATGAAAGCGTCCCACTCGGGTGCTTCCCAGTGTATAAACGTAGCTATGTTTGCTATTCACGGCGTTATGAAACAACTTTAATATCTCGGCGAGGGAAGCCCTTTCTCATATTCCTAATTATTACTGTCAGAACACTACACTCGAGACTTCGTGTCAGTTCTTAAATAAAAAAAAGGGGGCTTCTTATTAAAACGTATCTTAAAACAACTCCAGGTGCGCACAAGCAAGTAGGTTTCTCAATGAATATGTATTTTTCCAAAGGAGTTTCGTAATGCTCCTTCTGCTGCCACCCCCGCGAGTCAACTTTTACCGAATTTATTTCCAAGTTCTGCCGCCCCGCGCGGCGGCGCGCGCGGTCTGCGCGTCTGCTCGCGGAGCGGCTCACGGCCCCCAGCAGACCAGCGATTAGGCATTCAGGAGGCTTTTATGAGGCGAGGCGAGCGTCCACGGCCCAGGCGAGGCAGATTTACGAGTTGTTCTGGGAAGGTGATGATTTTTGCTCTTAATAACTTGGATTATAAATGCAGAATACCTGGATAAACATTTATAATTTTTTTCTTCATTTTTCACGAACATTACTGTCTCTTCTGTACAAGTAAAGACCATTATAAGCAATTTTGAGTTAATGATTTGATTAATAGGAGACAATTTTTTACCGTATTCACGGAACGTCTGGCATTTACTTGTATGTCTTTTGAGATTCCGCTTACCAAATTAGCCGTTAACTCTTTTATTTATATTTTTATATTAAAAAATCTTGCTTATGCAACCATCACTTCTTTAATATGCAAATGTCAATAAGCAATATATAAATAATAAACAAACAAAATTAAAATAGTAATTCTAGCCAACAACTGTGAACCTACTTGATATAAATTTATGAATTTATCGAATCTTTTCTCTACGTCATGGACTAAAATACTTTATCAATTAGTCCACAAAATTGAAAACACAGAAGTTCTGCAAGAATATTGAAATCACTCTTAAAATGTTTATAATCTATTTTTGTCATCCGAAATTGAATGCTGCCATCCATGTTTTATTTCCAAAGCATGTCTTGCATTGTCTGAAGTAGACAAAAAGACGCATGTGATAAACTTGTAAGAGAGAATTTCATCCCGATTCCGCTAGACATTTACATATGTCATAGATGAGTTTTTTACTGATACAAAATTTTGATTTTCAGATATACGTCAATATAATTATAATCTCAGACCATCAACAGTTAATCTAATATTCCCAAATAAGCATCCAGTCTTTAATGGTTTATATATTAAAATAGAAATATTCAAATTTCTTTGTTCCGAAGCCTCGCAACTGAAAATTTAAATTATAAAAAACCTCATTTACAAATATCAATATTTTTTTTCATATTACGATAAATTGATTGTGATTAACATTCTTTTGTGCTTTGGGATTCTAAACGAGAACGAAGTACTTTTGGTAAACGCTCTGTGATCTTTCATTAACTTCCACCACGATTAAAAATCTGTAGACGTCTGCAAGAAGTTCGTACGAGCAGCCGCTCTCTGGCTCTCTCGCGCGGTGTATATTAAATCACTTAAAGCCGAACTTTATATTGGAAGTCGATATGTCTCGCCGAAGTCGTTCCAATAACGTGCGTGACATCTGGGATGAGGAGCTCGCGATAACCAAGAGGAGTCGGCACATCGTCTTGAAGGCGGAGGGGCTCTGCTGGAATTCTGCGAGATACCTGACGCTTTTCGTCTGCTTCCTTTGGCGTATTTCCTGCGCATAACTTTTTTTTATTTATTCCGTCGCCGGGATATCCGGCTTCGGAGAGAGAGCGTTGTGGGGCTTACAGCCGGGGGCTGCGCCGCGCACAGTGGGTGCGAGCTCCGGTTTGGAGGAACAAACATTCGAACTGTGCCACGCCCACTTCACTCTTTTGTAATAAAAACTAAAAATATAACACAATTTTTACACTTTTCAGCACTCTCTTTAACTCAGTGAATGACGCACTTCCTAATGTATTGTAAGGCATGTCATATTTTTTTTCCTGAAAATAAAATTCTAGGTAAAAGCAATAAAAGAATCAATTTTTGACAAATGGCCACGTCACCTCTTGAATGTTTCCTTTTCAAATATCTCAAGGCAATGATGAGTGTGGTGATGTCGGCGACTTGGGCAAGGTTCGCACCATGACGAGGCACAAATGTTTAAGGCATTCTTTTTAACAAGTTAACGGTAAGAAGAAGATACGTCACGCTACCTTTCCGCTTAAAGTGTGAATGGTGGTTGTGCTCCATCCACTGTAATCGACAAATTTCGATACGTTCTCGTATGTTTTATTGTGATATCGCCACGCGTTCGATGTGGTGACAGTATATGTTACTTGAACATGTTTGCATCACATTATAATAGCGAGTTATCTTTTCACGTTGCAAGAAATTAAGACGTCATTCCCAGGAATTATTTTTTCCTTCTTAATGATCTTCTTTATTTATGAAAACATCAAAATTTTACAATTTTCAAACAAGTGAATAAGAAAACAAAATAAATTCAGTAATAGACATTCATTAAAATGTATTTTGTTGCATTTTTCTTTAAAATTTCCAATATCAATTTACAGTATTAATGTTGACATTTGGCCTACTTTCCATAATCATTGGTTATTTACAGGAGCTACGAGCTATGCGCAAGAAAACTATTTTATTATTGGTCGACAGAGTTCAATCGAATGGTAATGGGAAATGCGTGACCAACTCGCGTGCTCGAACGACTGCCGTAGGTCGAAGATACAATTTGAGCGTCGGCCATAGGTGAATATAGCATGGAAAAGTGAACTTATTTGACCATGTAAAGTACTTTTTTTTTACCGAGGTTCATTTTTTAGACCAAGTATTCTCATCAGTGCGAAATATACACATTGTTTCTCATTTTATAAAGAAGAGGAATTTTGCATATAAAATGTTTAGGATTAAAATGAATTGATTATTGAATATATTTTTATTGAATTGAATTTATTATTGAATATATTTTTCTTCCAAAATGAATATCATGTTATTCCATGAGCTCATAGATGTTCCTCTAGTTTGGTGCGTAATAACAATCTAACAATGTTTGAAATTCACTTTCAGATCAATTTATGGGATTTATTTGATTGCTCATTTATTCATTTTGCTCCTAGTGTATTTCTGAATACGTTAATTTTTATAATATTGCTGGTAAACATTCAGTGTTGATCTATTATGAAATGAACATAAGACAAATCAATCTCGAGCCCGTATTCCACTTTGTTAGCTAAGCAATTCAAACACCAATGCCGAAAAAACACGAAATACAAAAGGCATATTTGATTTTTCCTGGATCTTCGACCGGAAATGAAATAATTGCCCAAGAGCAGGGCTGCAAAAGCCGGCGGTACTTCGCGTGCCCTGGCGAAGCGCGGACCTTCGGACCACCGGTGGACCGCTGGTTGTTGGCTCGGCAGGGTGGAGAGGGCGACGATCGAGGTTCCTCCTATACTGCCATCTCTGCAACCCCTCCTCCTAACTCTCCCGGCGCACCCCGCAACCGCCCCCGCCCCCGCCCCCACTCCCGCCAGCGCGCGCATTAACATCTGAACAAATACGGAGGCCGGTCGCTGCGCCAGTCAGTCGTGGGGAGGAGAATGAATGGGAGGAGGGTAAGGGGAGGGGAGGGGAGGAGAGGGGCCATTAGCAGCGAAACAGGAGCAGTCACTCGAGGCATCGGAGCTCAGCTCACTCCCTCTGCCGCTCCCGGTTCACCCTATCGCGTTTCTTTGACTTGGACCCACTCTGTCATCCACTTGTATTCCCTAATATATGGACAGCAATTTTCATATCGGTCGCCTTCAAACATAATTTTAAACCCTTGCGTTTATGCAAAGACATATTTTAAATAACAGCTAGGAAGTGCAATGTCTTGGCGCATCCAGAAAGTAAGTTTCCTACGTCGTCATCGAAAACACAATTTCTTCAAAAAATGTTGTAGGTGATACATTACATGTTTCACTACTTTGTCATGTAATCACCACGAGAATCGAGGCATCTGCCATCTCCTCTCAGATCGACTTTTGTATCCGTGCGTCGTTGAAGTCCGCGCCTGGGATAGGAACCAGTGTTTCACAGCCTCCTGGAATCTGCGTCACTATGATGCGCGCCACTGGCCTGACAGGAATTCCTTGAGAATAAGAAGAAATGGAAATTGTTTGGGGAGAGACCCGAACTATAAGGTGGATTGCCAAACACCTCCCAGCGGAAGAGCTACGACATGAGGTGTGTGTGGCTGACCGTGTGACTAATTAATAGATGCACTTTCTTTAAAAAAACTCACTAAATGAATTCATCTATGTAAAATTCAAAGATAAATGTATTTTATAATAAAATTAAACAATTTTCAACACAAATGTTGTTAATAAAACTGAAGCATAATATTGTAGATTATTTAAACAGTGTTCATATTACTGAAAGTATCATTTTTAAGAAACTGTAATTTCGTTACACATTTCTTTCCATTTTGTTCATAATTGAAATATTTAATTTGATGGTTGGAAACATTAGCATGAGCATTTATGAATTTATCTCCAAACTATTCTGTATAGTAATGATACGACCAAATGGTGGAGTTTTCTTTCACTTCCGTATTTTAATTATTCACTCTGGATTATCTATTTTCGAATACCAACGTTTTCCGCTCCCCCCTCCCCCCTTGCGAGCAGCTGCTCAGTGCGCGTGCAGGGCAGAGCGGGCTCCCTTTCCCCCTCTCCTAGCCCTCTTCCCACTTCTCCTTTTCCCTGCCCCCCTCACCCCCGTGTGCGTCGCAGGCCTCTCCATTGGCCACTGTAACCCACCCCACACAACCTCCGCCCACACGAGGGCGAAAATCAACGAGGACGGGGGGCGGGGGGCAAGGGGCATCGGGTAGGGGGCGGGGTAGGGTGACGGGGCCGAGGGCGTGGGTAGGAGGAAGGTGGGGCTGGAGTCGCGGAGCGGGGGGGGGGGGCGCGAAGGCAAGGGGCCCGTGCACAGCGAAGCGCAGCCGCGCGCTATCTGCCTCGGCATCGCCCATCGCCCATCGCCCTCGGGCGGCGGGCGCGCGCTGTGGGCGAGCGGCAAGCGATGCCCGCCAGATAAGCCATTACGCTCCCCTATATCTTTCACTCGGCTACCGCTCGCACGCCCAAGGTGCTCTGATGTATGCGCTAACCGGGGGGTAACCGCAACGGGAAAACTAATGGAGGCTGCACAATGGGAAAAAATCTATTGCTAGCCCGTACCTTTTAACCACTACCCGCTACCCCTATCCCTCTCAACAACCAGCAATGCCGTTTTGTTGAAAGTCTGATCGAACACGTTCCAAATTATATTTTGGAAATTTGAACCGATGCAGTTGGCAAAGTATGGGCTACTCGCGTGTTAAACAAGTACGAGTACTTGCATTTTATTATATTTTTGATTGATTTTTCTTCATGATTTATTTAGTTTATATAATAGTAAATATAATAGTTATTTATGTAAAAGTGACGTATTATTTGCGAGTAAGAAATGTTGCTACACGAGGCTGATAGCCCGAGTGGCACATTTGACGAGTAAAATAATATCCCTTTTACTACGTGTGTCATACACTGCTTTAAACAGCTTTACTTGTCTTTTATTTTCATTAAAATACACAGATTACTTAATTGAATACCACATTATATTAAGATCACTTATAGCGAATATGATTGTTCTTTTTGTTACATTCACTGTTTTATCTGAACTTTAGAGCATTGTTTCTCTTTTCGGATTTGTGCTAAAAATTGAACTCTTTTTGAACGTTGTCCTTACACAGAAAGTATCATACTTTAAAAGTGGTTCTCCAAAAAAATCAAATTTGACTGAGGCTACTCTAATACGGAATAAATATTAAGAAATATAACGATATTTTTACGTTAATATAACAGATGGGCAGTTTTTTGGTATTTCTTAGTAGAAGATAATTCTATATCTACGATTTCTATAATAAGAGCGCCCCACTCAAAACATTGACTCTCTTCATTTGGCGTTGGCGTTGGCTTCATTTGGCATGGTGAAGTTTCCTTTTGCTTATAGTGGTAGAAGCAGAGGTAAGGGTGAGTTACTACAATGCAGAAAAATCAAATCCGCAGTTTGTTTATCGTTGCAAATAAGTTTTCTATAACTCGGGAACGAAAATGTCTAATTTTTCAAAGTTGCTAATCTCGCGCTTTTTTAAATTTTATTTTTATTTATTTATCTTTAACTTTAACTCATCTTTCAACTATTTATAGTCACCATGTTTGAAAGAAATTCTGGAACTCAAGAAAACGTTCGCAGATGCTCTTCTCCCCCATACGTCACATACAGTTTTTACTGTTGTTTTTCTTTTTTTACTAAATAAATCTAAATCTAAACGTGACGCAATATTTTCAACATGTTGTTTATATCCATGTTACAATAGCTTTTGAATGAAATCGAAAATCTGGCTCCCAATTGTTGAGTAGGGCAGTAAGTGTGGCACGACGAACGAGTGCTATCGTTCCGCTGAGAACTGCAAAGGCTGCACGTTTTTATTAGGCCTTGGCACAGCACTGGCCATCGTCCTTTAATGCTTATTCAGTGCTCAGTGTTTCTGGCTTATTCGAAGCGTTTTACGAGTGGGAATTAGTACCGGTTTGTGATTTTATAAACTGTAGCGCTAAACCCAGCATTCGAAGTTACAATCAAATTAATCTTATGATACTGGATTTCCACAGAGCTCTTGCTCGCGACCAAATCCCGGAGTCCATCGATTTGCTGCTCCCAATCCGGTCACTGGCCCATTTCCGGTGCTGCAGTGTCAGACTTTGCACAACTCTTGAATTGGATCTCTACTAATAAATGATGTTATAAATGTGGGGAATAATTGTCGGATTGTTGAGATAATCCCACTACAGGGAGCGAACTCTTGTATAAAACCATGAAGTACAATAATCTCTATATTTTGCGAGGTGCGAAATATGTTGCGCGTTTGTATGGAAGTGGCGCGTTAATAAAATGTATGCGCCATCACCAGGTGCTGGACATCTCATCTTCGGTTTATTTGATAAAACGCTGAGCTAATTTGTAAATATATATTTCTATTTGTATAATTATTACAGTTATTACAGTACAAAATCTAAAAATGATCTCTGAATTATTTACATCTACTAATCACTGTAATTGTAAAGATTTAACATAGCATTAAATTTGATAAAGACAGGATAATTTTTCAAAACAATTTTCTTAAATGGTAACATTAAGCATGATTTTTTTTTATTTTTCCATAGTTTTTACACAAATATCAACAATACATTTTTAATCACGTATATTAGTGCATTACCCAATAATGAAAAATGCAAGTACCTACAGCCTTTTTAGGACTTGGATCGAGTTCTCGTGACATACATACTGTCCTTGAATATTCTTTCCTTCTGTTATTTATATTTTATCACCCACGAAATACTTCAGATGATAACAAGAAAAAATGTGTCTCGGGTATCTTAGAGCCAGGCCCAGAATAGTACATCCAACTCACAAATAAACTTTCCGTCTTGGCAAAATTATTGATAATACAATGAATCACTCTATAATGGTAATAAGATCAATAAGGAACCCAGAAGAGTTCAACATGTCATAATATTTGCTCACTACGTTTCTTTCAAACTTAGGTCCAAGTATGCGGATTTTCAGTTATCTAACTTCGTGAAAATACAGGACGGGAACGATTTATCCCGTTCTTGTGTGGTTACCTCGTTTGTTCGTTGTTGTGTTCGATCATATCTGAAGTCATAAATCTTTAGTAGTGTGTCGGATGTCATGTTCATACAAACATTCAATATCCTTCAGTATTTCTTATTCGAACATTTTTTCTCTTTCCAGACTTACTTTTTTTAGCGAAGAGTTGCTGCATGTCTAGTGTAACGTATTTTGAAAAGATATTGACCCCAATCATCACCTTGCTTTCTTTTCATTTCTTCCAAGATTTACCTGTTCCAAATCAGTTGTCAGCTCTTCGCGCCTCTTGTCCCCCTTCCCCTTCGCCGTCGTGTGAATCCTCGCAGTCTCGTACATCTCTTCCGTGCGTTGTTTGGACGGGCGAGGGCCTTCGCTGTGTCTTCGCAGAAAGTAGGCCACGGCGGCGGAGGGGAGCACGGGCGACTGAGCAGAGGCCGATGGGCGATCGCTCGCTCGATCGATCGATCTCTCGTTGACCGACCGTGGGCGGCGCGGCGCGGCGCGGCGCGGCGAGGCGAGGGAGAGCGGGGGAGCCCCTCCCACGTGAGAGCCGCGCGTCAGTTGTTTCAAGGGAAGCCTTGCAGCGGAGGTAATCGCGTTCGGATGGCCGCCAACAGGCGGCGGCGCCGGCGGGGGGCGGGGCCGCGGGGCCGCGGATTCGTGGGTGCCATGGGAAATCGCCCCCCCCCCACCGCGCAGTGAACCGGGAAAGGTGGCTCAGTGATGTTTCTGCAATGCCGTTGGCCCGGAGGTCCTAGGTTCCAATACCGACACTGACAAGATTTTCGACACTAGCTTGTCCGGTAGGTCGAATTCTGTCCCGGACTGGAGAATTCTAGCGGTAGGCTTCTCTGATCGGTTGTTTTCCGTCGTTTCTCCGATCAATACCAAGCGAATAACAGGGCAGTACCCTAACAATCGCTCCACGGACCGCGCGTGATCTTTCCTTCCTCTTCCTTTTCCTCTTCTTTGTCCTATCCTTACACCTTACACGCAATTTCGCTAACGTGTACTACACTACCACTCATGCTGGAAGACCAGTCAGGCGCTTAAAGCTTGTCCCGGCTGTGCCCCGCTATTGGGAGATACGAGGTTAGGGAAAAACTCCGCTAGCTGACGGTAAGTTGGCGCCTAGAATCGGCATCCGGCGGTGGGAAACCACCGCTCCCCGAGCAAAAACATGCACTACACTTACGGGTCTAAGTACCTTAGTAGTTGACGCATCTGGGATCACTGACAACCACCCATCCAACGCAGAGGGGCGGGAGACCGCGTGGTGAGGATCTGCGGGCGCGCCAGGGCTGCGTCCGGTGCCCCTCCCCCTCCCCCTCCCCCGCACCGCCGCGCCGCCACGCGGCAGAATCAGTTCAGCAAACGTTGGGCTTCGCGAGCCGCACTCAATGGGCTGTTGGCACCTGCGTTCCACAGACCGCGCCGAGGGCGCGCAAATCGATGCTCGATGCTGCTGCTGCTGTTGTGGAGGATGGAGTGTCGATAGTGCAAGCGTCGACTTAGTCTCAATACGTAATGCTGACGTAGATGCCCAGAGAGGGTCTCCGTCCTCCTTTGAACATTCTTCTCCTCTCATCTCTGAAAAGGAATATGTATATAATAAACTTGCTTCCCACAACCGTGTGAAAGGAATGACATGTTAGTGACGTATATTTATTTGCCTACAAGTTTTGTGTTTCGCTGTCAGTCGGAGAAACGTCGAGAATTTGCACGCTTCTGCCAATTTGACTTTCTCAGTTGAGGTGCCCAGAAGAGCCGATGCAATTAAAATGAAATATAAAGTAACAATAGTTCTGTAGATTGCTGAGTGAGGAAGGACTGTCACTGAAGCGTCACTGATTTTAAATCCCTAGGAGGCGCCTTTTTTGAATTGTTCACGATCCAATTCAAGAAACCTCCGGAGTTCAAGTTTGCCGTGTGCTGCGAGGATACATATGCACCTACGACACGTCAACAACATTTGTTGCATAGGCATCCATTCAATGATTATTACTTATAAGTAATACGCGCATAAAGAAACAGTCTTTGTTAATATTCTTCTTGAATTCACGACCACCGAGTAATTATTTTTTTGAAATTTCTCATGACTAATAGTTCAAATACTAAATTACCTTAGCTTGACGATGCTTCTAAACTTTATTAATCTCCCTCCAAGGCTGAGTTTTTCTGGAAAACTTTTCTAACTGGAAGAAACAAAAATTGGGATTTGCAATGAAATAGTCAAAAATCCCTCTTTATGTGAAATAAGTATTCATCACTAAAAATGGTGATTGCGACTCTGAGACTGACACTCCATTATTTCTTGAGCAGTGGTCGGCATTTTCGTTATTGTATTAGAGTTTCAACATCTAAGCCGTCAGCAAAACCATGGAAGAGATGTCTCACTTTTTTCTGAGTTGTATTTGTATTTTAGTGTTGTACGTACGAATAAAAGGTTTAATGTGCACCGTTGTATTTCCAGATGAGTTTTCCACACAACTACCACTCTTGCACCCAAATTACTACACTAGCGTTGCAACTCAAAAGTTCTAATACTTTACGAAAAATAACCCAAAAAGGAACTAAAAATCCATTTTAATAAATTTAAAAAGAAAGAGGCATAAGTAATTTTGTGATATCATTTGCAAAGCGATACAGATCCTCGTTTTGTGTGAAGCGAATGAGATTGTGGAAAAAATGCGCTTCTTAGAACAAAACATGTGTAATTATTTAATTTGACACCTCACTTATTAAGAGTTGTTGGATACAAGATCACGAATTTGTATCTACCCTATAGAGACAATACAAGGGACGTTTTAATGTATGTATGCATTTTGCAGAACATGTAATCACGTAGACTTTACAACGAACAGTAAATTACAAATATCAATTATGAAATTTCAAAACTACTAGTTTTCATGTAACACTAGCTATTAATCGCTGGAACATTGCAGAGCCTAGCAACAAGAATCTAATCTGACCTCACAAATGAGACGGGATCCCAGTGGAAGACGAACCCATAGAAAACACCGCGTACCCACGTAACGTTCCAAAATGTGTCTCCGATTTATCTGAATCCGGAATGTGTGTAAAGAATAAAAATATCACTTTCTGCCATTTCTCTTCTGGTAAGAAACGTTTTATTGGGAACCCTCCAAAGCGGTGTCGTAAATCGGTGATATTAGACCCACTTACAAAATATCAGTGTTTTTGAGCGAACGCATTTACGAAATGTACTATGTCACACAGACACACAAAATCCACAATAGTGCATTCTTAAATCTGTTGTTATTAGAGGTAAATCCCATATGTAAAGTCAAATTAAAAAATTTAACCGGCAAAGCCTAATAAAAATGGAAAATTATAAAATAAAATGTAGCACTCTTCTTGAAAATGAATCTTGGTAAGACATGTTTTATATTAGTGCAAAAATTGTAACAACATGAAGATTGTCCAATTCACTGGGGCGTACGAAAGAAAGACATTGAAATTTATAAATCCTTGGGCAGCGAGTGTGAGCATTCAGTTCCTTAAATACAAAATCGAAATGTTTTCACATTTTCTGACAAAAGTTGTTTCTTTTTACCAGTGGTACCTATCGCTGTTATCTATGAAAATAATGTAATAATATTAATAATAATGACTAATAATATTAATTTCAATAATAATTACAATAATACCTCTAATGTGAAAGCTTTGCAGTGTGTAACTTCATGTTCGTTAATGAATAAAGTTCGGTATTTACTAAATTTGAATTTCTATATATTCTTCAACAAAAGTGTGTAATTACTTTCTCGAAATTACGCGTGTGAGTCCTTGTGATACCCCCCCCCCCCCTGCTCACTTAGAAATGGAAAATCTGTGGAGACTATCAACAATTGAAGATTGCTAATTATGTTCGGGGAGAGTCCAATGTCACGTAACGATATTACCTGGTTTATCCACCCCAATTCAAATTATTCATATTTATATGTAAATAAATTCATTACCATTTCAAGATGTTTACTGGTTGCTGCACACAGCTCAAAAATTACAGAGGAACTTGTCAGACAACGCCTCAGCCACTCTCAACGTAGCCAGTAGCCCAGACGGGTGCTTAGCTGAGAAATGCACATTCCGCCGCAGCGCAAATGACGTTAATTTGCCTCATCTAAGCGGCGGCGCGTCGGGCAGCGCGCTGCGGGCCGTGCCTCGGAGAGCCCGATCTGGTGTTGTTCGTTGTCCCGCCAGGCGTCACGCGCCGCCCAACGACCGTGCACGCCGCCAGCCGCCGCTCTAATGTCCCGTCACTTCCGGGAGCGGGAGGTGGCGGCGCCGCCAGCACTCGCGTTCGCTCGCTACCCCGCCCGCTCGCCCGCCGCCGCTTGCCCCACGCGGCGCAAATATTGACTGTTCGTCGCCTAGTGCCGCCTCTTCCAACCCCGCCCGCCCGCCCGCCCGCCCGCCCGCCCGCCCGCCCGCCCGCCCACCCCCACCCCCACCCCCACCCCCACCCACCCACCCACCCACCGCCCGCCCGCCCGCCCGCCCGCCCGCCCGCCCACCGTCCGCCCACCCACCCACCGTCCGCCTGCCCACCCACCGTCGCGTCCACCCGCCCGCCCGCCCGCCCGCCCGCCCACCCACCCGCCGCTCACCCGCCGCCCGTCCGCCCGCCCGCCCCTCGCCCGGCCGCTCGTTCCCCGCCTACCCACTCCTCCCCCGTCACCCACCCTCCCACCAACTTGTCCCCCCGTCACCTACCCGCCCACCAACTTGTCCCCCCGTCACCTGCCCACCCACCAACTCGCTTACCCCCTGGCCCACTATCTCACTCGTGCACTAACCCATTCGCTCGCTCGCCCGCTCGGCACCTGCCCGCTGGTCGATGTTGACACCTCGCCTCTGTCGGCTGACTTCCTCCCCGGGCGCGATCGGAGGCCTACATGCCGCATGGGCGCAGGTCCCGCTCCGAAGCTCTCTCGCCGAACATCGCGTATTAGATGGGTGATCTGGTCGTGGAATCCTTTGCTTTAGCGTTATCCCATGTGTTTGCGTATTCACTATTCTCTTCCGCCTCGCATCGACTTGGCAGTAGAATCAACAAATTATATTTTACATGAATCATTTTAACAAATTTTGATTTCACGTATTCGTTGGTTTGACGATCGAATTTTGCGAACTACTTTAAATGGATGTAATTCTCGAAATAAATACATCCAAATGCTGTTTCTGGAAACTAACTCTTCGTAGTTGGGTCAATCAATTACAATGTCTTTTTAAATATAAATGGATCATATTGCAACTTAGGATCTTTGAGGACCGACTTCCACTCGCGGTGTACCTTGGCTTGGCGGGACGGACAAAGCCAGGGTGGTATCGCAGGAAGGGGGAGGGAGGGCGCCCGGGGAAACCGAGTGGGCGGAACGGGGGAGTATGTGTATGGGGCATTCATAATTGCGATTAATAGACCCACGGACAATCCTGAACACATCTAGACAAGTTTTTAAGACAAAACGGTCGACTCAACAGTTTTAACTTCTAATCCTAATTAACAAAATATTTATTTTAAAAGCGCTTGCTATTAGATCCCATTCCTATTCGCACAAAATTGTATGTCATACCCTCTATTGGTGGTCTGAATTCAATGTTTCATTCTCTCCGTATTAATTGGCATTAAAATGCTTTGTTGCTCGCGAGGCAAGGAGCGCATTTACCGCCGGGGCTCATTGTGCTCACGAGTCGGAGTGCGGCCGCAGCTGCGTCGGGCAGGGGACTCTGTTTGCTCGGATGTGCGCCCCGCGTCGCCTGTTGACTTTCCGGTGATTCGCCTCGTGGCTGCCCCTCTCCGCCCCGCTCCGCCCCGCTCCGCTCTGCCCATCGCCCCCCCTCAGGCCCCTCTCCACCCCTCTCCGCTCTCTCCGCCCCTCTCAGGCCCCTCTCCGTCCCGTTCCGCCCCTCTCAGCCCTGCCCTCCCCCTCCCCCCTAAATCGCCCCGCCTCACTTACCCGCCACGGCTCGCCTCTTCCCGTCTGCTCAGTCCTGCCCCGCCCCGCCCGGCCCCTCCGTGTCCCGCCAGCCCTGCTTCGCCGTTAATTGAAGCGGCGCGTTGCTACTCGCAGTCCCCGCCCGCGGCTGAATCCGCTGTCGCCCAGAATAGGATGACGGTGAGCAGGATTATGAAGTATCAAAGAAGTATCATTCAGTGCAGGAGCACAAAATCCAACGGATGTGAGCAATGCTAAAAAAATCATATGTTTCATCAATTGTTGGTGAAACATTGATCCGTTACAGTGTTGGTGTCTGCAATAATAGTTTTGATCTTCTTGTCACTTTTATATTTCCTTTTCCTTTGGATATCCCAATTTATTTCAAATGTTGGTGACCATCAAACGTGGTTCGTCTATGCGTGGTATCTTTCATCATCAGTTTCCGTACAGAAGAAGTTGAACAGTTGTGAGGAGAGGAAAAAATTCACAAATTATCATCCGACGCATCGGACGTTAGCCCTAGATTCTTTTTAAGGTTTTTTTGTTACCAATATAGGTTCTTGCTATCGACATACTGTGGCAACGGAAAAGTTTTGAACAAAACACACTTGCTATAGTAATAATAATATCTTCAAGAAAGTAACATTTTTAAAACAATTATTCTTATTTGTGAGAGTTCATAAATGTTACAAATGAAAACAAATATATATACATATAATTACGTGCAAGCGAAAAAGCAAACGAATACAAATTCGAAACGCTTTTCCGTATGCTGAATCTTTTACGTCTGAGAGATCGACCACTGAAGAAGAATGCTAATCGGTACAAAAGGCAAAATATTTTTTATTTAACCTGTGGCTAATCTAGATATCTTCCGCGTGTGTTACATACAAATGCGGACGCCACTTCCCGGTACCCGCGCTTTGATTAAGAGCGGTCGGTCTGGCAAGACTGAAACGTCTTTGCCGCTTCCAGTCGCGAGCGGTGGCATGGTCTGGCGTGGCGGGTAGTGGCCAGCTTAATACCCGCCGGCACCTTTGCTGCTGACGAATACGCCAACCACCATCTCCGTCATCTCCCTTCTTACCATCTCCCTTCTCGCCCCATTAGTAGGCACCACCCCGTCCGCCCACTCGTCCCCTTCCACCCTCTCCTTCACTCTGTCTCCATCTCCGTCCGCTTGCTCCCCTCCTGTGACGCCGCCGTCTTGGCCTTGTCCGTCCTCTCCGCCGTCTCCATCTCAGCCCGCTACCTTGTCCGACCCGCCACTGCCCGCTCTACCACCCCCACAGCTCCCCTCCCGCTCCCGTCTCCCGCTCCCGCTCCGCCCGGCCGCTCCGCCTGCGGCTCTTCATTAGCCGTGCCCCCTCCTTCGGGCTAATGCCGTCTTAATTAGTGCAGGCGCAGAGAGGGCGGCGCTGCCCGCTCCCGGCTCATCCGTCTGCCCGGCGACCCTCCCCCGCGCCCGCGACGGCGACAAGTCACGCTGCCTTATCTGGCGGCCACGCGCTTGCGGCCCTCGCGGCGCCGAATTAGTGGGCTTCCCGAACAACTTGGATTTGGGGAATGGCCCCTTTGCCCCTCGGTTCTCTGCCTCGATTCTTCAGATGCGAAAAGCTGCCTTCCCATTCGTCACGTTGAGTAATATTGACGAATTCCCCTTTCGTAAACATCTGTATCTCGGATCCGTGCTGTTTACGTACTTGTGTTTTTAAGGTAGCATGGGCTGCAAATTCTTGTGTACCTTTCTGTGCGAAACATGTCTGTGCCCTCTGCGTCATTTGTTTCCTCCACTCTTCAATATCTCAATTTACATTAGATTGTTGAACGATGATAATATTCGAAGGGAAATTAAATGGGAAATGAGAAAAGCTCTGAGTCATTGTAAAACATTTAGCACAAATAGTATCTGCTGTTAACTTTGATAACTAGTGTTCGTTAGCAGCACATACTATCTCATATTATTTGTAAATTTTGCGATTTCATAATATTCAGGGTGCTTAACGAAAATGAGTCCTATGCCATTTTTATAAGCTTTATTTACACTATCAGCAGAAAAAGTTTAATAAAATGTAGAACTATTTTTTAGAACAATTTGAAAATTGTCTTCTTGTAAAATACCCCCAAAATCAGAACATCCATTTCAAACTTCAAAGCCTTGAGTTAGTACAGATCGATTAGGGAACATCAATTTTGGAGAAAATTATCTGAATGATTAAGACACTAGCATTTTGTACAGACTGATATACGTGGGACAAGAGCGTGCCGGGGAACTAGAGAGCGCTCATGGAGGGGAGAGGTAGAGAGCGCGCGTGAGGTGTAGAGTTGCGGCAGGGAGGACAGCAGCCAGCGAGGCAGGCAGTCGCTCTTTGCGCGGCAGCCGCGTGGAAAATCGCGCGCGTCGGCTGCTGCGCCGGCTGCCTTTTATCCGGCGCCGCCCCCACGCGAATTAGAGGCGGCGCACGGGGAATGCGGCACAAGTCGCCGCGCGCGCGCGCGCGCTCGCGCTCGCGCTCGTTAGGAGCCGTGCGTCGCTCCTCCCCTCCCACTCCCTTCCCCCTTCACCCCGCCGCGCACAGCGCGCCTAATGGGCGAGGGCAGAATAAATCTCGGGCGCCGCCGTTAGTTCTGTGCGCCGCCGCCACGCCCTCCCGCGCCAGGCGTAAACGCACAGCAGCTCCAGCTCGCGCATTACCACGCTCGTAAAATCTTTCGATTCCAAATGTGCACTTAAAGCGGCTCCCAAACATCTCCAAACGCTGCCTTGCTGCGCCCCCCCCCCCAGCCGTGCGAAATGTTTTCAAGGCGATATGTTGTTGGCGAATAAAATGCACCGGTCGCTCTCCTCGTACGAAAAGTTGCGATGTAGAGGGCTGAGCCAGTAGAGCGCGCCCTGCATTAAGCAGCACTTGCATTGTCGGGTTTCTACCCGACTGCGAAGTAGGTGGCCGCGATGTACGTTTTCTTGAATGTGGGAATGTCGTTCATTCATAACCCAGAAGAACAATTGCACGCGTAACGAAAATTACCTGCCTCGCCAAAACTCGTTGTATGTGTTGTAGCTATCGTGTGTGACGATCATTGATACACCTCACAGACTAATTTACGTCGTATGTGGGTGTAGCTGGTGATGACTAACGCAGGACCGTGCGAAGAACTAGTGAGCAGGAAATCGTTGTAATGTGCCCTTCATTAAGAATCGATGATGTAATGATGGGTATTAATACGTGAATGTGATATAACGATGCGAGCAAAGAACGAGCGAGTATTGTTAACTACTCCGACGGTTATTAATATACATTACGTCGTGTTTTCATACGGTACTTTTTATACGACTTATGGTTTTTATACTTATATAAGTTAAACGTTTACCTTTATCGTTTTGTGGCAGTTGACATGTAGGATTCAGCCAAGGCCATCTAGCGAACAGCCTCCATCGCACCGTACAGTGACCTTTGTTTACCACTGCGCTAGAGAAACAGTATCGAAATATTATTATGATCCAATGAATTTTAAATAATATTACACGTAAACATATTAATAATAAAAGAAATTAAAAGTGATTAGCATAATATAATATTAAATGCAATTTTAATTAACACATGGAACGAAATATTTACTAGAACGATTCTCAATAACTAATTCTCAATATTTGGTTTGTAAACTTGTCTAGGATTGGAACCTGTACCATAATGAAATTCGTATTGTAATGAGTATAATTATCCATCGTTATCGTCAGCCATCGAAGGACACAATGGGAGTAGTAAAAGGATATTCGTTACATACGTGTTAGTGAGGACGTTTTTCTTTTATTTCTCTTATCTCGTTTATATCGATGATAATGTTTTCAGAAAAATACCTCTGTATTGCCACTTCCCCCTGCTAAATATCAATGGGTATTTCATGTATATGAAGAGGAGTGTCAACGAGCCCTCCCTTCCGCTGCCCTCCTCCCCTGTGCTGGGCCTTTGTGGGACCTCCGGCAAACACGCGGCTGCCCTCCGGAGGCCCCAGACGCCCGCGCGGGGGAGGGCAAACAGACACGACTGCGGCCACTCCCCCTGCCCCCCCCCCCCGCCACACAACCCCGCCGCCGCCGGCTCGCGTCTCGAAGCCAGGCCTCGGCCCCCTTCACACACGCCCGTGCCAACACGTGCCGCCTCAGGGCACCAGTTGATGACACTGCAGTGCCTCTGACCGGCAGGTCCTGGGGCTTCCACTCCCCACGGGGGCAGGATTTTCCACATTAGCTACGTGGCAAGGTCAAGTTCAGTCTCTGTCTGGAGGAGAATTTTAACGGCCGGCTGCTCTGATGGATTTCCTTGGATTCTCCTACCAACACCAGGCGAATGCCGGAGCCATTCCGTGACAAACGGGGCACTCTGCACTCTCATCGTCCTTTTGCCCCGCGACTTCGTTCATCCGTTGCGGTAGTTCTAGGGTTACGTTCTCCAGTAGCTCCAACCGTCCTTCTTCTCCCCCAATTTTCATCAGTCCTGCCAACGCGAAAACTGTGCGCGTCTATGGATTCGGAATCGTGGAACTCGAGAATTCAGCTTCATTATCCAAATTATATTCGTGCTGTTGTTGATGCACATTAGGTGGAGTTCTCCATACGCGAAAATTATAATGAGCTCGTAGAGTATGCATGAGTCTCCTTTTGTTTGTTTTGCATGTTTTGAATATATTTTTTAACTAAACTCTATTTTATATCACTCGTTAAATGGACTTTTTGAAAGTATCTTTCATTGGAAGAGCTTGGGGCAGTAACATGATAAGCCACACCAGTCACAATAAGCTTCTCACTACATTTAAATATTAGTATCTTTTTTTGAGGGAAATTGTGACATTTTTTATACTACAAATGTCTTATTAACATTTATAAACGGTTTAGGACAGTAATAAGATGTCACACACCATATTTTACCAAAATCGACAAATGAACATGCACGAATATCGATAGGCTTAGTGTGGCTTTTGTTACTATCCCAAGCCCCTTAATTGCAAAGCATTTCTTATTCTACCGACATGAAGCTACCTCAAACGAAATTGCATTCTTATAATAATAATAATTATTAAATAAATATATTAATTATAGGTCAATATTAAATATAATTATCTACCTTGCCAGCGATCTTATTGTCATTATGTTTTGACATTGCAATCTCTGCATGTAATAAAACTAAATTAAACGTCGTTTACACTGTACTTTTTGTTAAAGACATCAAGACTTAACTGTCCAGTCCAGAAAACGGCCACATTTTTCTTGTTTTTTGGGAATCAAGAGATGTTGAAAAAATATGAAGTGCTAAGTCTTCAAATTGCAGTTCAGGATTGCAGTTCATACATACTTACCAATTTATCTGAGAAAGAATTGTTATTTACGTAACTACTTTCAACTCACATTGTTTCGAAATGCCTTCTTCTTGTTTTGTGTGCTAGAGTCATTTCAGGAAGAGGATGAAGTAAGTAATTTTTAGTTTGCTGTCTGGTGTGACGTTTCACAGTTTTCGTAAGAAACATTTGAGAAAAATACTGGATATCAACAGAGAACTTTTCGTGTAGGCTCAAACAAGAAGTTTGCTAACTTTTTCATTTTGCCCGTATTCCGAAAGTGGCTTGGTTATAAGCTGCCTCACAAAAGGCACAGTTTCGAAAGCGATAGAAATGGAGAGCGTTTTCAGGAAATGGGAAACTGCGTTATCTACAAATTTATTCCCTAAAAGAAGTTTGACTTTGTTTACGGTCGGTTTCCATGGAAACTATCTCCCTCATGGGCTCGGAGGAAGTTTCGATTGAAAGTGATATGAAGAAAACTTCAGTGAGGCGATCGACACATCAGCCTGCTAATGGCCCGACAAAAGTATCAAACTGAAGACTTACCTGGCTGTGCGAACGTCTCGCATATTACGAACGATTCTTCGGAATGGGTTGATCAGAAGAGAAGTTTTAAATACGATTAAAAATTGTTTTCTTTCATTTTTATATATATTCAGTTCTGTTAATTGCATACACATATCTTGGAGTGAGATATTTAAATCATTTCGGATCTGAATTATCAAAAATATCATTTAAAGAAAATTTTAAATATATGTTATTAAATGTAAGGTACTCGTAATAGAGTTACCATTTGCGAGGCACATTTAATGGACGACGGTGCATATTCGCACCAGTAGCAGTAGGCTGAGATGTAGTGCGTATCATTTTTCGAATATTTCCTGGTCCTACTGCGCTGACCCGTGCACTGAACCGTTTCATGTTGGCGAATAATCAGGAACATGGATAGGGAGCGTGCCAGTCGACCAGTGTTCCTCAAAATAGTGGTAATGAAGGGAGCAACGATGCCCGCACCGTGTTGTAATGAGTAAGGAACCCAATACTTGCGACGCCGCTACTTTATTGAGAGCGGTGAATGTTTTTCGTGCGGAGCGGGAGAGACGGAAAAAAGTAGGGGGGCGGGGCGGGGCGAGGCGGTGCAGAGCAGAGCGCGCTATCCTTTCCATTCGACCGCTGCAGCTTTTATGACGCGTTGGGCTGCGTTTTATGACGAAAGCGATTCGCATATCGCTGCGCCCCTCGCAACTGCCCGCCGACGGCCCCGAGAGGTGCGCGTAGCGTGGCGGAGTTGGGGAGTGGTGGGGCGAGAGGAGATTCAGAATGCTTACGAGAGGAGTCATGGGCAGGAAGCCGGGAGACGCCGGGGGATGGAGGAAGGGCAGGCGGAGGGGCGAGTGAGGGGAGGAAAGAGCGATGTGTGCGCTGTGGGGGCTGAAAACTCCCAACTTCCTCTCCGCAGCCTCTAATATCTTTGAGTAGCGTCTCGGCGGGCGGCGCGCGCTGCGAGGCCCAGCCATGAATTAACTTTCTCCGATGGACCCCCGGCGCGGAGAATAAAGACAATTCGGCCACTGTCGCTCTCCCTCTTCTCGTGTCCTTAGGTCCAAATGCGGGCTGTTCTAATTCGGAAGGACGCTTGGTCAAATGACCGCCCGTTTTCCTTTTCTTCTCCCCCTCGCATTCCTTCCCTCCTTCTCGGGGATGCTGAGGAAGGGGTGAGAATTGTGTGCACATGAAGATGCGGGCGGGCACCGTAATAGAGCAAATATATAATACAGCAAGAAGCTGATCGTATGTAGCTAACATTCCCATGCAGATAGCCCGGTGCGAAGCGAGCTAGAGCGATGCGTTGGGACCAGAGCATTGGCTGAATACTAGGCAATGGAGACAAAAACGTCGACGTCGTTGTGGAAGTAAAAAAAAAGTGTGAGATAGCTGAAGACGTTTCTAATCTCAAAGGAAAATAATTAAGAGAGTAGTGATACAGAATATTTAGTCTTACGGACACTAACGTTTGCTACGAAAATGCTTCGAAAGTTCCTAATTTATTGTGTTAAAATTATCTGTGAAAATTACCTCTGGAAAAATTAAACTAGTTACAAATGAGTACAATTATTGTATTGTAAATGTACCCAAGAATGTTTCGCACAATACAGAAAATGTTAATTTCATGTTCTGCAAAACCGATTCTTCCATTATAGACGACTGCTCGTGCTCGCGCTAATGTAGAAGATAAGGTCGTTGCCCGGGCGTTGAAGTTGCAGTGAGGCGTGGCGATGTTCACGGCGCTGAACTGACGGCTTCACGCCCTCCGAGCGTCTGGCGGGGTGCGCGGTGACAAATTCTGATGGAGTGACCCGGCCCTACCTCCACCCCCTACCTCGGCGCAGCGGACGCTGCCCTGCCACCCACGGCCCCCCCGAGATGGATGCACTAGCGAGCGGCGCCGTCCATCTCGGAGTGTCCTCCCGCCGCCGCCGCCGCCGCCGCCGCCCCTACATGCACCCTCCTCCGTCCTCACCACGGCTCCTAGCCTCCCTTCCGACGCACATCGCTATCTCCGCCCCCGCCATCTCCACCTTCGCCGCCCCACCTCCGCACCCACATGCACCTATCTCTGGCCTAATCCACGCTCCCGCCCATCCACTTCCACCCCGACTGCTGCCCCCACCACTGTTGACGTCGCCATCTCCCCCACCGCCGCCGTTTGCATCGCCGGCGCTGCCGCTTCCCCCTCCACCCGACGCGTCCCCATTAGCCCCGACCGGCGGATCATCCCGCATAATCCGCAGACGGAGCACCGTTCGCCTTTCAGTTATTCTCTGCCCCGGCGCTGTTGACCGACCGCCTGAAAATGGCCAGCAGCAAAAACGAAACTGCTCCACTGACACTCTCTGCCAGAAGCACGGGAAAGTTGCCTCTCCGCTTAAACATTTCTGGTCTCTCTGCAAACGGTATTTAGCCGAGTTTCTGACCCAATATTAACCTTCACACTTGCACCGTTACTTCACCTCCGTTTCTCACTTTATCATACGATTCTGACATTTGGTTTTTATCTTCCGTATTCTGGTGTCATATTGATATGTTCAAACAAAGCAAGATCTTTTTGTTTTGATTACGTTTTAAAGTTCATTCAAGTAATGCCTTATACTCGAAAACATATTTTTATCTATTCGAGATGACCACACATTTCTCTAATATGTGCCTGCCTCAGGATGACAACAGTGAACGAAGCAACACATTTTGCTCTGAAAATTGTTGGTAAGACTCCGTTGCGGCATGTGCGCGCCGGCTCGCTGCCCCCCCCCCCCCCCGCCGCCGCCGCCTTCGTGGCGATCCCTATGCGGTACCAGAACAAAGCACGCCTCCTCATCGCCCTCCCCCACCCCGCAACCCGCCCCTCCCCGCGCGCCACGGGTATGTTCCTCGCGGTGTCTTTGTCCTGGGAAACAGGAGAAGTCGGCGCTTTTAACGAACACCAATTTGCGGTAGGAGCAGGTCGTTATTTTATTGAAACGCCCATTAAGGGCGCACCGCTTCGTAACGCTCATCCGGATCGTCTTGATGGACCTCGACCCCCGCACACACACACACACACACACACACACACACACACACACTCGTGCAAGTGAGCCATCACGGTGCTTGAAGCTGCGGACACAATGCCACACGTTCGGACTGCTTTTGAGCAAGACGTGAATGTGTTTCATGATACAGTGAATGTGTTTCACATTCAGGTCAGTTAGAGTTGCTTCCGCACAACTGGCAACATTGAGGTCCGCGCCTTCAATTAAATCGATTTTTTTCTCCAAAACCATTCAAACGCCAAGTTTGTCAATTTCGGGAAATCGAAAAAATGTTACTGACGTTTTGCTAAGAGTTTTAATTTTTTGTTGCTTGAAGAATATACAGTTGTATAACATTTTCATTTTATAGTAATTTTTATTGAATAAAAAATTAGAAATAGATGTTTGGAAAAATATTTCCACCATTAACACATATTTCGGGGTTTGACTGTATTCTAAAATAAACGATTTACATTGTAGAAGGAACTTCTGTGGTCTCTCAGTAAGGGGAATTGTGTAGAACGCTGAACGATGCTTTCGTGGAGATTTTGAAATAATTTTTAGTACAAAAGATAATGTTTGTTTATAATGAAAACATGCGGCTGCGATAGGCCGTTTTCCACTGTCGCTCCTCAATTGCAAAATAAGGATTAGGAAAATTGTTTTTCTGCCTCTTTTCATCTGTTTTAGAGCATCTCGTTGAAAGAAAATCGATTTATTTTCTTTCTTTGTTCCTTTGATAGGGAGATGTGTTGAATAATACTCCATTTTCCACCCCTGTAACTTTGTGTTTGCGTCCTTTTCGTCGAAATTGAAATTGCAAGCGGGGTAATCGCGCATGGCGCGGCTCTCTTTTTCCGCTGGCGCATTCGCGCGCCCTCCACGTTTGATATTTCGCTCACTTGCGGAGGAAGGGGGGCCGCGGGTTCCATTGCATTAGGCATTAAGTTTTAAACTCAATTAGCCCACCATGTTTACTTTCCATTTCTTCGCCTCTCGCTCCACCTCCTTCCCGGGGACCCCTCGGTACCTCCTCCCCCCTTGTGCCCCTTCTCCGCGCGGGGCACAAAAGAGTCCCCCACCCCACCCCACAGCCTCCTCCCGCGACGCGATCAATCTTTCATATTTACCTTTGTTGCTCTTCTGGAGACGCGCTATTATTTAAGAGACGGCCGCGTGCAGCGCTGTTGTCGCCGAAGGCTGTGCCCCAACCTCGCCCTCCTGCCAGCTGCTGACGCGGCGGGGAACATCGAATTCTCTCGGGATGTGGCCGATGCCCGGGCTAGGCCCAGCAAGGGCTAGGGCGATGGTAACCCCCTTTTATTAAAAATACGCATATTGATATTGTGTGTATTTAATATCCAATTCTGTTAAGCGGTAAACCGGTTTTGGTAGCGTTAGGCTATTCAAAGTTTTTCAGAAGACGAATATTGTATTTTCTCTACAGAGGATAGCAGAGTCTTTTTACCAAAGAGCCTAGATGTCAATGACTTTTCTCAGTCAACTAGTACTCTGATGTTTCTCCGTTTCCCAATACATAACATCCAATTCTTTCAAATGATGAGAACTTGAATAAATACAATTTAAATAAATTTAAATGTCTTTTAATTGTCTAAGTTCAAGAGGTGAGAATCCGACACTTCTCCAAAATCCTCAAAAACTTTGTTATCGTAGTTTCCTCCAGAAATCAACAAGACTTTTCATTTAACTTCATCATGACATTTCTAAACACGAATAATAATAATAATAATAATAATAATAATAATAATAATAATAATAATAATAATACGCACATTACACACACGAATATAATACACAATGTACTTGTATTACTAAGAGTTGTAAAAATTGTATACCAGACATTTTATGGATTAGTTAATGGAAAGAAGAAATATTAATTTTCAAAAATAGTTAAAATGCAGTGTATTTTTACTAATAGATACGAAACATTTCCAAGATTTCCCCCCATCTTCTGTGAGTAGTACACAGCCGTGTAACGTGCTCGAAATTCTAACGTGGTTCCAACAATCGCTTCATGAACCTAAGAATGCATCATATCTGATGCAATATTATATAATGCCCCAATCACTCTCATTTACCGCAGTCCCTCCGGCACCGGATATTGTAACTGTCCTGTGTCGCCTGACGTCTTAGAGGGGCATCTGTCATCTGCCTAACACCTTTCCGAATTTCCCTGGATTTCTCGTATAGTTGAAATACAATAGGTGCATTGCAATACTACTTTCGTTCTTAGGGTGAATTTACAGACGTTTCATTGCATTACAGACCAAAAAGCGAGAGAAAAAACGAGATTGCTCTCTGATTCATCGTTGCCAATGATATTACAATAAATTTGCAGCACCACATGCTTTTATTATATTGCGTCAGGTGCTGCGACAAACCGCTTAATGATGAAGCCATGCTTAAAGTTGCCAATAGCTGTAGAAAAAGGTGAATATTCTTTGAAATTTTAATAAAGCTTTTAAGACCTTAATTTGATTTATAACGCCAGCACGTCACTTCGCGCCCAATATCTGTGTGAGCGTGGTTGTGAGTCCAGTTATGTTTGGAACTTATGACGGGACACTACAATACCTAAGATATCGATAACTTTTTTCCAAAAGTTTGTTAATCCATTGCGAACACATTCACCTATAGGGCATTTATATGACGAGAAGTATGAGCATCTTGAATGAAAAAGGGCAAAACTTTCATCGCCATTTTTATGGAACTTTATACGACGATCTTAAAGTGAGGAATACGAGGTGGTGTAGCATTGAAACGATTGTCGTCATTCCATAAGGCCTCGCATTCACTTGCAAGAACTTGCTCCAAGAGAAAGTGTTTCGCGAAGAAAATGTCCCTGGGCGGATCTCTGCCACTTCGGAGCAGCGTTAGGAAGATATTAAAATAGTGCAGTCCGCTATTATTTTGCTGGATTTTGCTGCTTTTGCAGATTTTTATGTCGAATTGTTGCCAGTTCCTAGGAAGGCCTAACATATACGATAAATAGTTCAGTGAATTTGCTTAGCTACAAAATCAATCTTTGGTTTTCGGTTTTTAGTGGTAATTAAATACTGGTGTATCGCCTTTCTTAGCTACCTTCAACCGTTTATATTTAACTCTTATCGTAATTGTAACTGATATATTTTTATTATCGTTGGTTCGTTTGTTTCAGGTACGTTTGGTTAGTCTTGCTGTCTCAAGTCAACATTATTCACCAGTCTTGTCAGGTTTGTATTGAAATTCATGGAGCGAAGTTAACTTACGGCTTACTCTGATAGAAATGCTCATATTAATTTACATTAAATGCTCGATTTCCCATTATTTCATTACTACTTGCAAATGGGATTTCTCACAAAGTTAAATTAATAATACATTGAATCATATCCACCTTTATTTCAATTATCTCGCTGGTGGTATGCTGTGGGAATGATAGACCTGAATCATAGAATTAAAGCCAAATGTATGCGGTGCAATTGATTATTTTGGGCAAAAATATTCAACAAACCTTTCTAGAACGCCTAGTCACATCGTGGGGGCCGAAGTGATTATACTTCTCACACTCTCGTTTTGCTGCCACCCTTGTTCGCGTAACTCTTTCTTTCATACAGACTATTTCATTCCTTCCTTCTTTCTTTCCTTATTTGATCCCTAAAAGCGGCAAAGTGCCAGTCTTTTCAAGACCCTCCTCCAACTCCTCAGCGCAACGGCACATACGAAGTATCCGTTGTTCCACACCCCCTCACACTCTCCGTCCACGCTTTCGCCACTCTTCTAACACGCTTCTCCCACGCTCCTGCCCCGCTCCTGCCACGCTCCTCCCACGCTTCACGGTGGGGCGTCAGCCTCTCAATATTTCGTCCACACCCCAAGCGAGACGCGGCGAAATTACATTTAAACATTTATTATCTCTGAGCAGTGTGTGAGCTTAACGTATTCTCTCTTGCTTCGGTCGACGCTCACATACATTATGCATTCCTTTCGTAATGTATGAAAAATATATTACATATGCATACATTCGAATATTTAAGACGAATACATTACACAACTATTTTGTACCGCTCTTGGTAAATAACAAAAAAGAGAGGAGCCTCATGGTGAGAGCGAGATTTTCCGATTTTCAGAAGGAATTTCCCGATTTTTAGTTAAAACGTTTTTGTAGAATTAGAATATTGTTCAGAAAAGGTTTAAAATTCAAGCTGGACGAATTAAAATGTATTTTCTAACAATGCGATTGATTTAAAAGCGGATATTATAGTTTATCTTGGCAAAAGATTGACGTATCATTTCATTAGCACTTTGTATGTTACTCGTTCTATGTGATTCGTGACAGCAAGTACCAGTCTATAGAATTCGAAATTTTAAATGTTGGTATTGTACATATAACAAAATATTAACTACATTTTTTGACCATAGGCAAGGGCAGAGAAATTGGATTTTCTGGAATAAAATTTGACAATTGTACGTTTTGATGTGAAATTTGTCTTCCTACAAGGGTCCTGAGTCGAAGTGGCGAACACTATAAATTCGCAAACTTTTTGAATTAATCTTTTCACTCAATGACCTTTGTTTGAAATAAAGATGCAATCGAGAAATACTTACAGAAAGAAAGATAGATAGATGTAAATTGGAATCATGTCAAAATTTCACTTGCATTGACGACTTTATTTTATATTTTGTAAGCACTATTAAAGAGCTCGTAGGAAATTTACATTTAGTAAAATATCATTTCAAAAGAAAATTTTGCGAAATTATACCAAAAACGTTTACACCCGCCTTGAAAAAAGATCTAAATTAACATGAAGTTTGAAATCAATTTTTTTTGCCGGAAGGTATCTTCACTATAAAGCTGCAGTAAATTTTACTCGTGGATATTGCCTAATGGGATATACCAGTATAGTTTCGGACGTATTCATGAAATAGTGAAATTCTGTGAATCATCTGGAAGAAAATATGTAAATGATACGAATGTATCTGGAAGAGTAACTATCATGAGAGTCGAATAATACTAGACATTGTTATTTAGAAAACACGAGGATAATAGAAATAAAGTATTTTGTCAATTGATTTACGGTGCACTACGGTAATCATAAATGATAAAATAATTTGAAAATAGTTCGTGTGGTTCAACAGTCTACATCAGATTGTAATTGAGGGATCAATCTTTAATATGAAATTCAAATATTTTCTGTAATTTGCAAGAGGCAAAAAAAAAAAGTCCTTGAGGGACATCTATAGGCAACAGAAGATATTGTACCAGAATGTTTTTCTGTCTTCCCAGAATTACCTTACATTACAGTACAATTTGGTATGTAACTCAAAAATACGTAAATTCAGCGATTCGTTTGTGTCTACAAATGTATACCGTGTTGTAAGCACGTTGTTTCTACGCGACTTTCTCCTATATAAAACGACCGGCAAGATGATTCAGAGAAGAAATCCTATTCCGTCTGAGCTTAAATGCTTAGTCCTAGTTTTTGTTTGGCTGGTTCTGTGTGAACCAGTATAAACGAATGGAATCGAAGGTTGTGCTTTCGACTCGCCGCGCGAGGGCTTCTGGGAACGGCGCAAGGCTTCGGTGCAGTAAAGCCTAGTGATGGCGCCGGGCGGGCAAATAACGAAAGCTGCTCTGGGCGAAGGCCGATCCGACCCCGACCCGCGGTCGCGCCAGGCAGGGGCGGGGGCGGGGGCGGGGGCGCGGAAGGAAGCGGAGCTGGGGAGACGACGGATGAGGCGGGGTGGAGCTCTGGAAATGACGACTGGGCGGGGAGAGAAGGAAGCGTGGGGCGGGGTTATATCGAAGGAGGTGAGGTGGGGGAGTGGAAGAGTGGAGGTGGAAGGAGACGGGGATGGAGGTATGGCGTGGGGGTCTACGCGAGGCAGCGGGTGGGAAGGGCAAGGCGGAGCGACGAGGAGGGAGGTGTGGGCGGGGCTGCCTCGAGCAGTGGTCAGGGAGCGATCGGGGATGGAGGTGGAGGGGAAGGGTGGGGCGAGAACAGGGCAGGCGGGGGCGGGGTAACGCCGTGGGTGTGGACGATCCGGCGTCTGGAAGAGCGCAGCCGGGCGGACGGAGAGTGCCAGTGATCTGGACGGGGGCGGGGGCGGGGGCGGAGACGGGGCGGGATGGGTCGGAGGCGCTCATTACGGAGCAGGCGGCGCCCTCCATAAACCATGGGGTGATGGCGGCGGAGACAGGGAAGACGCCGGCGAGGGCGAGGGCGAGGGCGGGGGCGGGGGCGGGGGCGGGGGCGGGGGCGGGGGCGAGTGCGGCTCATCTGTGGCGTTCGGGCGGCAGCCGCAGGGGGTGAGCGCCTCGAGGAGAAAGAGCGGGAGTTAGTGCGGTTGCTGGAGGGTGGAATCAAGGTTATAATGAGAAAATATATGGGATGCTAGGGAAGAATACAATAGGGGCGGAGTGAAACAACCCTGAAGGAAGAGAAGAAAGGCAATACTGACAGTACTGACAGGATATGAAGGAAGCCAATGTGCACGTGTTTACGAATGTACCCTAAAACGTGCTGCACAGAGAGAAACTTCGCTTAAAGCAGTAGAATTCAGCGGAACATGTGGAAGCAAACATACAAGGGAAACATAGGTATTTGCTACATAAGAGTGAAGTACGTCTGAAAAATCTGTAAAGATGGGCCTAGAAGACGGTTGGATGTGTGTTTCACAGGATAGTATTAACAAAATTGGAAGAAGATACATAAACAGAATTTTAAATAAGTGTGTTTAAATAGATCTCAGTCAAACATGAGGTGAAAAGGCGTATCAATCTGCTAGTAATAAAGTTGGCTGAGGACCAAAGAGCAAGAAGTCATATTTCGAGCGGCAAATGTGCCGTCGCCACGTCCGTCTTCCCGACTTTTCGCCCCTGCTCTCCCGGAAGGCGGCCTCCGAGGCGGCCGCAGGGCGTCCCCAGGGCGGCGTCCTGGGCTCGTTTCGGCGTCCGCGGGACTTGTTAGGGGCCGAGTGGCGCTGGGGAGATATTATACGGGCGGCCAGAGCCCTCCATAGCGCCAGGTCACGCGCCCGGGATTGTCGCCTTTATTGGAGAGCCTGCCCCCCCCCCTCGGGCCCCTCCTTCCGCAGCTGCCTCCAAATCCGCCACCACACTCCCCTCCCCACTCCATCCTCACCCGCCCACCGCCTCGCCACAGCCCCCGCCTCTGCCCCCGCCTCTGCCCCCGCCTCTGTCCCTTTCCCACATCTGCCTCCACCCCCACCTCCACCCCCACCTCCGCCCCCGCCTCTGCCTCTGCCTCTGCCTCTGCCCTTTCTTCTATCGTCACCCTCGCCTTCATCCTCGTCTCCGTTTCCGCCTCAGTCCTTCCCAGCTCCCGCACCCGTCTTGTGACTGGGGTTGGGATACACGTTCTCAATAGTCGGGTTTCAGAAAATCGAGGTGCGGTCAAGGGATAAACTACAGGATTGTACCGTTTGACTTATTTTAAGGGGATGAAAGTCCGTATGCTGGTGTGAAGAAATGCAATAAACACGGATTTGCGAAGTCGTTTTGTTCAGGAAAAAGAAATCTGATTTGGAAGCTGTATTGGGAAGGATGTAAAGAAGAAAAAGATACTGGGAATAGGACAGTAACATACAAGATGACTGTTTTGCGATGCCGGTTCGATAGTCATGACTCTCCCTCTAAACCCCTGCTCGTTCTTTCCTATTCACTGGAGTTTTCGGCCTAGCAGCAATTACAGGCTGCACAAGCAGATGGTATGGCTTTGTGGGCGCTTCGGATATCATTGGTGTTCCAACAATTGTGAGAGCTTGGAATGCGTAATAAAGGAAACGTACAATCGCAGGACAGTACCTATAGAGCAAGAATTATTATGAATGGCTCCTCAGCCAGGATTGCAAAATATATTCAGCCAGGATCAAAAAATGTTTTGGATAAGCACTCTGAAGTGGAGTGAAATGTTTCGAGACTTATAAAGAGAATTTGTGGATACAAATTCGTATAGAACGTTACAGAGGGTTCCGTTTTGCTAGAGAAGTGTGAAGCAAATATTAGATGTAAAATTTTAAATTGTCTTCAATACTCCCCTCCATATTAAAATAGATATTTCGGATGAATGTACTTCACTTCACACTTTGACATACATTCTCCCTTAATCTTTATTTGAAATTAAAGTTCTAAAATAGGCATTAGCAAAGCTCTACAAATTTTTGCTTCTTATTTACATTGATTTATAATTTATTGAAGGAACCCTGCAGCACATTCCAGCTTCGGTGACATTTCCTGTCCCTCCTCCATCTCTGTTCCACCCCCCCATCCGTCCCTCCCCGATCAGTTCCAACCTTCCCTATCTCTGTCCCTCATTGCTCTGTTTCTCCCCATCATTCTGTCCCTCACCATCTCTCTGTCTCTCCCCGTGTCTCTGTCCCTCCCCGTGTCTCTGTCCCTCCCCGTGTCTCTGTCCCTCCCCGTGTCTCTGTTCCTCCTCGTGTCTCTGTTCCTCCCCGTGTCTCTGTCCCTCCCCGTGTCTCTGTCCCTCCCCGTGTCTCTGTCCCTCCCCGCCTCTCTGTACCTCCCCGTGTCTCTGTCGCTCTCTAATTCTCTGTCCCTGCCATTTGTCTGCTCCTTCCCATCTCTGATTTACCAGTCTTTCTACCTCTGTATCCCTCCGTCTCTGTTCCCATCTGTCTCTCCTCGCCCCTCCGCCATTCTTTCATACATCCCACTCTTATTCTCACTCCATTTTACATCATTCATCTTGTTTCTACCTCTACTGAATCCGCTTCGCTTTGTCTCTGCACCCGGTCCGTCGTAGGCGTCCGCGCGCGCGGTGCCTGCCAGGCGCTTGTTATTAAGTACGTCCGCCGGTTTGAAGGGCGCAAATTGGATTTGTCTGGCGCGGGGTATCCCCTGCTGCGTCCCTCGCTGGCGGCGAGGGCTCTCCAGAGCAACGACGCGACAGGCGATTCCGCGTGGCGGGACTCCCGTTGCCCCGCGCTGCACTTCGCGGGCTCCGTCGGGCGACCGGCAAAGGTGGCCCAATGCAGCAACTGATGCCCTACATTGCACTTCAACCTTATGTTCGAGACCCGACGGCGGCAAGATTCCCGACGCTAACGTGTCAACAAGTCAAATTCTGTCGCTGTCTGGAGGAGAATTCTTGCGGCCGGCTCTTCTGATCGGTAGTTATACGTGGATTCACCGATCAACACCAGGTGAATGCCGGAGCAGTACCCTAAAGACGGGCCACGGACCGCGTACGATCTTTCCTTCCTGTTCTTTGTCCTTTCTTCCCCACGTACACACTCGTGCCGTACATTAACTCGCATGTCGCGAGACCGATCGTGAGCGAAATCTTAATTCAGTTTTTGAAAGAAAATGTCATGTTCAATGCTTTAGCAAATGTTTTATTCTGTTAAAGTGTATGAAGTCTCCATGTTTTATCTCTCCGATTCCGCTATCGTTTACTCGATCCTCCGATTTAACCCCCTAGTTAGGCGTGTTTCCATTGATGTCATTGTCGCATTGTGTCACGCTGCATAGTCTGAGAACGTAGTCGGAGACGGAGGAAAATGTGAAGGGCTGGGCTAGAGCAGCACGTCCGGGCTGAAGCGGAGGAAGGTAGTCCAGACTTCAATGGCTTACTAATTGAATGCATGCGTGTTAGAAAAAAAACAAAAAAGGTGTTTAAAGTCCTGAACCTGATGTTGAAGACTACGTAACTTCGAGTAATAAGGAATGTTTAAATGCCTAGTGAGGATGCTTGAAGGAAATGTTTTTCTGAAACTCCGTAAAATACATATTTTGAGTTCATTAATATTTTATTATTGTTATTTTAATACAGAAGTCGTTACTAATATTTATATTATAAAACCTCTTAAAATAAATTTTAAAATATACAGTTTTTTATGACGAATTTTACATTTTGCATTCATTACATTTGTTGAATTTTCATCTTGCATAATCATTTACTTCAGTTAATATATTATTTTATTGTATAACGTTTTATAATTTGCCTTCTAATTTCTTCCCGAGTGAACGCGCACCGATAATAACAAATCCAATTTCCAATAATTTTTCACAGAAAATGTCCCTAGGAATTTTGTTTCCCGCCGCGTTGACCAACCTGCCAGATGACGGAGGGCGGCGCGGCGCGGCGGAGCGCGAGAGACAAAGCGCGCGCGTCGCCCTTCACTTGTCAGCCGTCGAAGGCGCGAGCGCCAGCGCGAGCGCGCGAGGGATCGTGATGGACTTCCGGCAGTTTGTGAGGGCGAGCATCAGCCAGCATTCCGCCCCAAGCAGTCGCCACGCTTCATCTTCGGAAATATTCCGACGCGTCGCGGCGGAAGAGCCACGCGGGGGAGGGGGATCGATTTTCAGTCAGGGGAGACGGGAGAAACCCAGAGACTCTGCCTGGCGACGTGTCATCATCATCCATTTCGAGCACTTTCCGCTAGAGGAGGCGCAACAGCAATATGGCATTCAAATGCTTCTCCTTCTTCTTCTCCTCCTCCTCCTCCTTCTTCATGTTCTTGTTATCCTTCATGTTCTTGTTCTCTTTCATCTTCTTGTTCTCTTTCATCTTCTTGTTCTCTTTCATCTTCTTGTTCTCTTTCATCTTCTTGTTCTCTTTCATCTTCTTGTTCTCTTTCATCTTCTTGTTCTCTTTCATCTTCTTGTTCTCTTTCATCTTCTTGTTCTCTTTCATCTTCTTGTTCTCTTTCATCTTCTTGTTCTCCTTCATCTTCTTGTTCTCCTTCATCTTCTTGTTCTCCTTCATCTTCTTGTTCTCCTTCTTCTTCTTGTTCTCCTTCATCTTCTTGTTCTCCTTCATCTTCTTGTTCTCCTTCATCTTCTTGTTCTCCTTCATCTTCTTGTTCTCCTTCATCTTCTTGTTCTCCTTCATCTTCTTGTTCTCCTTCATCTTCTTGTTCTCCTTCATCTTCTTGTTCTCCTTCATCTTCTTGTTCTCCTTCATCTTCTTGTTCTCCTTCATCTTCTTGTTCTCCTTCATCTTCTTGTTCTCCTTCATCTTCTTGTTCTCCTTCATCTTCTTGTTCTCCTTCATCTTCTTGTTCTCCTTCATCTTCTTGTTCTCCTTCATCTTCTTGTTCTCCTTCATCTTCTTGTTCTCCTTCATCTTCTTGTTCTCCTTCATCTTCTTGTTCTCCTTCATCTTCTTGTTCTCCTTCATCTTCTTGTTTTCCTTCATCTTCTTGTTCTCCTTCATCTTCTTGTTCTCCTTCATCTTCTTGTTCTCCTTCATCTTCTTGTTCTCCTTCATCTTCTTGTTCTCCTTCATCTTCTTGTTCTCCTTCATCTTCTTGTTCTCCTTCATCTTCTTGTTCTCCTTCATCTTCTTGTTCTCCTGCATCTTCTTGTTCTCCTGCATCTTCTTGTTCTCCTGCATCTTCTTGTTCTCCTGCATCTTCTTGTTCTCCTGCATCTTCTTGTTCTCCTGCATCTTCTTGTTCTCCTGCATCTTCTTGTTCTCCTGCATCTTCTTGTTCTCCTGCATCTTCTTGTTCTCCTGCATCTTCTTGTTCTCCTTCATCTTCTTGTTCTCCTGCATCTTCTTGTTCTCCTTCATCTTCTTGTTCTCCTTCATCTTCTTGTTCTCCTTCATCTTCTTGTTCTCCTTCATCTTCTTGTTCTCCTTCATCTTCTTGTTCTCCTTCATCTTCTTGTTCTCCTTCATCTTCTTGTTCTCCTTCATCTTCTTGTTCTCCTTCATCTTCTTGTTCTCCTTCATCTTCTTGTTCTCCTTCATCTTCTTGTTCTCCTTCATCTTCTTGTTCTCCTTCATCTTCTTGTTCTCCTTCATCTTCTTGTTCTCCTTCATCTTCTTGTTCTCCTTCATCTTCTTGTTCTCCTTCATCTTCTTGTTCTCCTTCATCTTCTTGTTCTCCTTCATCTTCTTGTTCTCCTTCATCTTCTTGTTCTCCTTCATCTTCTTGTTCTCCTTCATCTTCTTGTTCTCCTTCATCTTCTTGTTTTCCTTCATCTTCTTGTTCTCCTTCATCTTCTTGTTCTCCTTCATCTTCTTGTTCTCCTTCATCTTCTTGTTCTCCTTCATCTTCTTGTTCTCCTTCATCTTCTTGTTCTCCTTCATCTTCTTGTTCTCCTTCATCTTCTTGTTCTCCTTCATCTTCTTGTTCTCCTTCATCTTCTTGTTCTCCTTCATCTTCTTGTTCTCCTTCATCTTCTTGTTCTCCTTCATCTTCTTGTTCTCCTTCATCTTCTTGTTTTCCTTCATCTTCTTGTTCTCCTTCATCTTCTTGTTCTCCTTCATCTTCTTGTTCTCCTTCATCTTCTTGTTCTCCTTCATCTTCTTGTTCTCCTTCATCTTCTTGTTCTCCTTCATCTTCTTGTTCTCCTTCATCTTCTTGTTCTCCTGCATCTTCTTGTTCTCCTGCATCTTCTTGTTCTCCTGCATCTTCTTGTTCTCCTGCCTCTTCTTGTTCTCCTGCATCTTCTTGTTCTCCTGCATCTTCTTGTTCTCCTGCATCTTCTTGTTCTCCTGCATCTTCTTGTTCTCCTGCATCTTCTTGTTCTCCTTCATCTTCTTGTTCTCCTTCATCTTCTTGTTCTCCTTCATCTTCTTGTTCTCCTTCATCTTCTTGTTCTCCTTCATCTTCTTGTTCTCCTTCATCTTCTTGTTCTCCTTCATCTTCTTGTTCTCCTTCATCTTCTTGTTCTCCTTCATCTTCTTGTTCTCCTTCATCTTCTTGTTCTCCTTCATCTTCTTGTTCTCCTTCATCTTCTTGTTCTCCTTCATCTTCTTGTTCTCCTTCATCTTCTTGTTCTCCTTCATCTTCTTGTTCTCCTTCATCTTCTTGTTCTCCTTCATCTTCTTGTTCTCCTTCATCTTCTTGTTCTCCTTCATCTTCTTGTTCTCCTTCATCTTCTTGTTTTCCTTCATCTTCTTGTTCTCCTTCATCTTCTTGTTCTCCTTCATCTTCTTGTTCTCCTTCATCTTCTTGTTCTCCTTCATCTTCTTGTTCTCCTTCATCTTCTTGTTCTCCTTCATCTTCTTGTTCTCCTTCATCTTCTTGTTCTCCTTCATCTTCTTGTTCTCCTTCATCTTCTTGTTCTCCTTCATCTTCTTGTTCTCCTTCATCTTCTTGTTCTCCTTCATCTTCTTGTTCTCCTTCATCTTCTTGTTCTCCTTCATCTTCTTGTTCTTCTTGGGCTTCTTGTTCTTCTTGGGCTTCTTGTTCTTCTTGGGCTTCTTCTTCTTCTTGGGCTTCTTCTTCTTTTTCTTCTTGGTCTTCTAGTTACTTAGGAATTGTTTCTTAGGAATTAGAAGACAGTAACTGTTGCTCTCAAATAATGATTAGTTTCCTAGCACGCGAATTAGAAAATAAAATTTTGTTAGTTAATTGCTTAATTATCAAATTTTATTTTTGACACGTTCGAATAAAATATTAATTTGACTTTGATACATAGATGGCTCAAACACAGAAGTGGCTTAAACTTACCTTTCAGAAAGTTAAACTATCGAATGTCATGTTGACTGAAGCCCACTGCATTAACAAACAAGTGTGGATTAATTAAAACATTCTTGAAGGGGAAGCGCTAATGAAAAATTCATGATGTTCCTTTCAATGCGCGGTAATATCGATACGTCGATCGGCCGAGGCGCGTGCCTGGGGCCTGGCCAGGGAGCGCTGACGTCGCTTCAATCGATGGGCCGAGTGCGCGGGGGTCCCAGAAATTACGGCGCCGGGCTCGAGGCGACCGCCGACCAGGGGCTTCCATTACGACATCCTCGAGCCGCCTCCACTAGCGTAATGGGGCGGCCGGGTTTGGCTCCCCCCCCCCCCCCCCCTCAGCGCAGAATCCTCGCAGAGCTGCGGCGAGGGGCGACAGCGATATTTCTTAATCTTGATTTTCACGGAACAATTTCCATCCAGTTTTTGGTTCAAAACCGCGCGTAAAGTTGCTACAATGTGGCGTTGCTACAATATGGTTAAATCCTAAATATGATTAAATCCTAAATACAGTTCATTCGTGGAATAGATATGTTCGGACATTAGCCTAACGTTTAGATTTCCCAGTTTATGTACGAAACCTGAATGAATAAGTGTAGACTTTTTACTAGTACATCTGCCTAATATAGTGTAGGGCCCCCGCGAGCACGCAGAAGTGCCACATGGCATGGCCTCGACTGATATCTAAAGTAGTGCTGGAGGTAATAGAGACCATGAATCTTGCAGGGCTGTCCAAAAGTTGTTAGAGTACGAGAGGATGCAGATATAACGGACCTCGGAGATCTATCCTACGCCCATCTCTCTTGCGCCGACTACAATGTTTACACTTGCTTAAATGATGATAACCTGTCATTGTAGCTAGTTAGTGCTAACTGATCTAAAAACTGTGCCGGATTCTGGTTGTCTTATATAGTCTTTGCCGACCAGAGCGCCATTTTCTGATTGGTTCCTGATCTCTTTATTTCAATACCCATGCCTGTACCAGTTGTTTTGGCTTTTCGGTGACTGTTCACGTGTTTTTTCGTGCCTGAAACCACATACACACTAAATGCATTTTTAAACTATGAAACGTTGCATCAAATTCTTTAGTTACAGATTTCGGTGTTAATGAACACCATTTATCCCATAGTTCTTCCCCACAAACTACTTAATTGCTTCGTCGACGTTATTTTAAAATCCCAACTGCGCACCTTCAGGGATGCGTTATGCCACAGGCTCATTCCCATGTCCCTCGGAATCCATAAAGTCCCCCGAATCTCTCTTATTTAATCAATTGCGTCCCTAGTTGCCGCATTCAGGGACGTTCTTTGTGGACATTCTTTATGGTTTTTCAGAAATAAAGACAATATCTATATTGTACCACACCGTACTGTATTTCCGAAAACTAACATGCTTTTAATTCACTCCTATTTTTAAGGGACTAGATGTAGATAAATGATCTAGACAAATGAATCAATTTCGCAAATCGTAAAGGTTTTTGTCGTTACTACCTCCATAATTACACTTATGTGTTTGTGAAAATTTAATAGCAGTATCAATTCGTAGTGTTTAGGAGAAGTGATTTTCCCAAAATATTGGTTTAGCTTAATACTTTTTACCAATATATTTACTAAATCTATTATTTTACGAGATTTATGCTATACATTCTTCTTAGTCGTACACTATTTTAACTCGCTATCTGAAATGTTTTTTCAATGAAACATATGTAATTCAAGCGACTGAAGTTGTCGCATTTTCACTCGTAATCACCTGTTTTGTGAAAAAGGGCAAGATGGATGTACGCGATGCGAAATGTCACCAGCAGCCCTTAAAAATCCGCTCGAGTGCGTTAGTTGGCGAGGGCGAGGGGGGGGGCGTGTGGCGGGGAGCGATGTAAAAAATGTAGCAGCGATCGCCCGGCAGCGGAGGAGCCACTCGGAGGAAGAGATAAAGGGCGCCGCGGGCAAAAAGGCGCGGCAGAGCGATGCGCTGTCGCCGGCCGCGCGGCGCGCCCTACGTCTTGCTTCGCGGCGCCTCGCGGGCCATCGCCCTGCCCCCTGCCCACCCACTCCCCGCCCCTCCCCGCCCCAGGCCCAGTTCACCTCAACCCGCCTCTTTCAATAAGTTTCCGACCCATCCCCTCCCGTCCCGTCCCGTCCCGTCCCATCCCATCCCATCCTGTTCCGTCGCGTTCCATTCCATCTCGTTCCATTCCATTCCATTCCATTCCATCTCGTTCCGTTCCATTCAGTTTCGTTCCGTTCCATTCAGTTTCGTTCCGTTCCATCCAGTTTCGTTCCGTTCCATTCAGTTTCGTTCCGTTCCATTCAGTTTCGTTCCGTTCCATTCAGTTTCGTTCCGTTCCATTCAGTTTCGTTCCGTTCCATTCAGTTTCGTTCCGTTCCATTCAGTTTCGTCCCGTTCCATTCAGTTTCGCCCCGTTCACTTCAGTTTCGCCCCGTTCACTTCAGTTTCGCCCCGTTCACTTCAGTTTCGCCCCGTTCACTTCAGTTTCGCCACGTTCCATTTAGTCTCGACCAGAGTCGACCCGTTCATTATTCCCCAGAGTCAGTCCCGTTTGGTCACTTCCGTCCAGATCTGTCCAAATGGTCCCGCCTGAACTCTTTTCGTTAGGACTAGTCTTACCGGTCCCGTCTAAATATCCTGCACCCGGAAGGTACAACTAGTTCCATCCCATCCCATCCCATCCCATCCCATCTCATCCCATCCCCTCCCATCCCATCTCTTCCCATTTCTTACCATCCCCTCCCATCCCATTCCATTCCCCTCCCATCCCCTCTCATCCCCTCACATCACCTCCCATTCCATTCCATCCCTTCCTTGCCCAGCCTCGCCCCGCATCGCACCTCCCACTGAGGGTTCCACCCCGCCCTGTGTCACCATCGACAGCTGTTATCTGCCCTCCGCATGGCCTTAGACTCCCCCTCCCACCTGCCCCTTATCCGAGAGTTTCAGCTGGCGCTTCGGGTTTCACGCACCCCTGCTCCTGCTTGCTACGTCTCCTCCTGCCCTTCCCATCTCTATTCCGTTCTTAGAGCCTTCATTCCATTATTGATGACTGACTCTGCGCTTCTTGGTTCCAACATTAGAGTATATGCTTTGGGGGCCGAGTCACTTTCTGAGACGTATCCCCGTTGGGTCCGCTTTTATGTTGCCCTATTGTTACCAATACAACAATTCGGTGGCGGAGGTAACTAGGCAGATTTACAACCAGTGCAGACCAGATTGCATATCTCTCTTCAGTGTGCATGAGGGTCTTTAGAGTGACGTGCTTCGTTCTTTGTTACCATCTCATTGAATATTCCACATCATTTCTCCAATAAATAAGTTTCTATATTCATTATCAATAATCTATATTATTTTCTTTCATAATCTTCCCACTGTTTGGCATTTCTTGAATCAATACATTAACTTGTGTATTTCACTGTTTCCCAATTAAATCTATTTTGCCTTTCTGGAAAAGCCTTTTGCGTGATTTTCATAAACCTATGAAAACATTCGATTAATTTATAGCAAGGTGTATAGGACTTGAAATTGTCTTTCAAAATAGTCAATAAATACTATTATTTCTTTTGAAAGCCAGTTACCATCCATGGGCCGTTTCTCCGACCAAAATCGTAGCACTTTTTACACTAGCAGAAATATGTTTCAACAGTAAGCGAGATCGTCCGCAATATGTTACATTCATGAGACACGTACCCGTGCCCAGAACGGCTTTCAAACTCTCCAATCTTAGCATCTGGACATAGTACGTTAATCACTACCTATCTCCATCACCGTAACAGCCAATATTCAAATATCAAATAATAATTCCATTGTTTTGGCCGACAAAAATCACCCTAATATCTCAAAAGTTTCAAGTAAGCGATGTTTTGTAAATCGCCTCTAAAGATTTATTGTCGGCAGGGCGTAATTGATCGACCGTTGATCGTGTATCTAACCTTCTTCGTGCTTTATTCTGCCCGGTGCGTTTCAGTAACGTCTCCATTCTCTTGCGCCACTCCATCTCCCTCTTCTCCACGCCATCGCCTCCGTGGTTGTTTATCAACCGCCCACCACCGCTGCCTTTGCCGCTGGTTCTGATACCTCCGCTGCCGCTGCCATGACCGCCCCCTACCACCCCCGTCACCTCGTCCAATTCTTCCGTCATCGCTTCTACATTCTCATTCCCTTTCTTCTCCTTCTCCTGCTCCTCCTCAACCTTCTCTTCTTCCACTTCTCTCTCCACTCCATTCCACCTGCGCTTCCAGCCCCTCTTCCACTTCCAGTCTACCTTGGCTTCCTTCTCCAATTCCTTATGGTTCGCTTCCTTGTCTTCGGCTTCAGTCCCTTGTCCTCTGCCTTACTTACTCCTCTGCTTCTCTTCCTTCTGCTGCCATATTCTCTCCTCTTCTCTGCTCGCTTCTTTTCCTCTTTCTTCTCTTCCTCTTTCTCCTCCGTTTCATTCTTGTCCTTCCTCTTCGTTCTCCGCCTCACGCTTACCGTCGGCAACTCTCCGGCACCGCTCCCAGCCTATGAGCGTACAAATGGCTCCTCCCCGCCCCGCCCCCGCCCCTCCTCCGCCTCTTCCCTGTTGCGGCGATGTATCGCGAGTGCTTCTTCGCGAGCGCCGCGCCCCCGCCCCCGCCTTCGCCCCCGGCCCCGCCCTCCCCCCTCCGCGCAGCCGTCGGCGCTTGTTTTGTCCGCGCGCGCAGAAATATGGGCGCAATTGCGCGCCACTCGGCGCCGCCCGGCACTCGATCGCCTCCGGAGGGCGGGCCGAAGGGCGAGACGCCCGCCCGCCCGCGGCGGCGGAGCTTTTTACCTCGACTTCCCACAGCGCTGCGTGGCCTCCAGCAAACACTCCCTCCCCATTGCACGCGCCTGGAAGTGCAGGGTGGACGGGAAGGCTTAGAAAAGAAGATAAAGTTGCGTTAATTAAATAGACGTTTGTACGGTGAAATATGGAAAGTATTCAGAGTAATAACCTGTAGTAGAAAGTAGCCAAATGTGATGGGAGGGTCTCGAGCAGATCATCGCGTACCTGGTGCCATGCTGTGTGCAATGCAATTTCAGTTCACTCGCGGGAAATCAAACCTTTAACGTGGATGCATCGAAGTGACATGCGAGTGAATATCATTAGTCTACTTTGTAACTCTGTAAGAATTAGATATTGCTCTCCTGTTGTGATAGTCGCGTGTCAGGTTATTTCTAGAACATATCGACTGTAGCATATCGCTTTGCCTTAACTCACTGTCTTAGTTGACTTCAGCCCAGACATCAGTGCACGTGCAGCTCTGCAATTTCCACAACGGTCCAACAGCACCACCAAGTTATTGCAGATTATTATGTTTACTTCTAAAATTGAAATAACGTTAATAATAAAGAATAATAAATTACTTCTAAAATTGTGTAAAACGGAAAAAATTACAAACTAAATCAGAACAAAAATGGGGTACCGTTTCAGAAAATGACGTTCCGCTTTAGTCATATATTAATGAAGACAATGGTAAAATGTCAAAATTACATTTACATCTTCATAAAATCTGTTATATTTTCAAAACAGTTCCATGGCTGTCTTCACAAGTATTTACTTTCCCTCAGAAACTTGAAATATTATTCTTAGTTCGTATGATTATTCATCATGTAACTAATACATCAATGTATTAAAAAAACTATAAGGAATTTAAAATGTTCATATCCATCTCAAAACGGTTCATGAAGTGGTGAGGGCGAGGCAATTTTTTTGGCAGCATCCTTCCGTCACTGGATCGGCCGGAGAGGCGCTTTGCCGTTCGCGTGCGGCGTTGACGGAGTGGTTCGCTAACGCGGCCACTTGGCTTTTTGCGGGCGCGGGCGCGGCGACATCTGAATCATTGCGCGCGATCGACGCGTCGGGGGACAACTGCGCATCAACGAGGCGCCGGCCGTTTGTCTCTGAACGGCCGCGTTCGTCTTCTCCCTCGGCGAAGTCGAAAGAACACGTTGGATCGGGGGGTGTTGCTTTTCAATGGTATTGCGTCTGGGAAGACATAAATCGCCATTACAATGCTTTGTTCAGATGGATAGTTTTTTGACGTAGCGTAGTGTATGAATTATACAGGGCGCAGTGCCATTGCAAAATACACAAGTGTTGCAGAGAAGGAACCTGCAAGCATTTTAAGATTAGGGATACTGGTTGGAATGATATTTGTGAAGAAAGCCTACATATTACTCACGTAATACTGTAATGTTGACTATCATAAGTAAATACATTGATGTATTATTCATCCTACAGCTAGCTATTAAGCCAAGCATTGTACGTGACCTTTTTTTTTGAAACCAAAATTTTGCACAACCGATTTTGTCTGCGACAGAAATCTATATCTTCAATTTTGTAAGATATTGATAAGTTTATTGCAATTTTTGTAAAAACTGGAACTTTGTCTACCCGACAAAGAGACAAACGCCATATTTCTTACCTTTCCTTAATACATATGTGGAGAAAATTTAAAGAAAAAATGGAGCGTTTTTTGAGAACTTTTTGCGGTTTTAAATTTCAATCGCAAAATACGCAAAAACTACTTGTTTTTCAAGAAAATTGAACACGACCTTTTTTCAAGAGGCAATTTCGCACAAAAAATTTGTCTAAGACAAACATTTCTATTTTGAATTTTGTTGAGTTTCTTTTTTTTTCATTTTCGATAAATAGACTATGTCAACGAGAAAGAGAACTGCAACATTATCTTAAACGTCTTTTGCACTATTCAACAACAAAATTTAAAAAAAAAATTGAGCCAAAAATCTTGAAAATTTTGAAATTATCCTAGGGGCTTCATGTAAAGTACCTCACCGAATTAAAATATTGATTTCAAATTTCAGGGTCTGCGACATCATCTAAGATTGGGGAATATTAATTTTGGAGGAAAACGGCTGAACGGTTTCTGCTCTAGCGTTCTGCACAGACGAACGGAAAGACAGACTCTTTACCGTCAATCGAGTTTTCGGTGTGAAGGACACACGAAATATGGATTCTGAACCACATGTTAGAGGGTTTTTTCTATATTTAGCAACTAGATTTATCCACTTTTTTCAGGCCCGGCAATTGAAATTTTTGTGTCGAAAATGTGCCGTTGTGTGACATACGATTACAATAGATTCTCTTCTTACGTTCGAAGGTGCGAGAAAGTAAAATGAATCTCTTTAGCCCGAAAGTCTCCGTAAGTATTGCGAGTTTGCAAATGTTCGATCAAAGAGTGATTTACACGGGAACGCCACCACAAATAAATAATTATTCATAAGTATATTTTAATGTGTCGCTTAAAAGGTGGGAATCAATTTTTGAAAGCCACTGCTTATATCCTAAAGTAGAAATCCGCTGACATCATATGCATAGTAATACTACAAACGTTTAACTTCAAAATTAAAAGCTGTTGTTGTCAAATGTGTGTTGCTTTGGCAAACCGAAATATTCTTCTATGTGATCATGATTTATGAAATGTTGTATGAAGATATAATAACAGGTTGGTGTTGGACATTCTCTTGCCTAGAAAGGTAAAGTTGTAGGTAGCGCGTGGTTGGATCGATTGATTCATGGAATAAATTCGCATCATCTGCTACGGCTATTGAAGCCCGTACTGAAAGAGAGAAAGCAAGGTCTGATCAACATAGTCCGTGGACCATTGTGTAGAAGTCTGTCCTGGCATGTGTGTAGAAAGATAAAGAAAACCACTGATCACAGTAGTCGATCAACGAATTCGATTCTACCAATCAGTCCCCAGTCACCGATGAATTCTTCCATAGTGGCGCGTGAACAAAAACTACGTTCTCATTACTGTTTGACTGTCTCTAATAGAATATTTTCTAAGATGCTGAGATTGAGTTAAGTTGTGACGGTGTTACATGTAGCTGCCATTGAATCAATCACAAACTGCGGTGGCGGCCACCTCGCTTGCTGCGGTCTTTTAATCAGTCGGTCAGGGCGCGCCATTCTGTTCGCCAAATTCGACGGCGTTTTTTTCACAGACCCCCTCTCTCCCGCTTCGGGGTCACGTTGCCGCGATTGTGCTCCAGCCGCAGGTAATGAACACGACGATAAATTAATTTTGTTTCGTTCGCTTTGGTTGCGCTCAACTGCTAATTTTTAACGATATTTTCCAATCGCCTGCTGTCGCTTTGTACAGCACAAAACGCGCTGACATGCGCAAGTTGTTCTCATCGTGTCACGTAGTTCATTCACTCTCCATCCCTAATTCCATTTCTCGGCCCTCCCTTCTATACCCTCTTCTCTTCGCTAACCCCTCACCACACTCTCCGACGTGCCCCTCTCCGACGTGCCCCTCTCCGACGTGCCCCTCTCCGACGTGCCCCTCTCCGACGTGCCCCTCTCCGACGTGCCCCTCTCCGACGTGCCCCTCTCCGACGTGCCCCTCTCCGACGTGCCCCTCTCCGACGTGCCCCTCTCCGACGTGCCCCTCTCCGACGTGCCCCTCTCCGACGTGCCCCTCTCCGACGTGCCCCTCTCCGACGTGCCCCTCTCCGACGTGCCCCTCTCCGACGTGCCCCTCTCCGACGTGCCCCTCTCCGACGTGCCCCTCTCCGACGTGCCCCTCTCCGACGTGCCCCTCTCCGACGTGCCCCTCTCCGACGTGCCCCTCTCCGACGTGCCCCTCTCCGACGTGCCCCTCTCCGACGTGCCCCTCTCCGACGTGCCCCTCTCCGACGTGCCCCTCTCCGACGTGCCCCTCTCCGACGTGCCCCTCTCCGACGTGCCCCTCTCCGACGTGCCCCTCTCCGACGTGCCCCTCTCCGACGTGCCCCTCTCCGACGTGCCCCTCTCCGACGTGCCCCTCTCCGACGTGCCCCTCTCCGACGTGCCCCTCTCCGACGTGCCCCTCTCCGACGTGCCCCTCTCCGACGTTTTTGTGTATTTTAGTTCTGCATTTTTACGGTAGTGATTGAGTGTCATTGATCTGTTCGTGGTTTTTGTTGAATATAACCACATAATATGATGTTTAAAGAGTTATTAAATCGCATGTTTAAAGTGAATGAGAGAACGGTATAAAAAATTGAATAAAGGCAACTCGATACATATTAATTTAATTACACATTATAATATCTGTTGTAATATAAAATTATTATTGCTTTGATATTATTTCTATTTACTAATGTCACACCTTAAGTTTATTATTTCATGAATTTTATATGTTCCGAAATACTGTTTTATTTATGAGATTTTGAACGTTCATTTTACTCTGCTAGGTGTGTGGTATAAATATTCAAAATAAGCCAATATTTCTTGTTATATTTTCTGAATTATCCTACAAAAACCTTTTACTTTTGATCATGTATTGTTTCTCGGTAATTTGAACTTTGCAATTCCATTATTTCCCTTTTCTTCTGTGTCGGAATTTCATTAGCTACTTTTTTACCGGGCACTTAATCATCCGAACAGAACTGCATCCAATTTTTTTATTTTTTCTATTCTTTTGACTCTTGCCGTGTGTTGGAGGCGTTGTTTACAATCAACGAGCACTTGATGTAGTTGGATGAACGCATGTGGTGGTGTTGGCTGCCACGGTGAGGTGCGAGGCCTCTTAACCTGCGCCGTAGCTCTTCCCCGAAAAGAGGCTTCCCCACTCCACTGCCCGGCGCCCGGCGCCAGGCGCCGCCCGCCCGCCCGCCCGCCCGCCCGCCCGCCCGCCCGCCCGCCCGCCCGCCCGCCCGCCCGCCCGCCCGCCCGCCCGCCCGCCCGCCCGCCCGCCCGCGTCCGGCCGCACAATGCGGCTGTCGACCGCCCGGGGAATTATCCTCGCACCCCCCCCCCCGCCCTCGGCGCTCGACGCCCGCCTCCACTTGGAGCCAGCCCAAGAGCTTCCGCCACCGCCGCCCCCTGGCTCCCGGCTCCTCGCCTGCGCACTCCACAACACCACCAACGATGCCTCCCCGCCCTCTCCACGCACGCCGTCCGGCTTCACCATTCCGCCTTCCAGCCGTACTTTACCACCATGCACCACCACGCCCCCGACCTCGCGTTCCCGCGCCTGGGTCCTCCTTGCATCCCCGCCTTGAATCCCCGCCTTGAATCCCCGCCTTGCATCCCCGCCATGCAACCCCACCATGCATTCCCGCCTTGCATCCTCGTCTTGCATCCCCGCCTTGCATCCTTGCCGTGAGTTCTCGAAATGCCTCTCTCACACACCTCACCGATGCATCATAAACAGGCATCCCCGCCATGCATCCCCGTCATCCATCACCACTGTGTATTCCCGTCATATACCTGACAGCCATGCTGGTCTGCAATGCAGACCCGCCATGAATCCCCGCACCGGATACCCTCTTAGCACGCTCGCCCGTGAAGCATTCCCGCACTGCAGCTTTGTCATGCATCACCACACAATTCCTTCCAGTCAGGCTTCTCCACCAATCACGCTCCGCCTCTTCTGTCCAAGTGCTGAGCCATGGAGAAATGGAGTTCACCTCCTTAGTCCACGGCTGAGCCCGTGCCTGGATGACGCGCCGAATCTTACTCATCTCCACGTCGCTCCTCTGCCGACCGTCGGCGGCACCTCGTGTGCTTCCCAAACACTTTCCATGTTTCCCCCAGCATTGCCGGCACCTTCTCACCATTCCGATTCTTCAGAGTTCCCTTGTTTCTTGTGTGCCTAGTCCTTGTGGTCGGCCTTTGCGCATTTTCTCTTCGCCGCAGACTCTCTGCGCGCTTTTCCGCCTCTGCGCGCACGCCCCCCCGCTCGCCCTCGTTTGGCCGCCGCGCCCAGGCCCCTCACCCCGCCCCCACCGCTCGCCGCGGCGCGCCGGGCGCGTCGAGGCGGCGCGAATAAATACCCGCTGGACGCACCCACCCCGCCACCGGCCAGTGGGCCGACGAGCGGCTATGCCAGTGGTTCCGGGCCCATTAAATAATTTCGTCGTGAGCCCCGTTAGTGTAGTGCATATTGTAGTCTGGGAAGAGGAGGGTTCATCAACCGCTGGAAAGCGAGATCCGGCGCCGACCTACATCTAAGCTTGCGGGGATTTCCCCGACCAGGCTTCTCCCAGCAGAGGGGCACCGCCTCATCCGAGACGAGCTTTGAGCTCCCGACTGGCCTCCCAACATGTAATGCTTGTGTGTGTGTGTGTGTGTGTGTGTGTGTATGTAAAAAGTGAAGACAGAACAAGGTTGAGGTACATGAGGAAATATACTGTCCCATTGCTGCCTGTGCCGTTTGTTAAGGAATTGCTCCGACATTCTCCTGGAATTCATCGGAGACACCACAGAAAACTACTGGCCAGAGCAGCCGGCCGGTAGCATTCTCCTCCAGGCACTGGCTGCATTTGACTTATTGCTGTATAGGCTCTCTATTTGTGGACACTCTATGGGTAGACATTATTAAGAAGTACACTGTCGAGACTACATAGACTTTATCTATGTAGCTAGTGTCGGAAATCCGGTAGACTGTCGACAGAGCTGACACCAGCACGTCGATTTCTGCAATTTTCAAGTAAGCATTCAAAAAAATTGAGAAGATAAAATTAATTAAAAAATTATGTTCCCGGGTATAAGTTTCGTCAATGAAGCCCCTTTTTTGGTGGTTATCTTTTATATCTTCTTATTGTTTGAAAATCTCTTCTTGTAATTTCAAAAGCTAAATATGAATTTAGCTATAAACTTTGCACAGTTTTAAGTTGATTTTACAGCGTAGATATCAAGTTTCATTTTGCAGGGCATTCACTATTGTATTTCTTATCTCCAAATACTTGGGGATTTGGACGAAATAGATTTGATCACTCTCTCATTATTTCGACTCTTTTGGCCCAGTGTGCTGCGCCTGGCCCCTCGCCAGCTCCGGCCTGCCGCCCACGGCGTCATTACACCCCGCTACCCCCGCCCCCTGCCCACCCCGCCCCATCGCCCTTAAATTCCCAGCGTGTTCCTTAAATGTCTCCCGAAGGCCCTGCCTCTCCCGACCCGCGCTGATTTTTTTTTCTCTCTCTCTCTCTCTCTTCTCAAGGCCTTTGAACCGTCGCGTCTGAAACAAGGGAACATCACTGAACCAAGAATACGACACCGTTGTGAAACCCTTTGAATTCTGGAGATAACGACGAAAATGTGAAACAAAATGAGAATGATCCAGGTTCAGTCACTTGGAAGTTGTATGTACTTCTGGAAATTGAATATTGCTTTATTCCTCATCGTTTTCTGTGACATAAGGGGTGTTGTCATTTGAGAGAAATAGTTCAGTCACCAATTCCTTGAGATACGATATAATCTTTTTATACATAATTTGGATAATTTTACTGAGAAAACAATCTGAGCGCCCTCTCCTTATGCCCTTATGTTTTTTTTTACAAAGGGTATGCGGTGTTAGCTTTAATAGCAGCTACGAGAATTGGGCTTATGTTGTGCCATATTTTCTGCATACAGAGAGCATAGTAGCATGGTGTTCAATAGATGAGAAACTTAATGATGACATCAAGAAACAGAATACTTCCAAATCCGTGTACTTATAAGAATAGAGTAAATATTTTGATGCTTAGAATACGAAAATTGTAGCCGAACACCCTACACCATACATTACCGAAGATTGCAAATTCCTCGTAAATATGCAGTTACGTACAGTATCTATTCTGTTTGCTTCATGGTCTTCGAATGATTACTTCGTTCGTACATTCGTTGATCACTGATTTGTTCGCAACAACATAATCTAACTCACCAAGTTCACAATTTCCTTTTATGTATAATAATTTTAATTTTTAATGGTAAGGGTTGCAATAAGAGTATAATTTGTGATATGAATTGTTTTGCAAAATTGGTTTCACAATTATATCTGATGTTGAAGAAAATAGTATATTGAGCAAAAATGGATAAAGCATCTCATATAATTCAAAGGTTATGTTTTATCCATTGTTCAATATACTGTTTTCATAATCTCATATAATTGAAAATAAATATTGTTTTCATTGAAATATTAAAAACATTGCGGCTAAGCTTTAAACGTTCAGGAGGAAGGACCACTTACTTAATTTTCTCGTATAAGTGATTGGGCCACAAAAATATTGACTGGAGAACCACTTCTCAGAACTCTCCAGTGAAGACATCATTGAATTTAAGAGGCGTCAAAGGCCTGGGAATTCCTATTAGCGGAACTCCCGTCAACGCAGCCCGAAGGAAAAACTGCAGATAAATGATTTAGCAGTTCGTTCCTGGACGCGCGTTCACAGCTGCCTCCAGTACAAATTCCTCCTTCAAATTGGTCTATTAAATAATCATTCCCCGCAAACACGGGAATTAAAAGTTTCCTCAAACTTACGTAGGTGCTCAGAGAAAGATTTAGAGTTTATTTTCCGAAGCGAGAAAGTACATTTGGTAAAAATTTGAAAGTAGTGTAAGGTACTTTGGAAGACGAAAAGATCAGAAGGAATAGAGACTCTCACTTTTTGCGCACTAAGATCTTTCCAGAATTTTTTGCTAGAGTTTTAACGAATTTTGTATTTTCTCGAATAGAAAACCTAAAATATTGTTGCCTGTACATGCAGTCGACTGCTGTTGTAGTAAACTCGGATGTAGTGAACCCTCTATTATAGTAAACTTAGGGCACTGGTCCCGTTTCACATACATGACAAATACGCAGAAGAGAGTTCGGTTATAGTGAACCTGAACTTCGGTTATTGTGAACTTTGCTTATATGGAATACAACGACCTTAGAATTAATTCCCTACTGGTAAAGAATGTATGGCCTCAGTGTCACAAATTCCTACACTAGGCATCTTGAAAAAAAATCGGCGAAAGTCATAATCGAAGAAGTCTCCCTTGAGGTGAATGTTTCGGATCCGGAATGGGGACCTTACTGATGAAGTCATGCGACTCAGTTTCAAGCTTGATGTTACGTGATATTCCGCGGGTCAAAGCGCGGAAGGAAAAATAAGGATATTGATATGTTCAGTTCGTGCTGTATGTAATGTATGGTGATGTATTTTCTGTATATCTACATATATTAATAAAATCAATCATTGTGGAGAAATTCGTTTTAATTTTGATATCCTCGGATATAGTGAACCTAAAATGTTAGTCCCCAGAAGTTCACTATAACCGGAGTCGACTGCAATATCTCTATACTTAAACCCTTCGAATCATTAACATGTTAGAATATCAATAATAGGTTAAATTTTGACAGTGTGCTGGAACAAGCAAAGTGGCGCGGACAAATAGCGAAGCGAACGTCGAAATCCGTAATAATGTACCAAGAAAACTTAAATTGTTATATATAAAGTAAAAAAGGGTATATATCTAGTAGAGCAGTGAATTCGAAGAATCAAATGACTGAAAAATAGTGGAGGTTCAAGTCTACGCATTTCCAATCCGTTTCGTGTGTAGGTGTTTTCTTATGATGTAGCTTTATAAAATTATGTCGATACACTCAGAGAAATTTATACTCTAAGCGAGAGAGAGAGAGAGAGAGAGAGAGAGGAGAGAGAGACAGAGAGAGAGACAGAGAGAGAGACAGAGAGAGAGACAGAGAGAGAGACAGAGAGAGAGACAGAGAGAGAGACAGAGAGAGAGACAGAGAGAGAGACAGAGAGAGAGACAGAGAGAGAGACAGAGAGAGAGACAGAGAGAGAGAGAGAGAGAGAGAGAGACCTGAAATTTTTCGATACGTAAACAATATCAACCGATTAATATATCCTTTCATCTCGGTTCTTCAAAGGATATTTTCCAGGACTGAGCAAAGTACCTTCGTGGCTCATTGGCGTCTGCGTATTATGCACCGAATGCTGGCGAGGGGTAGGTGCGCCGATCATGTTTTTCGCTGCCTCTCGCGTGCACTTGGGGGTCCATATTTCACGATCACGTCCGCCGCGCAGCGTCCTTTGTGGAGATAGGAGGGGAGGGGAAGGGAGGGGTGGGGAGGGGAGGGTATGGGAAGGGAAGTGAGGAGATAGAAAGGCTGGTGAGGAGACGGAAGAGCGGGAAAGGAGTTGGGAGGAGAAGAGAGAGAGAGAGAGAGAGCGGGAGGGAAGGGGAGATGGAAGGAGAGGAGAGGGGGAGGGGAGGGGAGGAGATGGAAGAGATGAGATGAGAGGAGAGGAGAGATGGGAGGGGAAGGGTAGAGATTGAAGGAGAGGGGAGAAATGGTTGAGGAGGAGAGGAGGAATGGGAGGGTAGGAAGGATACAGGATGGGAGAGGAGGGGCATCTAGCCACGGGGGCCGTCGCTCATCCGGGAGATAATGGCGCCCAACGCTGCCAGCCTGAGCCGTCTCGACGTTCCGGCGCCCGCGTGGGAAGGCGCTGAGATGACGCATGGCGCCATCTTTCTTGAAGGAATTTTAATCGCGATCGCGCCCGCCCCTCGCTCCCCGCCACGCGCCCCGCGGCGCATTTGTCACCCGGGCGGCCGCCCGCGCACCCACCCCCAGCGTCGCGACGCCGCCGGCCCCGCTGACGCGCTGTTTCCGACGCAGCGCCGCCGCGCCGCCCTCGCGTGTTTGCTTCCGGCCCCCACGACCTCGCAAGCAACGCGTCACCCCGCGAGGTGACCCCAAAATGTCAATTGAATCAGCACCCGTGCTTTTGAAATTGATGGGTATGGATCAACGTGTCCATTTATATTGTAATTTTTAATCTACTGAAAAATGCTGTATGTATACGTAACTTCAATCTGTAACGGCAGGGGGACTCCAAATCTGACTTGGAAACTTTGATGTCCTTCTTATTTTCCACTGTGCACTAAGTAATACTAAACCAAATTGTAATTATTATATGTCTGCACACAACTCTTGTCGTTGATATCATTATCTTGGGTATCAACACAACCATAAAATACAAAATTAATTTTGAAATTGTAATTGCGCGGTGTTAGGACCGCTCAAATGTGTTTACTTTTGTGAAGTAGTCAATTACAAGCCCAAAAGGATGACAATATTTACATTATCAACTAATTTCACATCAAAAGAGGTTTTGGCTTAATTGATGTACTCTTTAAAAGGACATCATGCCGTCTTTTCTTACAGGATTACTTATGGATTATCGTATGTAGTATAATTTGTTGACTTAATACTCGGGGGAATCACCGTATTGTTCTTCCTTAACATAATGAAACTGCTGAATAAAATTTGGTCGATTACACAGAACACCAAAGAACTCCTTTTTATCCTATGTTACAACCTCAATTTAAAATAAACAATTAGGTTCTTCTGCTATCTCTACCGTGAGAACTTAATCCATGAAAATGCGCCAACCGGTTAAGACTTCGGTCAATAAAATCACGACTAGTTGCGCGATGGGGGATGTCTTCCACATTTCATCAACATCGCACAGAGCGTGCAGAAGCGCGGAGCGTTAACTGCTCGGCGACGACTCCTCCGTTTCCGTCTCTGCCCTCCACTTCTCGCCTCTCGCCGCTTTTGCCGCGTTTCACTGCCTCTCTCGTCTCCTTTCCTTTCCCCACCTCTATGGTCATATTGCTGCCTCTCCCTTCTTTCTCCGCCTCAACCTACCTCTCTTGGCTTCTCTCCGCCCTTCTGCGTCCACACTTTCTCTTCGCCTCTCCCACCCTCCTCTCCCCGCCCTTTCTCACGAGTCCCTCATTCTCCTCCTCTCCTTTCTCTGTTTTACCCGCCCTCCATTCCCTGGCCTTTCCTACCTTTCTCCGTTTCTCCCTCTCCGCCCTGCCCCTCCTGGCTTCATCCCGCTTTACTCTGTTTCCCTCGCCTTTTCTCCCCCCCCCCTCTTCCTCGCCATTCTGTTCCCCCTCCCCGCGCGGTGCCTAATAGTTATTAATGGCGGCGATGGGCTGCATGACGGAGCCGCGCCGCCTGCGTCTGAGGCGCTGCGGTGGAAAATCGCGGCGGCGAGAAAAAATGGCCCGTCACGTCACTGAGCCACTCGGCGAGGCCCTGCCGGTGGGGGGGGGGGGAGGGGGGCAACAGACGCCGCCGCAGTGGAGTGCTTACGCAGGTTGCACGGTGCACGGTGCAACGAGAAAGGTGCATGCTGCACGTTGCCAGGAAAATCGATGAGTTCTTGCGAACATACGAAGCTAGTGAGCCCCTCGCAGGATAGAATTACATTGGTCATGGACAAGATTCGATCGTTGTATTTGTGAATTGTGATCGAGAATTCACAAGTCACAATAATTGACATGACACACACTTACAATTTCCGCCAAAACAAATATGATCAACCTAGTGCCGTTGAAAGTGTTCTGAAAACTTAAATGCGTCTGCAGAAAGCAGAATGAAGTGTTTACTCGAACTGACCAATGAATGGAATCAGACGTTTCACAAAAATGCGTTTTTCACGATGTTGACCGGACCCTTTTATGTGTAATATTCTAGAACAGATTAAGGTGTCGACTTCAAAGCCGTTTATCTATGTATTTCATTGTTGTTTTAATAACTTCTAATATATACTTCATTATTAAATTGTTCCATTCGATGAATTACTCTTTCGCGAATTCTTTAAGTTTTTGTGAAGCTGTAGTTAGCCCTGTGATTGGTGACGTACCTGGTACATTGCGGGCGAGACGAAAACGGTCTACCATGTTGCAATATCGGTCACGCTTTGTAACATGGGATTATGTAAAAATTTCGAAACTAAAAATCAATGTTTGTTTGCGAAGTAAGAAAATTATCGGCATAAACCAATAACGGGTAATATTAAAATCACATTGAAATCTTGAACTATACCTTTCCTCTACTGAAGTACACCTGTTCTGTGGTAGAAAAAGAACTAATCCTCTTAAGTGACTTATGTGGGTGTTGCGTAGGTTGTCAGTAAATTAAATCATATAATTTATATCTCAAAATTCCTAATTTTATAGAATTCTTAATTTTGTTAAAAAATATTCTTACAAATATTCTCTAATTTATATATTATGATTTCAAATAATTATATCAATCGATGTTGGCAAAATACTCGTAAATAATGACACAATATTAAAATCAATCATGTATCCCTGTATTTTTCTTTTTTTGTTGTATTCCACACGATTGTATGGAGTCTCGGACGGGCAGTTACAACTATTGAATATTTAAACATTTCATTTAAATCTACTCATTAGCTAAAAATAAATGCTTTTCTTAAAATATAGTTTTTGCAATTAAGAGTATTCTTTCATAAATTCAAAAAATCAGTTAACATCAATTAATATTACCAAAATTAATTGTTGAGAAACTCAAGATAAAATGATCCTTGTTTTTACGCTGAATCCTTCATTATACGAATCATGATATTCGCCATTAAAAGCAACTGCAAACGGTCGCCCGAAGAGAACAATTCTCCCCTCGCACTTTGTTTTCTGAGCAGACAACCAAAACGTTCAAATGATAAAACGAAACAACATATCAGGTGTCATCAGCATTGTTCTCCAACATACTGGTGGCTACCAATCACAGATGCGACAGGTTTGAACACACTACAAACACATACACGACGATGTGAAACAATTGTGCAAATAGCGAGGATTGGCTACGGAAGCTCTGCTTGTCAATGTCACAAAGTGCTTTGGGGTGCTCACATGATAGCGGTTGAATGTGAAGTTACAACACTACAGTATTCATTCTCGGGTTCCACAACAAAAGGACTCCAGTTCACCAAAGAAATTATAGTAAAAATGCAATAACGATATCATAAAATATTGTGAAAGAAATAGAAATACTTGTTTCATATTATATGATCGATATTTCATTCATATTAATTATTAATGTTATTATTAAATTATTATTGTATTTCGAGTAAAGTGTTCACGAACAATAATGGTTAGTTTCACTCGTATGTAGTAAATAAATAACAGAAAATATTTTTCTTAAAATGTATTCAAGAGGAGTCTCAGTGATACCACGTTGGTTTACAGACTATCCTAACAGTAAAAATTGCAAAAATAGAAGTATAAAATGAGTAATAAACAAAAGAAAATTGCAATAAAAATTTAATAATACATATAATTAAGAAATAAGAATTAGTTACAAAATTAAATATTGTAGTGAAGAATGATTAATTTAGAATGGGTTATGAAATAATAAAATTAACGATAGATTTTAATTGATAGAAATGATATGCCCTGCAACGGTGCTTTCTTCGGCGCATGTTTTTATAAACGGTAAATAAAATGTGTTGAATAAGAGAATAAACTTTACTTAGACTTCCTAAAATAGACTCAACATTTTCTATCAAATTGATTGAATATTGTTAAATGTGTGTAATCAGTTCTGTCTGTAGCAGAATTCTAGCGGCCGGCTGCTCTGATCGGTAGTTTCCCGTGGTTTCTCCACCATCAACACCAGGCGAATGCCGGTACTCTAACAAACGGGCCACGAAACGCGCGCGATCTTTCCTTCCTCCTCTTTGTTCTATCCTGACTTCTTACACACATACACTAACATGCACTACACTACCACATTTCGGGAGATCGGTCGGGCGTTTATAGCTTGTTCTGGCCGAGGCGGTGCCAAGCTGGTAGGAGATACGTGGATGGGGAAACCCCGCTAGCTGACGGCAGGTCCGCGACGGATCTCGGCGAAGACAACCGCCACCTCCCGAGGAAAAAAATGTGCCTTACACTTACGGAACTAATGACCTTAGCAGTTGACGCGCCCGGAATCACTATCAATCAATCTATCTTCAATATGTCTAAACATTTTACAAGTTATGGCTGGAGAACCTGAGAGAATCGCAGCATTCTCTACTCCAGAGCTTCCTGCCCATGAGCGCTAGACCCCAAACCCTCCCTGTCCTCCTTCAGTCGTTTCTCCTCCCTCCTCCTCCTCCTCCTCCTCCTCCTCCTTCTCCACCATGCAGCACAGTTCATACTGCGCAGGGCCCTTTATCCCACTTCCACACACGCCAACCCAGCCTCCGCCTCACCCGTCCCCCGCCCCCCCCCCCGGCAACCGCCGCCGCCGCCTTTGCCACCCCCACCCCGTCCCCCACCCGCGCCCTCCCCGCCGCTGCCGTTTCAAAGCCGATGATGGCGCGCTCGACGGCGGAGTGAAAAGTTCGCGAGGCGAGCGGCGGCGGCGGCGGCGCTGTCACCCGTGTTTGTTCCCTCGAAGCCTCTCCCTTCTCCCTCCCCTCCTTTCCGCTCCCCGCCGCTGACGAGACGAGACGCGCCGCGCCCGAAGGCAGGAGTCCTGGCCTCGATGAAAGTAAAAAGAGACGGCGGCGAGGCGACGGCGCTGGGAACGGCCAGGATGCGCTGGAAAAACAGCAAGGAAGCGCTGCTGGGGCGAGAGAAAGGGCGTTCTTTAAAGGAAGCTGCTACATTCGCGAATGAGGTGAATCGGTTTTATTTCGAGTGGAGAAAGATGAATGGCAGGAAGTGCTGAAGCATGTTAATTCTGGTAAGTTTGTCGGAATATTGTGCGTTGCATCACCAAGAACCGATGCAACTAAAAACGAATAATTCAAAATGAAATATCGTGGTTTTTAATTTCCTATAACTTGTATCAGTACTTACATCTCGCTTCCCATTTCCGATATTTTCGTTCTGCATCTTTCTCCTTCCTTTCTCAAACACTCACTTAATAATTCACATAGAGTCTACTTTTGGAGATCTTGCACGATCTTGCATAGACTCTGCTTGGAACATCTCTTCAAATTATTCTGTAATTTTGTGCTTTCCTTATTTTGATCCGTATTTGCGTTAACACGCTTCCACATTAGCCGAGTCTATTATTTTCAAAATGAACTTACGTCCTGTTTCTCTTAATGCTCTTATTTTACAATCCTTAATCCTTTACTCTTGCTACCGTCTTTCTTTCATCGATGATATTATGGCATTCCTCTCCCTAACTTTCTTCACACTCTCTCTCTCTCTCCATCTCTCCCCTTCTGCCTCCCCCTTACTATCTTTCACTATCTATAACTCTCTCACTCTTTCGTTCTTTCATTCTCTTTCTCTCATCTTTTTTTCACTACTGCCTCTTTCTCTCTCATTATCTTACCCCTTTTCACTCTGCTTCTTTCGCTCTCTCTCTCTATCTCTGCGCCTCTCTTTCACTCTCTGGCTCTCTCACTTTCTCTTTCTCAGTCTCTCTTTCACTCTCTTTTACTCTTTCACTGATATCCTCTCTCGTACACCCTCGCTGAAGTCTCCGCACATCCTCGTCCCAATTTTCAGAATCCTTTTTCGCTCACCTTGAGTTCGAGCTTCATTTCCGTCATTGCGATGACCTCACGTTGGCTCGCGACCCGAACGCGCAGCCTCGCGCCATCTGTGCCCGCCGCCCCTACCAATGCAGCCCCGAGCCCCGAGAAGTTGCCTGCCGCTGGGTGGGGGCGGAAGCGGTCGAGGGCTAACAAGGAGTTAAAACGGCCGCTGCGGCCGGCCGACCACTACCCGCCTGGCGCCGCCCCTGCCCCACCCCTGCCCCGCCACGGCTCCCGTCCCGCCACCGCTCCGCCCTCCCCCGCTGGCACCGGTTCCTTCCTACCTCGCCCCTCCGTCTCACCGCCCTGACCCGCCCGGTCCAGACCTTATCCTCCCGCCCCCTCCCGCCACGCGTCGCCTCCTTCGCCCCGCCCCTTCCCTCCGCCCCTCCTCCTCGCTCTGCGTCTCTCCCCACCCCTTCGTCGCCCCCGCTTCGGCCCGATCCCTTCCTGCCTCGCCCCTCCGTCTCCCCGCCCCGCCCCCCACGCGGCCCGTACCTTCCTACCCCGCTTCCCCTCCGTCTCGTCCCGCCCGGTTGGTCCTCCTTCACCCCGCACACAGTACGCAGGCGAAGTGGAGCGCCACGGACGGGCGAAGGGCGCGGGCGCGTGGCCCTTCGGCCCTCGGCTGGGCCCTCGCTGGCTGACCGCAGCTGACCCGGCGGCTTATTCATCGCCCCCGCGTGCCTGGTGCGAGGTAGCACAGTGCGTGCGAGAGAAGCGAGGGAACGCGAACGCTCAGACTCACGGGTTGAAGTGTTTGTGGGTTACGATAGCACTCGCTTATCTGTATAGGTAAGGCCTTTTGTAGCAAACTTTGAACTTGAATGTGTTATTCTTATTTTGTAAAGTTTATTTCGACGTAAATGCAATTCCAAAGTGAGCTAGATAGCTGAAACGGTGCATGTGATTGGCAATCAAATTTAAGGTAAATGTATTTTTTATTTAAAATTCAGCAAAACAGTTTATTTTACAGAACAGTAAATTTTATGTCAAAGAATTGAGAAAAGTATTTTTAAATTATTTTAGTGACAGTTTATTCGTAAGCACTCAGCTGTCTATCCGTATTCAATTTTAGTCTGACTGGAAATTTCCGTTAGATGAAGTTGGACAAAGTCTGAATATCATAGTATTTTCCCTGTGGGTCTCTTATTCATTTGCATTTCTCACTCGCCTTTTCTGATGCTTTTTTCTCCAAATTCGTTATGAAAGAAAACTGACACGATGACATCTCATAACATTTCCGTGTTTACGAAGAAGAATAAAATTGCATGCTTACGCGTTAGGAATTGGTAGTACAACCTAAAATTGTCCGAGTGGAGTTTTAAATGACGTGGTTTGTTCTTAATTTATATCGTAGGTTTCCGCGGCCAGAGTCATGTTCTGGCCGGTGACACCGCGTCGAAGAGGACTGCGATATGTCGGTCGAAACGTCGCCACCTTAGCCTTCGACGCGCCGTCACTCGGGCAGCCCAGATCGTTGTTTGTTCTTTAAAGTTATTATTACACCGAAAACAAAACAAATACAAAACTACCTCCTTTCTATAACGGCAAGTGTCGGCGTTCGTTATTGGGGCGTAGTGTTAGAAACGGTGCAAATGAACTGAGGGATGTTGGTAATCGATTTCCTAAGGACACGCGCGGCGTCGCCGTTGTCAACGCCCGCTGCGCCACGTGCCGAGTTTTATGGCGGCGTATTTCACAGCCTCCTCTCGCGCGGCGGCGACATCGGGGAAGACGGGGGCGGGGGTGGTGGCGCCTCTGACAAGGCTGGTGACAACGGCAGTGGTGGGAGCTGCGAGAAAGGCAGTTCATGGGCAATGGCGGCGGTGGTAGTGTTCAGAATGAACAGAATAGAGTAGAAAATTTGTTTAGATTTTTAGGAATACAAGGAATATTTTTCGTGGTAGCGTTTTCTAAGTAGTTACTACAAATACACAACACGAACAATCAAAGAAACATAATATTTACATATTACGTAATATAATTTTACAAAGTAAAATAACTATAATAATGAAAAAAATTACTGTTATCATATTGAAAAAAACAACAATTTATTCGATCTAAATTAAAAAATTTTGACATGCTTTTTTTTCCAAAAATGCAATTGCCGCATATTTTTGTACTTCTTGGGAGATTTTATTTGTCTTAAGCGATATGGGTCCTACGTTCCAATATCGGCGTACTCGAGATTACTACTGGTGGTGCAGCGTAGGCAATTATGTTATTGGTGATAGTGATGGTGGTGTTGGTGGTGATGACGGTGATGGCGATGGGCGGCAGAGCTGATGGGGGTGACAAAGGTGGTAGTGTGCTGGCGGCGGTGGCGGAAGTACTAGTAGCAGCGGTTTATGAAGGCACAGTTAAAGCTGAAAGGAGGTGGACATGGCGAGGCCACGTGGAAATGGACAAAGATTAAGTCATCCTAGAATCCTTTTTAATCGACAAACAAATGTAATTTGTTATTGTAACTGAGAATCCTAGAGTCCTTTTTAATTGTCAATAAAATGTAACTTGTAATATAATCCAAGTTGTGTCAAGAAGTTACGTAGTTATTCGTACATCAAGAACTTTTACGGGATGCGGCAAAGAGCCCCCGCTCTCAAAAATAACTTATTTCCCCTATTTTTATTGATTCAGATTGACTTATTTACTGACTAAAAAGTTGTTAACTTGACCCGATTTGTCTTTTTTGTATTTTTCTCCCATTATCTCCTTTCGCAATTCCCTCCGTAAAAGAACATGTAGAACATTCAACTGTTTTCATATTTCCTTTGCAACCACTCGATCCCCCTCGATCAACCGAAGTTATGCAGTGTATGGCGAGTTCCATATCGAATTCAATAACCAGAAATAACGTATCAATGAAACATAAAATCATTTTGTCCACACATCGAAACCGAATATTTCGTTCTCCATTATTTCTTTCTATTTCAACAAATATTCTTCTAATACATTAGAACTTATAGTTTTTTCCAAATGTTGTTCAGTTTATTGAGACGAATTATGGTTCCGAAATATTTCAATCGTTTGGCAACCTGAAATTCTGAAGAAGTGATGAAGGTGACGTACTGAAATTGCACAGTAATTCAACGCTTGTCGTCTATCCAGGATAGAACAAACGCAGATGATAATGCAGTTGGTACCTTTAGTACCACAATTCGTCTTGTGCCAAAGGCAAGGGTTCGTCGCCTAGAGTTGGCCTCGTCACGTGCTCCTTCCGTTCGTCTGCTCCAGTGACACGCAGAGCCCCCTCACCCCCACCCCCCACCCCCTTTGTCCTCCCACGCCTTCGATTGAAGGCGTGGCTGCCGACCCCTTTAATTCGACTTTCGCTACTCGCCGGGCAACACCCTAAGTAATGACTTCAACAATTCAAGGCAATTGGGAGCCCCGCGCCTCCGCCACCCACCCGTCTGTCTCGCTCCCCCCCCCGCCCCCCGCCCCCCCGCCCTCCCTATCCCCGCTTCCGCCCCCTCGCGAAGACGGAGCTCCGGCGCGCGCGCTCCTTGGCCTTCATCAATAAATCATGGCGGCGTAATCCAATTGGAAGGCGCTCATCACCGCGATCGCCTCCCCTCCCGCCCCGCCCCGCCCCCTTCGTTAGACTCTGCCTCATTGCGCCCCCGCGCCGAGGATTTTTCAGCGCTCGCGTTTCCACTTGGGAAATTCCGCCGCGCGTCGTTAACAGCGCGATACAGAGCGCGGCGCGCGGCGCACACGTACAGACAGAAGACGGACGGACGGAAGCACGGGCGGAGAGCGCGTGTGCGCGGCGGAGGGCCGAGCGCCTTTGTCATCAGGTTGCCGGAAACTGAGCCCCTGGGTGAGGGGGCAGCGAGCGGAGATGAAAGAGAATGAGGGCGAATAGAGTGGTGAGAATGCGGTAATAAAGGAGAGAGAGAGCAAGGAGAGAGTGGGGATGGAGAGAGATAGAATGGGAGGCATGGGAGGGAGGCGGAATGGAAAGAGAATGGGAGGCAAGGGAGGGAGGCGGAATGGAGAGAGATATAATGGGTGGCAAGGGAGGGAGGCGGGATGGAGAGAGAGAGATTAAGAAGGGAGGAGGGAGCCGGAATAGAGAGGGAAATGAGCGGGAAGGGAGGGGAAACGGGAACCAAGAAGAGAAGGAGAGGGAAGAGAAGATCATGAAACAGGTAAAAGGGGCGGGTAAGTATCAGTGGGAGCAATCTGCGAGAAAAGCGATAGAGAAGAGAGCAGGGAAACCTCCGTAAAGGCGTGGAGGGAGAAGGGGAGCTTTTGATGAAGGGGCGTAGTGTAGTCTTCTACTGGCACACGGCACACAATTTCTGTAACTTGAGATCACCGCGTATCATGCCAACATGATACTAATCCAAAATCGAATGATTCGTCTGGATGCTTTTTGTTTCCTCAAGAATTCTGAACGAGTTTTGACGTTATGAACTTTTATGCCATTCTGTTCCCCCAGCAGTCTTTAAGTGGTTGATACAGGGAAGATTTCGTCCTGTAGGGGACAAACGACATTCGTATACAGCAAATGTATACTTTATCTCCAACATTATTTCTTGTGTATTCGGAATTACTTGAAATTTTTTTGCGGAAAATATTCATAATTTTTTATTTGCAAATTTAATACATGCATTAACAGTACTCAACATTAAGTATTATATTTCGCGTGTTGCTGGTTATTCTAAGGCTACTGCTTGGAATGGCCGCTGTCAACTATGTCATGTTGACATATCATACCTTGGGTATTGAACCATTTATCAATGTACCAATCGATGATCTAGTTTTAAGAATTGATAGTACCTTCAAAATGACGCTATGTTCTATTGTTAGTATCGAAACCTTTCGTTTCACACACAGTTTATTATTATATACATATATACATTATATCACTATCACTTCCCAGGATAAAAATTAACGATATTAATGACCATAGCATTTGACGTGACAGGAATCATCATATCAATCAATTAATCCAGCTCTACAGCACATCTCTCCTTGACTCCCATCTTTCATTCTTTCCTGCCTCCTTCCGGTGGCGACCGAAACAGCGCGAGGAGAGACTTGAATCTGCTGACCCTCAGGTCACCCGGAGGCAGGTGAACTGCAGTTCTACTCTCCTCCTTATTCGCATCCATGTCATCCCTTTTTTTAACACTTTCCATCTTCTTCTTCTACTAATACTATTACTACTCATACTCGACGTCCTCTTTCTCTTTCTCCTCCTCTTTCTTCTTTCCCTTCTCTGTCTCATTCTATTACCAATTTTCATTCAATTATTCATCTTCCTCTTGTCGTCCACCTCCTCAACTCTTCCGTCACCTCTCTTCCATCGTGATCCTCTTCCTCCGTATCGCACATCACCGTGGTATGGGACAAAATGAAGCGAGGAGGATGCACATACTCACTTAGGAATGTTCGGTTGCTGAAGGTGTAGCTGAGATTTAAACACTTGAATGAGTGAATGAATTATTAATTTAGGCAGGGAAGTTATTGAATTCAGGTAGGAGAGATAATACTGAACTCCAGGAGTGTTCCAACTCCATCTTCACTCATTGAATCTTTTCATTCAATCTTTCACTCAATCCTTCTCTCATTCATGGGATTCGTTTAATACATTTCAAATTTTTCAAGTAAAAATTAAAATTCTACTTCTTTACTATTCATTATTTGCATAAAATATCCAATGATTTAAAACATTAACCATTCTGTATCTCTGAAAATAATCAGCAACGCCTTATTTCGCAGTTCCTTTGGGTGTATTTCTACTTGAGTTGGCTCAAAGGCAGTGACATCGACATCTCTTCTATTATTTGTTTTACTTCCATCACAACTTAACAATATTTCCACGTGGACAGGTAGAAGCTCGTGACTCAAGATTTGCCATCCAGCACATTTCATTTACTTAGTACGTACGATTGGAATAAATATTATATTGGAATGTGTATTAATACCGTTGCGGCAACGGGCAGAAATTGCCGACGAAACGGGGCATTCCGATTTAGAAGAGAATCTGTTGCTTCCGCGCTCGCAGCAAATTCCCCGAGTGCTTCTCGCAAAGGGGCTGGAGGCTCGGCGCGGGGAGGGGGTGTAGGGAGAGGCGGGCGGTAGTGTGGGGGAGTCGGCACTTGGGCGGAGAAAGGGGACGCGGGTGTGGTGCAGGAGATGGAGGGGGAGGTGGCGCAGGGGCGGCGAGTTGGTGGAGAGGAAGCAGCGAGAAGGTGGTGATGGGGCGGCGAGGTACTAAAGAGGTGGTAAGGGGTGTCGAGGGGATGACGGGGGGTAGTGAAGCTTGGTGAGGGATGGCGAAGGGGTGAGGATGGGTGAAGAGAGGTGGTGATGGAGTGGTGATTTGGGGCGGCGAAGGGCAGGCAAGGGGGTGGTGATGGCGCAGCGAGGCGGTGGTGTTGGGCGTGGAAGGGGTGGGGATGGGGTGGTGAAAGGGTGGCGGAAGGGCGGCTGTGAGCATGTTGGCCGCCCAGTGGCGCGTGAAGGCGCGAGATGCTTTCCATCCGCTGCCGCGACCGCCTTCCGCCGCCCCTCGCGGCCACTCTCGCGCAGTTGCCAGATTACTTGCGGTGTCGCCCTGCGATTTGTATCCGCTGACCCCGAGATTGACTCGGATTTTCGATTTACGCCGCGGAAGTGTCTTCTATTGGAAAGTCGTCACGGCGAAGCACATTGTAGAGGCTTCCAACGTTTTCGAGGGTTTTTTTCGGGATGAAGTTCCAAGAGTTTAAGGGAACTGTTCAGGCATTTTAAGTAGCCATTCAAGTGTGCAGTTACCGTGTTATTGATTTGAATTTATGTACTAATGTTTTTATTCATAAATACTGTTTTGTTGTAGCTAGTATTTAATTATACATTTTTCAATACAAGAATAAATGTTGTTGCTGAGATCACATTACCTACATTTTAAAACCGCTAGCCGAATTTAATAATTATCGTTTAGAGAATTTTTCTCTTTGGTCTTGATCACAAAGTTCTTTTCAGACCAAAATAAATACGAAAGGATTTGAATCAAAATTAAGATTCTATATTATTTGCAAAGTAGATGTTTTCTCTAGAGACTCTGTATGCGACGTAAATTTAAACGTGAAACAGATAATATTACTCTCCATTTCATTATTATTCACAAAACATAAAAGGTCCAAAATAATTGGAAAATAATTCCTTTGACCATAAGATCAATACTAATTCATTACTTGCATTACAATAATTGCTCATGAAGTTATTGTTTGTGTCCTTGTTTTTATAGTAAATTGTTTTTTGTTCTCAAGTTGTGGACGCAATTACTCTCTTTTGGATGCGTGCGTAACGTAATCCAGGTTGGAATTAAAGTGACAGTGTGTGATAAATGTAGAACATGGTGTTGTAACGAGGTACACAGAAACAGTGGCTGCGCTCCCTCTCCCCCTCTCCTCCCTCGCGCGGAGCTCATTAGGCGGTGACGGATGGCGCGCGTTTTTACGAGCTCACCCCCTCACCCCCTCGCCCCCTCACCCACTGACCCAGAGGCAGACGGCGGCGGCGGCGGCGGCGGCGCCCGCGTTTCTCATCCTGTGTTGTGCGTTGGCTTGCTCCCCCCCTCCCCGATCTTCGCGACTTTCTCATTGAAATTATCCTTACCCGTTTAGTGTTTTTTTTTTATTTTCACCTTCATTTATTTTATTTCTTTATTCTTACTTTCTCAGATATCTTAAGCCCGATGGCTATACTTTTGCATTTATTTTTCGTGTTCGATACTCGTTGTTTCTCGATTTCATAGTTTTGTTTTCTACTATTTCTTGCCGTTTTCGGTGTCGTAATCCGTTCTTTGTAGTAGCTGTCTGCGCTGTAGAAGACGGCGTTCTTTGGCCGGACTGCACTTGCGCCTATTGTTCGCTCTTCCCTGTCACGAGAGAATGCAAATTGCCTTAGGAGAAAGACCTCTTTGCTGAGGCATCCCTCAACACTGCCTCGGAAGAAACAGAAAGTGATATTTCTCTGCCTCGTAACTCTTGTTTGCATTTCTTATGTTAGATCTTAAGACTGAATGTTTACATGTTGGTTGTACTAAGCTAATTTCCATATTAAGATATTGTTTTTGTTTCTATTTAACAACGTTTTTGCTTCGGTGTGTTCTGAATGTAAGCATCTTGTCTTTCTTAGGACAGATGTCATAGTTTAATTCTACAAGCTATCAGAGACCATGAAAGCATTATTTTATTCAACTATTGTGGATTAAAATGTCACCAATACATTCCTGTCGTGAACACTAGTAAATTAATGAAATAATACATTTTCCTTTACAGTCTATGATCATTTCGCTTCAAGTAGGTGACGCACAAGTTTTGGAACTAATATTTTAATAATAAAAATTCCTGAAATTTTTATGTTACCGAAAGCTTTTAAATACCGGTGCGTTCTATTAGTCAATGTTTTTATGTAGAAATTAATTGTTTTTAATGTGACGATAGTGCATTTTTTGACCACTTGATTAGTACAAAATATAAAAAAAAATATACCCTTTTTTGAAATATGTATGTGTGTGGATTGTCGTTAAGCACTTCCTCTGTTGAGACAGAAGAGCCGAACGCAGCGCGCCCTCCCACTCCGCGTTCATTCGCTCATTCGCCCATTCGCCCCGGAACTCGGCCTGCAACTCCGCTCCCCGAAATATTACCGGGCGCCGCAACTAAATACTGCTTCAAAGCGGCGCTGAAAAGAGCTCATTTAAATTTCATTAAAACGTTGACCGGAAGCGCCGCGGAGAGCCTAGCCTCGCGGATTGCATCTGTGAAATCTGCATGAAAGGGCTTTCAAAAATTTCAGGAATTAAAAAAAAAAACTAAAACAAAGTGTGCGCAAAACGCGTCGACTTCGGTGGAGCGGGGCGGGTTGGGATGGGACGAGGCGGAGAAAGCGGAATGAGGCAGGGAAAGCGGGCGAGGCGGGGAGGGAAAGTGACACGGGAAATGGAACCGGGAGAGGGCGGGGGAGCGGGGAGGGATGGCGTGGGTGCAAGACTGGGAGGCGGCAATGACGGAGGCGGTGCAGCATACGGAATTCGGGAGTCGCTGTGTAGGGGGAAGCGATGTGACGAGTCGCAAGGCGTTGATGGGTTGGAGGATGATCTGAAAATGGGGACGGTAGGCGTGTCCGCAGGAAGCTACGGAAGGGTCGGTCGGCTATTTGTTGGCGAACGGGGAAGCGTGACGGCAGTTTGGCGGGTGATCGAGAATAGGCAACGACGGGGGTGGTGGTGAGAAAGGTAGCGGCGGGGATGTGGGGCGGGCGGGAGGGGAGGGGAGGGGGAGCGGAGGCGGCTGCGCGGCGCCGATTGGCGGGCGCCGCGTGATGCGATGACGCTGCTCAGTGGGCCGATGAGGACGCGACGCCCCCTGCGTGCCGCAAGTGGGCTTTACAGAGGGACTGGCCGAAGGGACGGGCGCTGGGATTGGGAGTTGCATTGAGATCGGGATTGGGGCGGCATTTGCGATTGGAGCGGTGGCCCTGGACCTCTGCCCAATGACAAGGCTTGCATTTACTTAATGCACAAAAGTCACAATCGTACAGGGAGCGACTAGGAATAAAATGACTTTATCCGTTTATCTATTTATTTAAAGATATTAAGTGATAATGCGGTTCTAAAACAGATGTTGGCATTTAATGAAATGTCATTGTTGCGTCTGCTTGATGATTGACAAGAACACAAACTATGTGTTAAAAATAACTAATTATCTAACTTAACTATCGTCCAAGAAATTATAACGCAGAATGTCTGTGTATTCCTTATTCCAAATTGTGAATATTAAATGTTTATTTCTTTAATAACAAAGCAAATTTCGTTTTGGTTACTTTCCTCAATTTTTTGAGTTCTTGATTTCGCTCTATTACATCTACTTCTTATGCAAACCCAATTACTAAACACTTTTTCTCCAAATGTGTTGTATTATCGTTCTATTTAAGTGCGAACTTGGAAAAGTACTGCCAGCCAGACTAAAGAAGAGAACTTGAGTACGGTTGGTGAAAGTTTGTAAACACAAGATAGCTTATTATTTAATTTTAAATTATATTTCTCATGCTATGAAATATAGTTTTAAGAACAAATCTAGATTCATACGCATACCCTGGCAGTCTTTGTCCAAACACTTACAGCTCCTTCTGACCAGTTTTCAGGCACTGCATCGTACAATGACTGTCGAGATCCATTAGAGAAGCGCGAGGCTTAGGAGAACATTCACGCAAGGCGAAGAGAGCCTCCACAGTCAGCAGAGAGTACCGGTTTTTTGTCCACTCGTGGCGCCATGTGGTAGCTGAGAAGGGCACGTTAGTTTAAGCTGCATGTTCCCAAATGGGCAAATGAGCCCCTGAGGGACATTTGGCGACCAAATGGGACGAGTTTTGTAGGAATGAAAATGCTTAAAAGGCTGATATTCATGTTTCACTTCCTTCCCCTTCTCAAACTCATTTCTCTCTGAAGGCTCGTTTTTAAAAACAGCGCCCTATATCACTCCAAATTTATGATCATATCAATGAATAAAGTAGAACAAGAAATCAGGCTTTGGAAAGAAATATTTACTTATCGCTCAAATGTCCAACTTTTTTTCTCAAAACATCTCAAAACATTTTAACTAGCTTCGTACAATACGTAACAGCAACATTTATTTAAAATCAAAAAAAAAAAAAATTCACATATTTTTCATTATATCTCTAAAATTACTTAAATTAATATTGTGAATTGATAACTTTGGCGTGATGATTACATTCTAAATGCCAATTGCGATATTTTCCGTACTGTCGTTTTTTTTAACTTTTAGTAACAAGCAATGTTTGTTTACATGTGCTTGTAGTATTTCAGTTTTACTGTAAACATTAACGTAAGAAAAGTTCCCAGAATTGATGTTGAATTGGTTGCACTATTTCATCATTAAATAGTTAACACTGCAATTTGGCTTTCTCCTTTCATTGATGTACGGGCAATCCCTTTGAACATAATTTTATTTTCTACAGCATTTTCTCGTTTGAAATGAGTTTACCGTAGAGGCGGAGTTTTTGAATTACGGAATCTCTTCGACCATGAAAAATTCAATATTCAAATCTTCCTTCTTTGTTTCATTTTTCGAATTTTAACAAATTGTATTTGAACTGACAATTTAAAAGACTCGAGATTGGAAAAAATCCAAGGATTCGAGGATATTTTACGATTGGAATGAGAGAAAAATATTCACGTGGTTAAAACCAATATTTTGAATTTATCAAATATCAAACCCATAACACTGTAGAACTCTGAAATTATAACATTGTTATTGGTAGCTGTTGGGCCATGGTATAAAAAGTGAAGCAAAAAGTGAACGCGTTAATTTTTGCCCGCCGCGCGGGTCTCTCTTGAGAGCGGGCGGGCGGGGCAGGGCGGGCCGGTCGTTTTCATGTTTGGTTGGGAACTGTGCGTGATCGTTGCACCTAGCAGCAATGGACGAGCGTTTATTGATGTGGAAGGAGCTCTGCAATCCGATCTCTGGGGTGCCTCGTACGCTCTCTTGGGAACTGCAATTCATACCTAGTGCTCGATCGTGAATTTTAATTAATATTTACGCTTTTTTAAAGCATGTTCACACACCACTAGATTTTCGTTAACATATATCACGCGATTTTTTACGAAGTGCGCGCACACGTGCGCCTGGTAGCTCACAGTTGTCGTTCGCGAGCGACGAGCAAGTGGCTTCGGCAGGCGCCGGTTTGTCCTGGCTGGTCGCTGTTATCGTCGCAACCGCGCCCTACTCTCCCTTCTTATAGAGGAGTATTGTCACCTATTCCAGGGCTGTATTTCTTTCGAATTTCTTTTCTTTTGGGGCTGTGAGTTGTCCGGATGCTAATATCCGGAAATGCTTATAAAACAGCACATTCTTAATCAATAAAATACACTTTACTCTGAAAATACGAGTACGTAAACCCAGTACGAAATTAGCATAAATCCTGGGTATAATTGAATTTCAATGTGTTGGTATGTTTTTTTCATTTTCTTATATATCTTAATATAATGAAGGAAAGCACGTACTCTCTTGCTCTGATGAAAGTGCCCTTTCTTTTATTTAAAATGTTACACACAATATTGTATATCATTCACGCCTTTGTATAAAGGATCGTACATCCTCTGACTAGAACCCGGTTCGCGAAAGAAAAAAAAGAGAGATACAGAAAACAAGTTTTGTAGGTATAACTGTAGTTCCGGACGTTCTTAATTCAATAATTCAACATTGTTTTACAGACCTTCTGAAGGGCTGAGGGCGGTACGAAGGTACGCCACATCAGCCATAAGGAGTCTCGTGCTATTTGTAAAGATGACGATGTTGATATTGATGGAATAATGACTTATTTCGTTACTACCTTCAGCCCTTCGCAAGTGAACAAAAGATATATTAAGACGATAAGCAACACTTTCACCATATAGAGATATTAACTCTTACGATTAGCAGGAGACACTTTATGCCTGATGTGCCTTACCTTGTTCTTACCTCTTTCATTTGCAAACCAATAACAAGACACTCATGAATAACTAAGTATTGTAGATTTGCGGAAGAAGTTTTCTTACCCCTGAATCAACAAGAGATATCCAAATTTAAGAACACAAATTCTCGAAGCTCTAAGCTTCCAGCTGCGAAAATATAAATTTTTTCCCCGGAATACTTCGCAACCTAGTTGTAAGTTTGCTATTCGGTTTAATCTGCGAGAAGTGAGCCAAACACCCCTGCAAGTTGAAAAGTTCGAAATACTCCTAATGTCGGCAGTGGGCTGCGTGAGATGCAGTAGTTGGACGTAGCTCACCGCGGGACTGTCGCTCCACTGAGGCAATGGCATAATCCAGGCGCGTGGGCCGTGCGTGCCAGCTGCAAGGCCAACGGCGCCCGGGCACGCACGCAGACACGCGGCACGCTCGCATCGACGCCGCACGCGTGTCTGCCTTCTTAAGTGGCTCAAATTGAGCCAAGTTTCCCGCCTAATGCCAGGAAACGGTGCAATAAGAGAGAAACACTGTACTTGCCTCCAGGAGTAGAGACGCCAAAAATGGGGCTGTGATGTTTCACTCTGGAAGCAAAGAAACGTCTGGAAAAGAGATGCGAATGAAACATTTCTGAATATCAAACACTCTAAGAAAGTACAAACAAGCGAAAAAAGGGAAAAATAAAAGTTTGTTTTGAAGTGTAAGTCAAAATTCATTTTTTGGAAAGTTATTAGAAAAAAGCGAAATATTAATGTTATTTTTTAATCATGTACAACAAAACGTTGCAACCATTTTTCTCTATTATAAAATGTTTTCAACTGTCTCATATGTGCATTATTTCCAATAGTGTCTGAGTACGTCAGTATGTTTCATGCGAGTATTATGAGACACACATTACATTTTATATTTATGTCAAATCAATGAAATGTATAAAATTATTATTATAGTGTGTATTTGAAGATGAACAAAATGAATTACAGGATATCAATTCATTCGCGAATTTTACCAACTCTCGAAAAGAACGGAACATCATGATTCTTGGCTGTCAAGATTAGGATGAGTTATGAGATATTGTATTCAAATAATAGCAATAAATGTACTACCAGATAAGCAGAAAATATTGCATAATATTATTTTAATGCCTTTTACCACGATGGTTGGGTTTTAATTTTTGTAAATAAATGCTCGTATCTACGAAACAATAATAAATCAGTTACTGTACTAATGTTTTATATTTTGATTTTCATTTTACGTTGTGTCTGATTTATCTAATATATTACAAATTACGAACAAAAAGTAAGTTATTAAGAATACTGATAGTGAGTAGGTATTCAGACGTGGATTTCGAGGGTCACGATGTTTTACAAGCTCTTGTAAGTAGTTTTGCAAAAAATATAAATATACAATACATAAATGTGAAAATGTTTTGACGGTTTGCATTGTGAGATAGGTGCACATACTATCGCACAGGCCGTCGACTACCCGGATACATAACTGGGGCATCAAAAACAATTCAGAAACTAGTCGTCACATAATTAAACCGTATACTCTTATATTTATAACCAGATATTTGACCTACATTACTTCTTATCCGTTTGCTGCCACGGTGAATGCTGGTACCACACAACTCAGATTACCATTCGTCATGAGAATACTTCTCGTACGATATCATCAATTTCTGTTCGTGTGGTTATTTCTCGTGCAGAAGCAGATCTAAATAACATGATAGCTTTTCCCCCAACAAACGGTGAATAATACTTCAGCAGTTAATGAATTCTGTGATAACGAACAATCTATCAAGATATAGTGTATCGTTCTTGATGAAACTAACCAAAAGTGTATTGGTAGATCCCATTTTTCAGTGTCGCCGATGAATGGTAGAGAGATGGATATGTGCCAAAATAAATAAATGTAAATAATTAATAGCTGATGGTTGCTGTCGTGACTCCCTGCAATGGGTCGTTGCCGTGTGACACGGCTTGCTCTTCCGTTGCGCCCAAGATGTTGTCGCTTGCAACCGCTGGGACCCGCGTGCAACGGGAAAAGAACGACTATCAGCATCTCATAGTGTAAACACAGCAGACAGAAACCCTACTCACGGGTCTATTCGCTGCGTCACGGGTTTTCACAGTGCATATCCACTACCGATCTTTTTGTTCCCAGCCACGAAAGTTCCGTCATCATGATTCCTGGATTATTGTTTGCTTGATTTCCGTTTTTCTGGTAGTTCGCTTCATAAATTCTCAGGAAAGGAATGTAAGAGGAAAGTAAAGGACACACTATACGATTATTTATGAAAATCGGAGATAGTATCAAGATTCAGAGTCGTTTCGTTTTTCCAGTAACATATGATTTGGAATAGTATGTGTTGATCTCGAAGATGTTTCCTTTAAAATTATGAAAATTAATTATCCTCGAAAGATATTGGTTGCAAATTTTTTGATAGTATGTATGAGATTTCTATTGACGAACGTCAGATCTCTTCCTACTTGCAATTGAAATACTGTAATAATGAGTTTTCTTTCCTCGAATGTATAAATTTAAATATCTTTTTCACGGTTTCAACATTGCATCACAAAAACAAACATTTGAATTCGTAAGGTATTATCATTCATTGCTACGGCCTAACATTGCTTGAAGGATAAACACTCGGCTGTAATCCAATCTTGGAAATGTATTGGCAGCTGGTGATTGGTGGTACATTTCCGGCTATCGATCTTCTATATATCGAAGTCCTGTAATTTCGTTCTCGGATATTTCGGGAGGTCCTTTTCCCAGACCGCCCTCGCTAGGCCATTCACTTGCCTCTCGGGCATCCCCAAGCCGTCCCCTTTCCCTCAAGCCCTCCCCCCAGTACCCTCCCTTCGCTCCCCTGCCTCCCTCCCTCCCTAACCACCCACCCACCCACCCACCCACCCGCCACAGCCGCCGCCGCCAAGCCAGTCGCCCAACCCGTCCGCCCCCCGCACCACACCAACGCCACACCGCCGCTACCCTCCCGCCTGTCTCCCACGCTACCCCGAAAACCTGCCCTGCCCTTCCCCGACCCGACCCGCCCAGCACAGCCCCGCCCCGCCCTGCTCGCTTCCCCAGCCACAGCCCCGCCCTGTGCTTGAAAGCAGCTCTGCGTCGCCCTCGCCCTCGCCCTCGCCCTCGCCCTCCGGCCCAACCTCGAGGCTTTAAAGCGGCTGAGCACTTCCGCCCGCGGAGGGAAGCTGCAGCAGCGAATCGCATCTCGTTCTCTCTTCTCTCGTAACCTCTTCCCTTCTCATTCTTACTCCTTTTTCTCTTTCCACTCTCCTCTCTTTCGTGTCATTTTCATTCCATTTCTTTCTTCTTTGGTACGTTTGGTTTCTTCATTTTCCTCTCTTTACTCTTCATTTACTGCCTTTGTTCGTCTTACGGTAGCGGCTTCAATGGATCAGTGGGAGCATTGCCTCTGCTTCTCCAGCGCCACCGAATGCAATATCTTAATGTTCGTGTCCTGTTGGGTACGATTTTAGATCCTAGCTACACAGATCGAATTTAGACACTGTTTTAAGGAGAATTCTAGACTACGGTCTCTTCGGCCGGTTCTTTTCTATCGTTTTATGAATCAATACCAGGTGAAAGGCGGAAAAATAACAAACTAGGTGAATGCCTAACAAACGGACCATGGACCGTGCGTGATCTACCTTTCTTCCTTGCCCTGTCCCCTCACCTTATATAAACAAGTACACTGATTTAAATGTCTGGACCAAATTTTTATCCCGGCCGAGGCAGAGATAACTTGGGGTGATACCTGGAGGAGAAAACTTACGAGCAGATAAGTTGCATGCTGCCAGATTTCGCATTCAAGCACCCGAGGACCTCCATTAATCAATCGGAAGAAACTAAATCAACAGCCAATCATTGAACCTTGCAATGATCTCATCTTTTCTGTTTAACGTTCATGGTGGAGATTTCCCCCCCCCCCCCCAACGAAGCCCACGAAGCACGGAGCCTAAATCGTCTCAGTACTGCGATTACTTTATTGCTGACGATGTGTCGCCCAGAAAAGAGGATCTCTGGTGGGAGTTGATAATTTCCCGGCAAGACTTCTATATGTGGGACAAAGGTCCAAGCCCCGAAGACCAAACAGCCAGGTTCTAATTCAGATCGCAATAACTGTATATGGCTAGCTCACAATTCGTTTGTAACTTTATTTTAGATTATTTAAGAAAAATGAACAGATAACTTACAATGTTTGATTTTAGTCCCAATCGTTTCTATAATTCCCGACTGAATACATATTTTCTGTTCATTTTAGAAGACAAAAATATTGCAGCTGGCGTACAAATATTTTATTGTAGGAACCCTTATTGAAACGTTCATATTACTGTGCTGAAAACGCCTCGGGTGTCTCTCCTAATTAGATTCGAAATATGCAACATCACAATTTCTCCTCGACGTAAAAGGTTTCTTTCTCTGAGAAAAGTAAAGGGTTTCTTGAATTTTGAAGTAAAGAGTTTAACCGAAAATTATTCGTACCTGGTGTAGAATTGACAAGTCTATATTTATCTGCAAATGAAAATACCATCTTATTGCAGTCAGAACGTATAGTATACTGTAAAGTTCGAATGCATTTTTCTTGAAACATACTAATATTCAGAATTTAACAAACATAAAATGTCACTATGCCTCAAACATTTCCAGACGTTTAATGAAGTGATCTTTCAACCTGATAATCTTGAGTCTCATTCCCACACTTACCCAAGTCTCCTTACAGGGCTTGCAACCGGACGCTGTGTGACAATTTTTGTATACAAAATGTGAACGCAGGGCACATGAGATCTGGGAAGTGTTCAAGTTTACTATCTTGCGGCTCTCAGTTTCTCATTTACGGATCGTTGCCTTAGCGAACTGACTGCCACATGTAGAAGTTTAAATACATTCTAAATATGAAATAATTTCAGTTATAACACCCAACAATGGACGTCATTTGACATCTTAATATTTATTTTTATTTCTTACATTAGCCGTTAGTAACATTTGGACATTTCCTACCGCATTTCATTCACATTTTACGTTATTGTCCATAATATTTTTGTGTCCCATCTTCGATCCACAATATCTTTTAAAATGTCGACCGACCCTTATAATAAGTTCGGCTGCACCTTAAAATCGTATTCGTGTACCGCATTGTTAAAGGTATTGAATTCCTCTGTTTTTTTCTTCGTTGTGAAGCGGTGGGCGTCGGGCTTTCGGATGCACATGCTGCCCGAGGGCGGTCGGGGCGAAGGCCACTTCAGCGGGCGGTGGGCGGGGCCGAGGGCGGCGGGGGCGGCGCGCAAGTCCGAAGTGCGTGAGCGACTCCATCGCGGCCCTTTCTATGCAAAACCAGGGCCGCGCGCGCCCGACCGAAACTTCTGTTGTTATTCGCCTCCTGTTTGCGAAAAAATAAAGGGCGCGCAAAAAGGGAAAGAAAGTTTTTCAATGAGAGGAAGAAGGCGCGGTGGACGACTTCGGGCGGTAGCGCTGTCGGCGGAGGGCGGAGGCGGGAGGGCGGAGGGTGCAGAGGATGGAAGGTGTCAGAAGCAAGGAACGTGAGAATGGAAAAGAGAGGTATTGGAAGACGTTTTTGAGAAAAGGCTGTGATAGCAAACAAGATCCGCTTGTCTCCAGACGAGTTTCCAGTCGTATGCTCCGAGAATGCATCAGGAAAAAAAATTATATACCTTAAAAAGCTCGTTTAATTTGATAACGAATGTGTCGGTATTTTTTGTGCCCAAATATTTTTTATTCGATTGGTGTGGCCAACGTACGTGCTCAATATCGTGACGTGAACATCGTATCAGAATATTAGCTGGTGGAATTGATTGCCCTAAATTAATTCACGAGCAGAATGGAAAACGTTTCTATAACATTTCATTTTAATTGGTTTAGATGTGGATAATAGAGCATGCATTTTGTTTCTTAGGGTAATACGTTAATACGTTTTGTACTTGATGATATTTTCAATGCTACGGATAGTTTTGCATCAATGACACACTATACTGGTAGAACAAGATAATAAATTCTTATCAATTCAGCTATAAATAAGAACCGATTTTTTTCTTTATAATAACGATAACTTGCGAACTATATAGTTCGCGCCTAATTTTAAATTTCTTTAAAAAATATATAGTTTATAAAATAGGTGCTGGACCGTTATTTAAGCAAAATATGAAAAGGCTTTTTTAACAAAATGTAATATATTAAAATATCCTGGAAGAACTTTCAACATACAGATTACATATCAATTCTTATATTTAAAATTGATCGCTTTTGCCACGCGCAGTTTGATATCGGCGCTGATAGAAAGCAAGAGCGCCGGATCGGGGGTGGGGGAGGGGGCGAATTGGGGGTTAGGAATGGGGTTGGGGTTTGAAACCGGTTTCCACCTCCGCCTCCGTCCTTCGTTGGCTCGTTGCGTTTTACGGGCGGCGTTGAGTTCCACTCTTCTCGCCGGCTAAGCCTCCTCCGCCCCTATCAACTCCGCCCTCCCCCATCTCTCCCTTTCTCACCACCCCCCCAGACCCTTCCGACCTCTACGTCCCTTTCGCTGTTCCGTCCTCTCTCCTCTCTCTCTCTCTCTCACTCAAGCCCCGTTCGCACCCCTAACCGAAGGACCCATACTTGTTAATTTTACCCGTCGCACCGTTCGCGTCAGGCTATCCTCAATCAGCGTAGCAAGTGATCCGACCTGCTGTTTCTGGTGGATTTTTTTCCTACTTTTTTCCCTCTCCTTTTTTCCCGTATTTGTGTGAATGGGTTATCCACACCTGAGAACTGGAAAGTATAGCCGCGAAACGTCCGTTTGGTTGCTGTTGTCGGCCGAATCTCTTCCCCCAATAACCATATGACGTCCCCAGTGCGTGTGCAAAAACGACTCGTTCCGTTGTATTTTGCAAACCGGAAAGACTTCGCTGTATCGTAGATTTTTGCAAGCCATATCAACTCTCCGTTGGACGAGATACATTCAATCTAGCCGTGATGACTGTTTCTCTCTCTATGTTATTACGACCTATTCTTCTTAAGACAGTTTTATTTAAAGACATTTATCGATTGTTGTGTGTTCGCGATTTTGCCTTAGATATAGTCGTTGATAGTTGTAATACAAGAGTTCAGGATTTTATTGCAAACACACTTTTTTCATTGCTGATTTGTTGATCTTTCATTTCTTTCTTTTTCTGTACTAACGAGCAGTGATAATGCTCATAAATTAAACATACACAATGAATTATTTTTTCATTCTAAACTGTAACATGTGGAAAAACATAATATTCTTACTCTTATGCAAGATTTAAGTACACACACACACACACACACACACACATATATATATATATATATATATATATATATATATATATATGTATATATATATATATGTATATATATATATATGTGTGTATATATATATGTATATATATATATATATGTATATATATATATATATGTGTGTATATATATATGTATATATATATATATATATATATATATATATATATATATATATATATGTATATATATACATACTAGCTGACCCGGCCACGCGTTGCTGTGGCTAAAGTTTTTGTTATATTACATTATAGTAAACAATCTAAGAGGAACAATAAGAGAACATCAGTCACGGAGTCCACTATGCTTTTTCACACAGATGGTATTTGTAAAACAATATGGTGATCTCCTTATTTGACTTTCTACTACTATAACCCTTTAGTACAGTGAAATTATTTACGAACAAAGACGAAAATATTGATGTTGGTATACAAATTCACTGGATTGAGATTTGAAAGGGAAGTACGTTGAACACAATTAATTAAAATGTTCTTACACTTGATATTAAGCAGAAATCAATAGGTACAAAATAAAAATTTATCAGATTTATTATTTCCATTTAATTTTATAACAAATATAAGTACTATTCAATTATAAATACTTTCAATTTCAATTTAATTTAACACCAATCGGTGCACAATGTTTTTGGTTAACCTGTCTTTAGCTAACACAAATAGATTAGACGGTTTCCCAACACGTGAACACGCAACATATAGTTGCCCATGAGAAAAACATGGATTTTCCAAATCTAAACCACAAATGGACATTGTTTGACCTTGAGATTTATTTATAGAAATGGCGAAAGCTAAACGAATTGGAAACTGTAGCCTTTTGAAGGGTATGGTAGAATCTGATGGTATCATCGGAATACGTGGCAGCAGGACCACTTTTCCTTTAAACTTCCCAGCCAAAATGGTTGCTTCAAGAATGTTTCCGGTGATCTTTTTGATGACCAAACGCGTACCGTTACATAATTGAGGTGGATTCAAATTACGGAGGAGAATAATAGGGGAACCAATCTTTAATCGAAGATTATGTGGTGGCATTCCAGGGATATCTAATGAATTTAAAAATTCAATCGGAAAATTTACACTTTCATTTTCATCAACAACAGTATCGATTGATTTAAAAGACATCATATCGCCTGGTAACAACTGTTGTATCTGGAAGTTAATTTCGTCAACATCAACGTTTTTGGCTGCCAAAATCGCCCGTTGACTAAGCCATTCATGATTCAAATAATTATTCTGTATATCCGGAAAAATACTCTGAATCAATTCATTTTTATCCTGAACAACAGTGCAAAAATTGTCTGGTAGTTTAATGCATTGCGTATTTGGTTGCAGTTCTATTTTACCGTTCCCAATATCTAGTAGTTGTTCGGAAAATATTTGTGCTGATGGATCATTTTGCAATTGTACTCGCATATTTATGGTCAATCGAAGTGTTTCAACACTTCGCCATAAGAATGATTGTTTCAAACATGCATTAATCTCATCCGCGAAAGTAGAGCGAGGTATAACCGGTAAGGTCTGCCGGAAGTCACCAGACAAAAGTAAGATAGCACCACCGAAAAGTTTATTATTGCTGTTTAAATCTTGCATAGTTCTGTTTAATGCTTCAAGTGAATATTTGTGTGCCATTGTGCACTCATCCCAAATTATTATAGAACTCTTCCGCAACACTGCAGCTATTCCACTATTCTTTTTGATGTTACACATTGCATCTGGTTTATTATGAACGTCCAATGGCAGCTTGAATGTTGAATGTGCTGTTCGCCCACCATCCAGTAAAGTAGCCGCAATGCCTGACGATGCTACTGCTAATGCGATTTTTTGTTGCGACCGTATTTTGGCAAGAATCAACGATATTAAAAATGTCTTACCGGTTCCACCGGGTGCATCCAAGAAAAAAAAACCGCCTTGTTCAGCAGCAACAGCCAGCATAATCCGATCATAAATAATTTTTTGTTCTGCTGTCAGTAATGGTTCACTGTTCATGATAATTGTTGCTAAACTTTCATGGTCATATTGATTTTCTCGTTGTAAATCGGTATTGACTAAGTCGGTGGCTGGACGATTAGGTGATGGCATACCATAATGATTAAGTGGTAAATTTGAAATAAGAACACATAAATCCTCGATCAAGACCAATGCTTCATTGTACATCTCTGGTGTATAATCTATGTTTTGGCATTGATTTGTTTGTCTAATTCGGTGCAATATGTCTTCTGTCATACAATTTTTATATTTTTCCCACAAAGTTTGTGCTTGCGAGGGATAACATGTCGTCAAAATAATTGCAAACAACTGACGAATGTTATTCGGTGTTGATGTCAACGCAGCATCAGCAAGCGTTAAGTCCCAATGGTTATCGTCTTCTAGCAATTGCAGTTCACGACATGCATCCTGGTATGTATTGAATACTCGACCATTAACTGTTCGTAAAAATTCAAAAGACGTTGGTCCGGGAACATTCACCAATAACAAACGTAAATAGAAGCACTCACGTTGCTTTGGATGTACCGTGTAAAGTCTCCCCAATGTCTTAGCTTTGAATATGCCTGTAATGGAAGGATGTGGTTTTCCTTGTTTCCGTGACTCCCATTTTTTACTGGATTTGTTCCATGTGAAATAACGTGGAACATCACCAAACACCAATGTCTTCGCGAATTGGCCAAAAACATCAGGTTTTTGACACAATGTAAAAAAATCAGTTAGAGTCGTTTTCGGAGCTTCGAACGCTCTTTGGAGAAAATTTTCTTCAGTGAAGTATACACGTTGACCGTTTTCAAGATGTATTGCCAGATGTTGGACAGCAGGATCTCTTTCGTGGATGGGAAAGCTGAGAATATGCCAAATAGCTTCATTGCTGCTAATGTATCTGCCCATTTGGTATCGTGCTATTTCGTCATTTTTATTTATGTTTTGTACTTCAAATATGGCCAAATCACTGCCTTTGTTTACATATTTACAAATATACTTAATTGATTTAACAGAACTGCAAAGCTCAATATTGATATGAGCTTTGTAAGTTTTTGAAAGTAGTGGTGAGTATGGTACCACCCACTGATTATCAAACTCAACTTGATTTGGAAAGTTCGGCAGTCGCATTGTAAATGTGTGGCCACCATTCTCAGTACTTCTGCGGCGATACATTGGATAACCATCAATATCCGTGATCGTGTCATTCGTATGCGGCTTTGGGAATTTTTTTTTACATTTTCCATTTTCCATGCACGGTGATGTCATGTTGAAAGCACCGCATGGCCCATGTATCATGTGTTTGGTGACAATATCAAATAATTCTTGATCAATTAATGGGTCTGGAATTTCGGCTGAAATTATTTGATCCATTTCTTCAGGACGGATTCTATCTTTAAGCCAAACCAAAATGTGGGCATGAGGCAAACCTCGCTTTTGCCACTCTATCGTATACAGCCAACAACGTGTGATACCAAAAATTGAATATTTAACAATAAAATCAATTAAGGATTTCAATTTTTGTTTAAACACACGTGCAGTTAAATCATGACGATGAATGGCTTGTTGTTCTGGCAATAGTAAAGTTTGTATCTCTTCCCAATTCGGATTACATGTGAATGTAATAAATAAATCCTGTCGGCCGTAATGACGTACGTAAGTCATCGCATCTTGTATGTATTCCTGCATGTTCCGTGGACTGCCGATGTAGCTTGAAGGTAAAATGAAAGCATTACCGATGTCAATGGGATTTAAATTTCCATCGATGTTTCCAGCAACAGCATCTCGTAAGTGAATATATTATTCCGATCGTAGTTTTGCCTGGTTGAATCGAAGGAATCGCAAGCGTTCGCTTTCGACCTTAGCATACATATCAACAATGTATTGATATGCATTGTTGGATAGATATATGCATCATATGCATAGATATATAATTAGCAATAAATTAAAATTGCGACTATAATTTGAGATTTAAACTATCCTATCTTTCAAGTTGGATCGAACTGCACATGGTGTGCGAATTTTATTATAATCGGTTAAGTGGTTTAGGAGTCCATTGAGGACAAACATTGTGACACGATATGCATTGTTGCATAGATATATGCATCATATGCATAGATATATAATTAGCAATAAATTAAAATTGCGACTATAATTTGAGATTTAAACTATCCTATCTTTCAAGTTGGATCGAACTGCACATGGTGTGCGAATTTTATTATAATCGGTTAAGTGGTTTAGGAGTCCATTGAGGACAAACATTGTGACACGAGATTTATATATATTAAGATATATATACATATATATGTATATATATATATATATATATATATATATATATATATATATATAATGTGTGTAATGTTTCTTTGTAGAATATTGACTATTTTAAATTAATTTTCAGATGATTAATTTTAAGTCTTCAGCCACATGTATTCGCATCCTTATTATGACAGTAATTATTGTTCTGTTATTCAAGTAACTTCCCAACATTTTCTTAATACCATAGGGATTACAAGAAGTTACCATGTATCCTAGACACTTAATTTTAGCTAGCGGCGGCATTTTCTTCATGACGTTTCCGTAGAATTTGTCAATACCAACCGTAAGTGTTGCCTCATATAAGTTTTTAAAATTTAAAGTTTGAAAAAAAGGTCTTCCTGGTTAATTCTTCACCTTCACTTTATGATGATGTATTTCCACATGTACTGAAACTTACGATGCTCTCAGTACTGTTTTTGGCTCATGGAGGGTATACTAAGTACTGATTCGAAGATCAAATCTTTGTTCGGTCTTAAGATTAGTGTAGGAGTGGGATAGGTATGGCTAGCAGAGAGAGATTTCATCCAGTCTAGGTTTAGGTTATTAATTGCTTAATTTTCTTGTAATTGATCGCAGAACACGATGGAAAAGACAGACCTTTGGAATTTGTTCTCCAGATAATAGCCTTATCCCAACAAAGTACTTAAATTATGTCTAAAATTCGACACTGTCTTCACTTGAATCGCGGATTTATCAGTTTAGAGGGTTTCAGTTGAGCATTTGCTAATAAACGTTCTGGAGCATCTGTTCTACTTTTATGTCGCAAGAAACATTGAGATCACGAAAGCTAAGATGACGAAAGAACTCTGTTAGAACTATAAGTTTTATTACTTGTATACTTTCTAGATTCCCGTTGTCCTATTGTTCTTTTCACACTTACGAATAACCTTACTTCATGCGTCTACATGTCCTAAACTTATGGTATATTGGGGTTGGAGACGGGACTGTTGCTAATTCGTCAGTTTCACTAGTTAATTTCACCAATATAGAGCTGGTGTTTGGGCGGAAGCCTCCAAGATTGCATCGCGTGCCACTAGCTCTTGCTCGACCACAGTAGCGGAGTCGTTGGTACAAGCTACTTACCTTTCCTTCTTACCGAAAAAGAGAAAGTATAAAAAGGGGGAAAGACCGCTCCTAGCGATGTGCATACTCCGGTTTAAATACAGTAGCGCATCAAGATCATGAGCTGGATGTCGAGGAGGATGCTTTATCCAATCAAGAGCGTTGTTTCGACTTACATTTTTGGTATTAGAGCTCCCAATTGGATGACAATACTCTCCATCCAAATCATGATCTTGAATTGTCACTACGTTAAAATGGGAGTATTGTCTAATTTATTTAGTTAATGCCGTACCCCTCCAATTGTTTTGCTTCACGATACAAAGTGGTTATATTGAGTTCTAGGAAAATTCCCTGCATAGCCCGGTCCTTCCTATTAGTATTATTTTACTATTCTCGTATAATTCTGTCATTTGATGACAGCAACCCGTTGCATAATGATACTCATTACGATACAGATTAATGATACAGGTTCTTGACGAATCACAGAAAAGGTTACAAACCAAGTATAGACACGTTATTAATCATTGAAAATTGTTGTAGTAAATGTTTCGTTCGATTGTGTACAGTTTTGTATCTATTCATACACCACTTTTGTGGTATCGATGTTGGATACATGCCTTTTATTCACTTTTATTTGCATAGGTTGTGTTACATAAGATTCCAGTTTATCGTTAATAGTTTATCGTAAGTCCAAGAAAGCGATAATTTTAAAAATGTCGTCGAAATTTGTCTGAAGTCAGAAAGAAATTTCACTATGGAAAACTAAAATAGTAAACAAACATGGAAACTTATTAAGTATTTTGATATAATATTGATATTTGTGCCTTTTTTACCTTTCAAAAGTTTCTAAATTAATATATCTTTAATATCACAATAATCAAGGAAAATGTACAAATATTATTAAACGTATTCTCACATATTGTCAGTAAAGGTCTTTAGAATGGATATTTATTTTAATTGAATTACTGTATTTGTTGCATACCGCACAGCATGCATATTATCTACAGAAAATAATTAAATTGTTTATATTATTTTCTAAGTTTGCTATTAATAAGAAACATCAAAGAGTAGTAATATGTTCTTTTTTTTCTGCTCAGAAATTTGAATTCTGAAGCCAGGAGAACCTTATTTAAATTCTGCGACCCCTTCAACGTCCCACGAGCCCTAGCCGCTGAATCGAACAACGCTGAGTCAAAGTTATTGGCCCTCTCGGTTTCCGCTCGCCCCATGCCAGCGCACTGCGCCCGCCTGCAAACGAGTGCTCCTGCAAACGCAATTGGGTCACAGCGCACCGCCAGCGTCGCCCATGTTTGCCCGGCGAGCGCGCACCGCTACATGAGCTCTCGATGGCGCCCCCCCGCCCCCGCCCCCACCCACCTCTACGCCACGCCCATACACTCGCCCCCGACACATACCTGCCGATAGCTGGCGATTCTCCTCGCCCGCCTCGCCCCTCACCCTCGCTCCGTGTCTGGTTTTGCCTCTTCCCTGCTCCCGAACCTTCTCCGCCTCCTCTCCCATTTCATCCTCGCCCCATCCCCGCCCCGTTCCCGCCCCGCCCCTGCTCCCGCCCCGCCCCGACTCCGCCCCGTCCCCGCCCGACTCCGCCCCGTCACCGCTCCGTCCCCGCCCCGTCCCCGCCCCGTCACCGCTCCGTCACCGCTCCGTCCCCGCCCCGTCCCCGCCCCGTCCCCGCCCCGTCCCCGCCGCGCCCCCGCCCCGCCCCCGCCCCGATTCCGCCCCGTCCCCGCTCCGTCGCCACCCCCGTCCCCGCTCCGCTCCGCCACATTCCCCTTCATACCTGCTACATCCGCGCCATCCCCATTTCCGCCTCGAACCACCCCCGGTTTCTGCCGTCACATTCCCGCCCGTGTACAACCCTATTTTCAAGTTCTCCCCATCCCCACCTTTGTGTCATCCCCACTAACACTTTCGCCTCATCCCCGCCGCTTCCTCCAGCCTACCGCCCCTTGCCCACCCCTGGTCTCTCTCCCACTTCCGCTCGCACCCTCCTCCAACCCTCACGTTCCATCACCTCCCCGCTCATCTCCCTATTATGAGTCTGCTGGCTCATCTAAGTCTCTAAGCTCCCGACCCCTCCACCTGCAGTCCACTGCATCTTCGCCTCAACCACGCCTCCGTCCCCGCTGTTATTCTTACGTTATTCAGTCTACGCCATTTTCTACCCCTCCCCCAACCACGCAACCACCATCACCTCCCTTGGTCTCACCTTCGTCCCACCTCCGCCTTTGGCCAACGTTTCACATCCACCCGAACCTCCCTGTCTCCCTGCCATGGACTTCTGTTCTGGCCATGCGCTCGCCCCCGCGCCCGCCCCCGCGCCCGCCTCCGCGCCCGCCCCTGCGCCCGCTCCACGCCCACTCCACACCCGCGCCCACGCCCGCCCCCGCGGTGCCTCCGCCCCCGCACCCGCCCCGCGCCCGCCCCGCGCCCGCCGCCGCGCCCGCCGCCGCGCCCGCCGCCGCGCCCGCCGCCGCGCCCGCCGCCGCGCCCGCCGCCGCGCCCGCCGCCGCGCCCGCCCCCGCGCCCGCCCCCGCGCCCGCCCCCGCGCCCGCCCCCGCGCCCGCCCCCGCGCCCGCCCCCGCGCCCGCCCCCGCGCCCGCCCCCGCGCCCGCGCCCGCCCCCGCGCCCGCCCTCGCGCCCGCGCCCGCGCCCGCCCCCGCCCCCGCGCCCGCCCCCGCGCCCGCGCCCGCGCCCGCCCCCGCGCCCGCCCCCGCGCCCGCCCCCGCGCCCGCCCCGCGCTCGCAGCCTCCCCCACCTGCACCAGCCCCGGCTCCACTTCTTCAACCGCTCCTGACCACCAGTCTGCGCGCCGCCCGTCAGGGGCGGGCGAGCGCGGAGGCGGGTGATGGGGTGGCCGGGGCGGCGGCGGTCGAGGACGAATGGGGCAGGCGGGCGGGCGGGCTCTGAAGAGCGTGCGCGGAAATGAACAGGGAAGCGGTTTCGGGTATTGTGCCGTTGCACGCAGGGGGGGGGGGGGGAGGCCGGAGAATTGTAAGTGGGTTACAACAAACCCGACGTCCCGAAAAAAGATTAAGCTTCCGAGCGGTGCACTTGGAATACGAACATGCATCCTTGCAATCACATTTGAAGACCCGCAAACGTATTGGAATGAAGCTCAGTATTCACAGAAGAATGCGGAATTAGAACTGACGTTACTCTGCCTACGGATATACAATAGAACGACGAGTTTTAGTTTCATCACGAATTAAAAATGTTGCCTATTGATTGGATATCGGCCGAATTTGGTTTGCATACATTGCGATGCTTATCGACCGAAGCGATTTCGAGAAGCAAGATATTTTCCTTTTATGTTATGGGTTTATCATTCAGGGCGTAATATTCTCATGTACACTAATTTATGATTATACAGGTCTTGCTAAAACGTCTGGCAGAATGTTCCATACCAACATATTTATTTAGAAATGGTAAATTGTTTAAATCTTTAAAAGGTTTTTTGTATTTTAATATTAGTTTCCAGAACAAGAAATGATAAATATAATATTATCATCGTGTAGTATCAATAATTCATCATTCTTATAACAATGTTATTGATACAGCAATGGTTTTTCAAGTTATATTAGGCGACAATTATTCATTTCATAATGTTTTATATCAGAGCAATAATTTTAAAGAGAATTTTACTAACGATGCTTTACATAGTAATATATGTGAGAACGCAAGGTAATTTCCGCGAATTCAGAGGGAGTTGCAGTCATGGTGGAGAAGGGAATGTGCTTCGGGAATAGTCAAGATGGATGTCATGGTAACGTGTAGTAACATGACGTGGAAGTGGTGTTAGGAGTACGAGGCAGGGTGGAGGAGTGGGGTGAGAGGGAGGGGGGAAGCAAGCGGCAAAGCGTTGTGGGGCCAACAGGTCGAGGAAATGATCGGGTTAGAACGGAGCAGTATCTCAAAGGGGCCGTGGACGGCGCTCGATCTGCCCTTCCTCATTCTTACATTGACGCTTGCACACACGGCGGGGACCATTCGCATTAGAGCTGGTCCCGGCTGCGATGGGGCCCCGCTGGAGGAGGTATCTGGAGAGGGAAACGTATAGGAAGTCGACAACCATGAAGTCGGCACCGAATCTCACTTCCAAGCGGATAATGAACACCGTCACCTGCCATGATATAACAAGCACTACACCTTCAGAACGTTTGACCATAGTAGCAGTTAACACGCCCAGATACAAAATAATCAATCGAACGGGTTAAGAAGTGGGCCATGAAGGTATAGAGGCTACGGAGTTCAATTCGACGTGAACGGGCCCAAAGTTAAAAACTTGGGATTGGTCTACGCGGAGATACTGCACGACATGCCTTGCGGATTATAGTAATTAATTAATTAATAATTAATGGGCTAGTAGAAGAGAGGCGGAGGAGTGAGGCGAAGCGGGACATGGGATGGGAGAGTAGAGGCGCACGAGGGGCGGGCGGGGCGCGTGGGCGGAAGTGGGGGCTCGCGCAGGTGCCAGGTGCGGGGGCGGGGGCGGCCGGCCGCGGGCGTGCGGTCGGAGCGCGGGTGGTTCGACGAGCGTGTGCGCGCGCGTGCGGTGTTGTCACGGCGGTGCCCCGCGCCGCTGTTTGCGCAGGCCGGGGGGGGGGAGGAGGGGGCGGTGAACGCCGGCGCCGCTTGCGCCTGCAATTTGGCTGTTTGTGCAAGTCGTATTTCGGCGCCCCGCACCCTCGCCGCTGTTTGCGCGTGGCGCGGAGGGGGCGGGGCGGGGCGGCGCGGCACCCGATGGACAAATAACGAGCCCCCGGGGCAGGAGCAGTCGCGCGCAGTTACTTGGCCGTTCGCACGCGCTGCTCACTCGTGGCCGCCGCCGCCGCCGCCGGGCGCGTTCTGCACGCCCTCCGCCCCACCTGCTGATTTAGCTCGGAGGCACGGTTGCCCTTGAGCCTCACTGCTATGTCCTAGGGTTCGAGGGTTGATTGGTAGATCGAATGCAACCGCAGGCAGCAGAATTGTAGCGGTTTGCTGCACTGACGGGTAGTTTTTCGTGATTCCTCCAATGAATGCACGGAGAATGTTGTAGTAGTACACTAACACACGGGCGACAAACCGCGAGGATTTTTTCGTTCAGCGCAGGGCGGAGACGGCTTTCGATTCTGGCTTGATGGCTAGATCGAATTCGGTCGCTTTCTGGAGAATGGTAGCGGTTGGTTGCTGTGATCGATAGTTCTTGTGATTTCTCCGATTAATGCAAGGAGAATGCCAGAGTAGTATCCCAGCACATGAGCTTCGGACCGCGAGCGATTTTTCCTTCCTCTTCCTTGTCCAATCGTCTCCCCTCACTCAGACGTATAGATATATGCACCACACTCCCGCACATGTCTGCAGACTAGTCAGTAACATGAACCGGAACCTACAACGTCGCTCAGTGCTAATCTTTACTGCTGTGTCCTAGGGTTTGAGTCCCGACGAGGTGGATACTGGCTTCATTGCTAGGACGAATTCAGCTGCTGTCTGGAAATTTGTAGCGGTTAGCTGCGCTGATCGGTAGTTTTTCGTGATTTCTCCGATGAACACGAGAATACCTGAGTAGTACCCTACCACGAGGGCCATGCCTAGTTAGAGTGGTGCCCCACTTGGTGAGATACCTGGAGGTGGAAATATGTTCACCACCAGAAGACTGTGATACCGAAACTTTTGATACTGATTCAGATTCGTAGACCACCTGTCCAGACCTGATTGGCCTCCATTTCTGATCACTTACAGGCTTATGTTCGATCAGCATAGAATAAAATAGGCAACATCGCCTGCAATTTCAGCAATCCATAACCCATCGTTCACATTCTTCGTATTCCCGAAACCATAGTTTGTGCACCGTTAACTCCTTAATCAATTAACTGGACCTCTCCTTTGCATTCTACGTTCCTGAAGGAGGGAGATCTTTTACAGTGGGTGCCAGGTTTACAATCTTGTTATCATTGGTGCTTCTCCGCTGCTCTTGTTTTTAATTTCAACATCTCCGACTTGTTGTCATTGTAATAGAGAAATGGAAATTTAAAGGTTATTTTCATGTTATTTTATTGTGTGTTTATATACCCGAATTCAGTTTTAACCCATCCTTCAAGTTATTTCTATATCCACATCACATGCACAATATTTTAATGCAGATAATAAAATCCATCAGAGAATTTTCAGACCTAAAAAACCTTTAATTTAATTTCCTTAATATATCGTGTCTATTTATAATACATTTTAACGAATGTTCTTTCGTGTTCTAGGTAAGAAAATCCACATGAGGAATTAATTTGACTTGATGAAACTACCATGTTGCTACATACAACCGAAATGTAAGTAAGTCTTCTTTTGTACTGCGATGACGGACTAAAACTGATAAAATAATCATGTGCCTTGTAGAATTTTCATCCAGAGATTAGAAGCCATGAAACCTACCTCAAAGAAACTTAGAATTCTGCCAAGAGTTCATTTATTCGTGATTGCCCAGTTTAAGTTTTCTGAAACCTTTCTGAAACATGTCAGTGATGCACGTCTGAAAAACATGAAAAGTAATATTATTATTATGATTATTATTATTGTTGTTGTTGTTGTTGTTGTTGTTGTTGTTGTTGTTGTTGTTGCTGTTGTTATTATTATTATTGTTATTAATTTGATTGTATGATAAAGAATGAGATGAGTGGGACAATAAAAATATGAAGATGAAGATATGCAAATACCCCGAGCCGGAATATTACTAGTCCGACTAACACGATTTCATGCGAGATGTTTTTTTTTTCAATCGTTCCTTCGAAATCGAATGTTGCTTGAGGGTAGTCCAGATAATGGAATATCCGCATGCCCCCGTTCGCTCCGCTCGCAAGCAAGCAATTCCTCGGGGCCCCATCGCGCGTCGTTAAAAGAGCCTCCGTCCTGGGAGCCGGCGCTGATTGATTGGTCATTACGCCGCCGCGGGTGGGCAGGCGGGCGTCGGGCCGGGCTCGGGTAACAATTAGCTCTGTGCGAGGGCGGAACGCGGACGCGGACGGGGGCGGGCGAATGGGCGATTTGGGCGCCGCGGCGCCGCCCGGGGACCCCCACCATGTCGCCCCGCCCCGCCCCTTTCCACGCACTGAGTCACCGGTTGCAAATGTCGCCGCGTCACGCGTTTGTGGAGAGTCATCGCGTGGGCGAACGTGCTCCCCGGTGTAGAGTTTGTCACCTTCTCGGGTCGCTGTTCTCGGCAGCCGTCATTCTTCGAAGAAATAAATGAAAAATCTTTGAAAATAAAACATTTTTTTTAATGTTAGTACTTCTTAAAGGCTATCTCTTTCTTAATTACACGAGAGACTTTGTATAAAAACCATGACGTGAATCCTCGTGGACGTGAGAACAAATTATTTCACCCTAACTACTTCACGTGGTTGTGAGAGCAAGTTATATTCACCGAACTGTTTAAGTCTCTCAATTGTTTTGACCGCTATTTTCGAACAACTGCCAGTATAGCAGAGTTCCTAGTCTCTTCGCAGACTTGTAAGAATAATTGTGTTATTTTTCATACACGAACTAGTCTCTTCAACGATGCACGCCGCTGCATGATCTCTCATTTTCGCTGCATGATCTCGTCGCTGACTTTGGATGTGCAAACCCACAAAACAGCTGTATTGCTCGAGTAGCGCACTCTGTGTTGCCTATCTTGATAGCACGGAACGACGAAATGCTAATTACTCCCCTGACCCCGCTCCCCTCGAGTCGAAAAGCAATTGCTCACTGGACAGCTTCTGACGCCTAAACACGACACGGCCCAGATGAAACGATACTGAAGCTAAAAGTAAATTTGGCGCTAGAGAAAATTCGGAGTGTCATACAGCATTTCGACTTTTGAGACTTGTTAGACAATTTAGTCTGTGACAGTTTACCGACACAAGATATCGCGTTTCGCATCCAAATATGATTTCGTTTCTTATTCAAGCGGTCGTTCTGGAGCTGCTCTTGCGCGCTTTCTTTAAAATGTCAGCATTCTGTACTTATGAAACAAAATACTCCAACCAAGGAAACGTGTTATGGGGATAAAGATCATCCGTAGTCTCTTACGTTGCCTCTACAGTACTGCTGGTGAATTTTAAGGAAATGAAATGAATAGCTCTTGATGTTTATTTATAAAATTAACAATTATTATTTTTGCCACTGTAGGTGTTATCTGTGAAAAAATAATTAATTTCAATGGAATACGAAAAATTGACGTTCAGAGTATTAATCCTTCCTAATAATTTCCCTCGTGTGACTTTTATATTTAGATGTTTTAATGAACAATTTTGTCGTGGTATGTACATTAATTTAGGTTGATTTTTTTCCCCTAGTAAACCATAATACATAGAGGATTTATGATACCGGATGATCAATGAAGTTTTTGTTTGTGTTGTAGTGAGAATCATTGGTTTTCAATAGCGAAACATTAATTATGAAATTCAAATGATTTGTAATTTGTTGTCCAACTATTTCTACAAAACGTAAGTTCATCGAAAAAAGTAAGATGGGCTTGAGATCTGTGGGCTAGTGGCAGTGGTTGGCGCTTCACAAGTTGCTTTGCACACTCCTCGTTTCCCGTTCGATTAGAAAAAAACACTAACCAGGGCGATTTCACGCTCTTCCTAGTTTGAATTATCCCTCCTATTATCATTCTCAGAAATTTAATATTGATCCAGAGTTAGTTTTAGATCGCATTAAAGTTTTGTTGCCCTATGAAAATCTCCCTTGAAATAGCTGTGTAGGATACACGCGATGTAAGACTCGAATCTAGCTGAGCAATATGCTAGTAACAACGATTCTCCCATTTACATGAACATTTTAATTTAAATATTATTTATATTAGCAGTTAGAACCTTGGTCATTTGGTTCAATACAGAGAAGCTTTGTATATCAGAATATGTTTTCATTCTTTGCTCAATTCCAAGAAAACTAAAATGTTCGTGTAGGATGAATTATTCCGAATGAATGTATGCTTGTCTATACAATTGTATAGCTGCGGTTGTTAGTGTCTGTGTACAAACAGTAAGCGAAACATTCGAAAACAGTGTTTCCTCTTCTTTGTGATCAATAGCACGAATGCATTAAGGCACTAATATAGAGATCGATCCACGAAGCTCAAAAGCACTATTCTGTACACTGGTCAACATTTGACATTTTTTCGCTAGTTGATGAAACGAATATATACATCATAGAGCACGCCACTGTTATTTAAGATTGGATTCTTGTAAAGATGTCATGCCTGGTATGTGTCTGTACTTATTCTTCCCCGACACGGGTTCTCGCTCTCTGTGCTGTGAGGAGGAAAGAGACACAAGACAAGTGCAAGTGGACAGTCAAACAATATCTGCGCAATGCGCGCAGGCACAGGCTGCAGGGCGGTTGGGGATGCGGTGGGCAGGGGTTGGCGGGCTTTGCGCAGGGGTGGGCGCGGATGGTCGAGTATTGGTGGGGTTTGGGACGGGGTGTGCGGGGGTGGGTGGGCCGGGGCTGGGCGGGGTTGAAAGGTGCTGGGCGGGGATGGTCGGGGAGGGGCTGAGCGGGATGAAGTGGGTACAGCAGGTCGCTGACGTTATTTTTCCCGAAGCGGCCGACGTGTTTGGGCGCAAAGATATCGCCGGGGTTTCTGCGCCCGAGCGACGCCTCCGCGGGGCGGCTAGCCAGGGTGGGGTGGGGAGGGGAGGGGAGGGGAGGGGAGGGGAGGCAGGGAGCGTCGGATGCGACGCTGCAGTGGAGGCAAGGACGTGTGGATGCGCCGAAAAAGCCCAGAGAACGATGAAGGACGAGATGCGAGTGTGCGCACCCGCGCGAATCCCAAGCAGTGTGGGTGGGAGCGGAAGAGGCGACGCGGAGAGGCCGAGTGCAGAGGCTGGGAAGGCGTGTGGGGAAAGGGGGAAATAATACAAATAGTTGATGGAGGGCTGGGTTGGGTGAGAAAGAGTTGGGACGGAAGAGGGGTGGCCGAGGGCCAGAGCGAGGACAGTAGAGGGAGCGCCTGTGCGAGAGCGGTTGCCTGCGAGAAATATTAGGAGGCTCGGTGGCGGGAAGGGAGGATGCTTCGAATAGAAAGGGGGATACACGGGAAGGAAAGGGAGGATAGGATGGGAGGAAGGGAGGTGGGAAACGGTTGAGGGATGCCGGAGTACGAGCGCCACTTGGTCCGGGGAGTACCGCAGCGCCAGGAGGCAGGGTGTGGGAAAACTCCTCCAGGGGGAGCAGTTACGAGGAGAGAACACGGGCGCGTCCCAGGCGAGGCTGGTGGGGGCGGGGGGCGAACGCAACCGCGTGCAGGCGGGGTGAGGGAGGAAGCGGGAGGCTCGGTGTGTCTCGCGCGAAATATTTCGGTGCGCGTGCGAGACGCATTTTTTCTCTGCGCAGTGCCGCATGCGGCGGACGCGGCACACGGGGCTGGGGCTGGGAGCGGCGGAGTCGATCCAGGAGGAGGAGGCGGTGTTGGAGGCAGAGTTGATGGAGGAGGAGGAGAGGGCGGTGTTGCGGGGGAAGGAGGAGGCGGTAGTGGCAGGCGCAGGGGAGTGAGCGGGGGCGGAAAGAGACTGCAAGTAACGGTCGAGAAACGTGGTCCGCAGGCAGATGCTTCTTGCGATGGGAGCGTTAAGAAATGTTGACGAGACGTGATGGCGATAAAACCAACACTTTGCACGAGATTTTCTTTCGTATAAATTGTGTGTATGGCAATAAATAAAAACAATAGAAACTACTGATGTAGAAGAAATTTTCTGTGGAAAGACTACCCTTTTAAAAGTATTTCTCTTAATATTTTGTCGCTATAGTGTAACATTAAAAAAAATGGCATGCTTAAACGTGATGGACTGAGAAATATATATTAGTAATTCATGAATAACTGGGTAAGTTAAATACGAGGGATTGAGAACTTTGATCTCGCTTCGTCAGTTACATTTAAAACCGAATGGTCTAAATCATAAAACTCTGTTGCGACATACGTAATGTTAAGGAATTGTTACCTCGTGTTATTATATGTGTGTCTTATCTTTGTTTCCTCCAGTGTGTAGAACGTTTCATTTCTTCATTATTGAGTTTCATGCAGACACTTTTCTATTATTCTCGAAACATCTGAAGTGTGCTGTTCTGGTCATTGGTGCACTTAAAACTTCGCCAGAAAATGTCTAATAAAGAGCCGTACGAATGTTGAAAACTGTGTAATTTGAAGCGTCCTGTCCTTGCCTTTTTCAACTGAAATATGCAGTGAATTACTTCATCTTGAGACACATTTTCTGTGGAGTTAATAGTGTGAACAGTAACGTAATGAATTGCAAAATTTAAATTACATGAGTGTGACACTGCGAAACATTATTTGAGATACCAAGAGTAATTTGCGAATATCTCAAAAACAGAATATACTGATTTGAACTGAACTGATTTGATAAAAGTCTTCAATTATAGAGAATTTCTTGTTAAATTGTAAAGGCATAAGGAAACGAATAATGAAATATATAGAGATACTTAAAATAATGGTTAATTCTCCGAAACTATATTCGCAGACACCTAAAGTATATGTCGAAAAATTCTAGAGACATAAATCTGAGCCATAAGCGAAAATCGAATGCCATAGGAAATGTGTGAAACATAGAAAGTGTTTATAATGGTATGTACGAGCTCCGGGGGGGGGGGGGGGCGAAACCCCTGCACAATGCACAGTGTGACGGAGGAGACAGAGCGGCGTAAAGCGCTTATGACCTCTCCGCGGGCACATTGCGCCACGTGCTCGGCGGTTTTCAAGTGGCGCTGCTCGCGTGCAAAGCGGTTTAGGGCCACTCGGTGGCGCGCGGGCGGCGCTGACACAGAGAGCGGTGGCGGCGGCGATTGCGTCCCGTTTAGGGGGCGGGGTCGGGGACGATGGCGACGACGGTGGCGGGGACAGTCTGGGCTGGGACGGACGGTATAGTACGAAAGGTGGACGGTGTGGCGGGGGAGAGCTGCACGCTGTGGGTGGCGAGCAGGGTGCTGGGAGCCCTTATGCCCTGGGCGCAGAGAAGCCGCAAACCTCTCCGGTGAAGTTGCGAGGCCTCTCGGCTTTAAGCATTTCGCGGCAGGCGGCAGCGGAGAGCGCTCTTGTAACAACCTGTCGACGCTCCCTGTAACTACTAGGGCTCGGCGAGATGTTCCACGTTTCAAATTTAAGACAAATTTGAAAATAAAAGCCCCTCTAAGTGAAAGAATGGGATCATTGGATATCCGGTTGAAGTTAAAGAGCTCTGACAGGGAGTAAGCGGACGCAACTTTCTATCACGCTAATCAATTCGCAAAGTGGGACGAATTAAATCGATATTTATTTCATTAGTGTTCTTTCAGAGCGCGTTTAACCTGCTTCTTCAGTACGTAAAACAGATTCACACTGTAGAGGGGCACATTTTAAGGGATTAATTTATTTGAAATATGTAAATATTAATCAACATATGTCATATCGTGCACATTATGTATAAATTGTCTTACAAAAGAACATTAGGAAATCGTTACCGTGCCTTGCGCCTATACACATTGTTCGTAATGGGAATTGGGGATTGCTTCGTAATCGTTTAGTTACTTCATGTCCTTTTAAACGCTCCATTCGTGCATATCATTTTTGCTACTAAATATATCTTTGCATCTCCCTACGGCACAGTCTTATATAGTTTAAATCGCATTTAGCAAAAAAGCACGTTAGCAAAAAATAGTTCTTCGTAACTGCCCGATTTAATCCATTGGGCAGCTGTTTGATGCTTCCGCAGCGGGTTAGCCAAATTCCACGCGTTGGCGTCGCGGCGCGTCGTTTGATAGAGTGCCAGAACCCTGTGCTCATCTCCACTGCGGAAGGCGCGGGTCGGGAAGGGGGCGCGCCGCGCGCAAAGAAGTATCGCGCGCCGCGCCGCGCCGCGCCCCGCCCCGCCCTGCCCCGCCCCGCCCCGCCGCGCCCCGCCCCGCCCTGCCCCGCCCCGCCCCGCCTCCCCGCCCCGCCGCCCCGCCCCGCCTCCCCGCCCCGCCCCGCGCCGCTCCGCCCCGCTCCGCCCCGCCCCGCTCCGCCCCGCCCCGCCCTGCCCCGCTCCGCCCCGCCCCGCCCCGCCCCGCCCCGCCCGCGCCGCGCCGCGCCGCTGTGAGCGCCGGGCAGCAGGCAGGAGGCTTTGCCTGTGCGCGGCGGGGGAGGGGCGGGGTTCTTTGACGAAGTGGAAGAGTGAGGGGGAGGGGGCCACGCCATCGCGAGCGGATGCCGCGCATAGCTGCAGGGCCCCAAAGCCCAGACCCGCGCTCGCTGGCCCTGAGCGGAAGAAGCTTCAGCTCAGCGTCACTGAACGGGTAAATATAAATAAATAAATAAATAAATATCTAAATAACAATACAAATAAATACAGTTAGATAAAATTAAATAAATAAAATAAATTAACAAATAAAAAATTCTCACAATGGTAAGGTCAACATTATCTTGAATTTTTATAGTTAACGATACCTCACTAGCGTATCAAAAATATTGCGTCTTTATCATGTTCAGAGCAATCCGATCTTCCTCTCACTGCTGGGCTAGATGATCACATGGAATCATGACCACTGTGGAATCACGCCCGCCTGTGTCTAAATGACGTACCCTAATACCTTCCCGTAGGTATTTGTGTGTGATTTCTGACTTATGGAATGCCGTTTTAGACGAATGGAAATGGTGAAATCCTTTCCCCTTAAATGCAAAGACTGAATTGACGAAAAGGTCTTCTGATCGTAGAAAAATGCTAACCCGGTCAACGCGGTTTATTGCTAACAAAAAAAGTTACACGCAACACTGTTTTTTTGTTGTGAATAAAGTATGATACGGAAATAATTTAAAATAATATTCAAACACCAGGAAAAGGAATGTTCCGTGAAATTCTAAACTTCTTTAACGTGAAATTATACCCTTAGTGCTGAATTTTTAAGGTTCTGAATTTTTAAGAATTTTGAAGCTGGCTAGTTCAATATCAATGAGCAACAATGTATCGGGTAATGAATACTCTCTTCATATTCCAATTAAAATGCACAGAAAAAAAACATCTCTTGAATTAGAAGGAAAACCATAATGTTTACCAAAGTTAATTTTTTGGGTGAGTGAATATATATTTAGCTTGGCGTGTCATCTACTTAGGTCATTAGTCCCATAAGTATAGCGCGTGTGATATCGCAGAAGGTGAGTGTATTTCTTTGCCCGCTGTACTTGAGAACCTGCGCGGACCCACATGTCGGCTTAAGGGATTTTCCCTTCCATAAGTTTCCTTCAGCTGTGAACCGTCCCGGCCGGGACAATGGAAGTGTGTATGTGAGGGAAGAGGACAGTATGGATGAGGAAAGTTTGTACATATCTGTAACCAGTTTTCTTAGGTATTGATTGAAACAACGCGGATAACTACCGATTAGAATATTTGACTAAATCCTAGTACCCCCTGATCAATTATGCTGCAGAGACAATGAAGATACGGTGATAAAATTTGTCATATGTGTAAATTACATAAGATGATACTGATTGGTTCCCAACAATTTCAAAAATGTGAAAATGCCACACATGCACAATGAAGTATTAATGAATAAAGGTTCAATGCATAGAAGTGTTTCCTTATTTAATTGAGAGAATCAATATTTTGATAAAATTTTCCTGTGTTTTAACATCTGTTTATTATTACTGAGTAAGTAGAAAATTTACTTTAGATTGTTTATAAAATATGTGAAACGTTTTCATTTTAAACCAAACTGAAATCAAAAAGGACGAGCATCTGGAAATGCTTTTTTAATGCTTTTATTTACACTAGTAAACACACAATTTATTTATAATTATTAAATATAGTATTTATAGAAACAAAGTAGAGTATTAATAGCATCTCGTAAATTATCTAATTACGTGTTTATTCGTATAAAACAAAATTCTAATTAGTTTTTGTCGATTCGATGTACAAACAAGCAAACAAGAGCTTAATGAGATATTTGCCATTGTTTTTGCCTGTGTTGCTGACACAGCGATGTGAATTATTTATTTTGCATAAACGCTCATCGCTCCTCTATTGATTGTGCGCTTGGAAGGCTTTGCGAAGTGCACATGGCTTCGTTGCGGCCGAGCAGAGCAGTCTCATTTAAAAGCAGTAGCCATTAATTTCCAGTCAGCGCGCAATGCATGATTGCGCGCTCGCTCGCTCGCACACCAGCTGTGAACATAGGAAAATAAGCGAAGAACGCAAATGATGTGAAACTAGTGTGTGTTATTCTAGAGCAAGACGCGCCTGGGTAGTTAAACTAGCCTTTTAACCGTGCAGGGGTATGGTTTTAAACCTAGGTTACAAAGGTGACCTGTACCAAGCGTTATTACAAAGGCGTAATCTAACAGACTGCTTTGGATAAAAATTAAAAGAAAAAATCTCATTTCTTACAATGAAACACTAGCTTTAATGGATTGAACATGTATGATATGAAGTTACAAAAAATTCATTTTAAGGTTTTTATGGATACATCTAAGTACGTGACTCTCATAGCAGACACTTGCTCGGTGCTGTGCACATATGGCTACTGAGAAGCGTACGCAGAAGTATCTCGTCATGCGGCCTTTGTTATGATCGCCATCGTCCCATTGTGATTGCTAAATGTTCAGAACGAAACTTGAATGCTGCAAGACAAGGTATTTGTTATTCATTTCCGTATTTATTATACACAATATTAGGTAATAGAGCGCTAAAAACTGACGTAATAACAAAGGCGTAGTCTACAGGACAACACTTGTTGGAGTACACCGGAAATAGGTACGCACACAAGGTTACGTGTATTTCATTGGTTAGTCACACAATGAAGGTACGCGGAGTTTCAGTGCGGGGGACTGTGGGAAGCTTTTGGCACTAGTAGCGTCGTGTGACACACGCCTTTGTAATCTAGAGTTAAGAGGAGTTTGTCCGATCCATCCGCTTAAAATGTTATACACGTACTTATTTTCCTTTCAGTTAATTGGTTAACGACAATTGGTTGCGAATTTTGGAGCACCACTCCGTCCTTTATAGTGCGAGTGAGAAATCTTTCTGCTGAAGAGGGTGATTTATACTTCTATACGACGCATATGGCTGTCGCATCACAACTAATCATGTTAAGTCTGAGTTAAATCATGTTAAATACTGAAAAAGAGAATGGATGAGGAAAAAATTGAAAGGAAATCATATTTATGTATATATTGACAGATAGAATTGAGTTTTCTGATCTAGCTTCGTCCTGTATTGTGTCCTGAATTCTATGGATAGAAATGCTCTACGAGAGTGCATACATATTAACTGATTTGTCATTTCAGTGAATAATATTTTGAATACTGAACTGAAATATATTTTCAGTGTCAAATATTTCGACCAGAAAATAATATTTTTCTGTTATACATTACGTTTCAAGTAGGCAAAGAGGAATCAGAAATATTTTGTATTCGTTAAAAAGGCATTAGAAATGGAAAAAATATACCGATTAATGGATGTGTATTTTGAAACATTTACCAAGATTGACGAACATGATAAAATATTGACCTTTTGGACTATAACTGAGATATGAATGTATTAGTGGGGGATAGAAATTCTAAACCACAATTTTGATTTTTTCAAGTTGAACATAACACAATTCTTTCTGAGAAATTGTACATAATATCATAGGTATCCATTTTCTAGCCATGTGGTAGAACAACGTCTGGCTGGTTTTGGCTCTCCATGGTTTTCACAGTGGTTGGGCTTGTGCCAAACCTAAAATGCAAAAGTGCGGCTTACTCACAATAGTAGAATGAATATCTGTCTTATTATTTTTGTTTCGTCGCTGAGTTTGCGTGAGCCAAACCTAAACTCTAAAATCGTGGCTTTCTCCTCTTCATATATAAAACGCCTTGGGTGTATGAGAACTCAGTCGCAGGCGCGTGTTGCTCGCCGCCAAGTCGCCATTCGCGCCGCAAGCGCCCGCGAGGAGCCACCGCGTGGCAGAGGCTGCGAGGCAATTGGGTCCGCTCCCTCCCCTCCCCTCCTCTCCTCTCCCCTCCCCTCCCCTCCTCTCCCCGTCCTTCGACTTCTCTACCCGCAACCGCTCCCGCTAATTAATCCGCGGTTCCCGCTCTTCTGCCTTCCGCTCCATAACATCCGCATTTCCTCTTGATTAATCCTTGTTTGATGTCCTTCTTCGCTCGCTCCGCGTACAGGATGCCTCAGAAGTGGGGAGACGCAGCCTTTCAGGGAAGAAAATGCGTGTAGTAAACGCAAAGGAATGTTTTAAGAGAGGGTGTCCGAAAATAAAAAGCCATCCATCAGGTATCAAATGCTCGTTCCCGTGGGGACTCTCAGATCTTAGTGTTTTGAAATTTTAATCATCCTCTGGATTAGAACATTGTGTTATCAGAAGCGTGTGAAACCAGGATTTGTGGAAACAAACTGTTTAAGAGAGTTTACTAAAAGTTTGCGATATCTATATTCATTATGTATTCTCGGTGAAGGCGCATCGTTGGTGCACATGAAAAATTGACAGGTGTCATAATCTCTCACTCGCTGTCATTTAGTCGGAGTGCGTGTTAATCTTGAGCTAAGCCTATTTCGAGGCAAAGTGTTTTACTCTATGGACCGGCTGTCTATGAATTATCTTTAAGAAAATGTTGACTGTTAAGAGTTGGGGATATGACATCGATGTCGATGTGTTCAAAACATCGATTATTTTGTAGAAACATCGATGTTATTAAACATCGATATAATAACACTGATGTTTATTTAGCATCGATGTTTTGTGGTCGATGTTTTTTCTTTTCCGAGGTTTTGTTTCTAAATGAAAAATTCTCATTGTAATAATACTGAACAGTTAAAATGTGAAATAACTGAGGGTAACACTGTTATTCTTGTGCTGGAACCAAAGGAACGCTGTTTGCACTTCCTTCATAGACCAAACTCTCTCGCCTGAGCTCCATGCCCTTGTATTTCGTCTTTCTTCTTATTCATTTCGCACATACAGATGAGATCAAGAAACAAGCCTCTTCTTCTCCTACCCTTATTTGGGGAATTGATAAAAACGTACACTGTCAAATTAATTTTTTTTGAACACGAATTTAATGTTATAGGTTACTAATCCAGTTTAAAAACACCAGTGATTTTTAGCCGATGTACTTTTAACATCAATTTTTTAGATTTTGAACATCGATGATTGTTAACATCGATATATTGTTATCGATGTCTCACTATCACTATCGATATCACTAGTAAGAGTGGGCTAGTTCGTAAACATGTCTCTTCACTTGACGCCACAATAGACGCGCGCCTTGGTCGTCAACAGTCGTTAGGACTGAGAGTCCGCTCGTAGCACGAAGTGGGTAAGGTGTAGTTGCCTCGTTATAAGTTTTTTTCCGTAGTTCATTCTTTTTATTCGTACAACAATTCTCTTCCTTTGCGAACCATTCTGATCAAACGATATGACACCAAGGGTTGCACTGGACCGGAAGTTCAACCGACCACTATTTTCTCCGAAACCTTTCCACCCCCAAGAACCGACTAACCTTACGATGTTTGAGACGTGTTCCTTGCCTTGTGCACCAACATGTGATTATTTCGAAGCTCCGCGCCTCCCCTCCCCTCCCATCCCCTCCCCTCCCCTCCCCTCCCCCTCATCCCCTCTCCTCCCCTCCCCTCCCCCTCATCCCGAAGCCACGGCTCTCGCGCTGCCGGCACCGGCGCCGAGCGCTGGTGCGCGAATTAATTCTCGCGGCGCCGCGCTGTGTGCCACGGCGCGGTTTGGGGAGGAGGAGGGGGGAGCGGGGGTGCGGGGGCGGGAGCCGCAGGGCTTTGAGAAGCACGGCTGCGCTCAGCCGCAGCTCGCCTGCCGCCCGCCGCCCTCCGCCCTCCGCCCTTCGCCCGCCACCAACCATCGCTCCTGCGGGCCCAGGCGGCCGCCCCGGCGAATTCCTCGTCTGCCTCTGATGGCTCGCTGTACAGCCAAAGGCGGGGGTTGCAGGGGGTGGAAAAACTCTGCCGCCGAATTAGGAGGGTATCGGTAGGGCGGGACTAGCGGCGTTGCTAAGCATTTTGGGGCCCGCAATGATGGCGGATTGATTGATTATTTTTGTGTCCGGGCGCATCAACTGTATTGGTCATTAGTCTCGTAAGTTCAATGCGATTTGTATCTCGGTGGTCCTCTCCTGCTGGAACTTGACGTAAACCAGCTGTTACAGTGTCATCCAATCGGGAATCACTGTAGTGCCGTCACTGTCCTGGCGTAAAGCTCTCGATTGGATGACACTGAACAGCTGACGATCTGCAGCTCTAAATAAATCGAAGTATAATGCCGGTGAGCCACTGCTGGCGGTGAGCGCAGAAGGTCGTGAGGGCCGACGTTGGTCAAAGGCTGCAGAGGCGCCTCTGATGAGGCGCTTCGGCCGACGCGGCGGGAAGCGGAGCTGCCAGGGGAGGAGGCGGGGCGAGGCGGGAGGGGGCGGGGCAGGAGGAGGGGCGGGGGCGGACTCTGTAATGCGGCGCCCGCACCCCAAGTCGCCCCAGTATTAATCATGCATATTAGTGCGGGATCTTGGCGCCTCCGTCCTCGCCCGCCTTCCTCCTCCTGCCCATCAGGGGACGCCACCGACACCCTCCGAATCCACGAAGTTGCGCGCGGCTGCGCTGGAAACCTCGCTCCCTCCCCGACCTATACCCCTTGCCTTCGGTGAGTAGGGTTGCGGAGGTACTCGATTCCTCGGAGCATACGGATCCAAACGACGAACTATTGACACAAGTGTGCGAACAGCAAATTGGGTGCTGCGTACTTGCTGTCATTAGCCAAGAAGATATAAGCATCTTAGTAGATATTTAGGTCTTGAAATGTAAGTAATAAATTGATGCTATATTATTAAAATTCACATTTATTATTATAACGATAACTTGCCTTCTCTTACTTCAGAAATGTCAGAAAAGTGTGTAATGACTGTTATAGAAACACATTAGTTCAATATCGAAGAAACATAGTGAATATTTTCTAAAAGGAACATTACAACGCCAGTTTTATTTTCATTTTTATTTTCATTTTTATTTTAGCCATTTTTCAGTGAGCGCATGAACATGACACATTTATTTAAAAAAAATATTTACGTGAAATTATCGTACGCATTGCTCGCAATGCGAATTCTACGCGAAATGATTGTTCTAATTTCACGTATAGATTAACAATTCAATGATGCATGCAAATAATTTCAAAAATTATGAAAAATCTCTAATGAACAGAAATATTGGGCACTTAATATTCTCTCTCTTGCAGAAAAAAAGGTTAATTTTGTGTTTTAAATTAATAGGTGCTCTAATACTACATATACATTAATTAAATATCGTATAGAGAAAGGAATTTTCTACCACTCTCTCTCATCATTCTAGAATGAGCAAAAATATTTCTCTTACTCTCATTTTGTAAACTTTTACCTATACATTTCCAAGTGCGAAAATTATGCTTAAGAGAACTTCCGTTAAAAAATACACAATTGGCATTGTTAATAAAAAATACACAATTGACATCCGCCTAACACGAATATCCACCTTTCGATAACCAACTTATTTTCATGTGTAAAATATATTACATTACAATTTTTTCCTACCCGGCTCTGCTGTGTGTGTTGTTTTTGTTAGAAGCGGCTCAATTGACCATCGGATTTCGGTGAGAAATTGAGCTCGTGCGTAAATTATTTCCGCATATTTTTGCTGACCGCTTTTTCATCGTTACCGATGTAAATTATTGGGGAACCTTGTTAAAAGCAGGCGGACGCGCATGTGTCCGCGTCCGCGCTGAAACAAAACGCGCACGGGGTGCGCTCTGGCGTGAAATTGCGACGACGGGCGCCGCCGCCGCCTCTCGAAATGTCCAGCAGACACCGAGCGCAATGCGGGTCTGGGTTTCTATTATTCCTGCCCGAGCGTCAACAGGGGAACGTCCGGGAATTCGTCAACGACGTCAACCTCACTCTGCGCCGCCGGTTGTGTATAATTTCACTTCCCTATTATCAGATTCGGTAATCATCATTCAACGGTTATTTTTTGATTAACCCCCGTTTTCAAACTGTTAGACTCCTTTTAGTATTAATGTAACGAGTAATTTTCATTTCAGAAATGATATACGCAATCTAATAGTAAAAATATTTCCTAACTCTTTTAAAAAGCTGTTTTTAATTGTCCATCGCTATTTACGAATTCTGCGTGTATACAAAAATAAAATTACTGATATTAAATGTCAGGGAAGAAATTAAATTAAACTGACAGTGTGTTTAAAACTGAGCTAAAACATGCGAAAAAGGTCGTGAACTTGAATAACCATTATGTACGCATTTCTCAGAAAACGTTAAAACCAAAATGTAGAAAATATTTCATTTTTGTGGACATTTTACTCACAAACACTGGGGTTGGATGTTGTATATTTTTTTCTTCTTATCATAACTTCAAAAGAAGATTAGCGATTGTTTGTGTTGGGAAAAACGAGCTATAAGCCTTTCCAGGAATCATTGCCTACATCGCTTCTCTCCGAATGTGGGTGGAACGCGTCTGCAGAAGAAACATTACAATTTACCTATAATAATTACAGTTCATCTTTCAAAATAAATTAAGAAACTGCTGATAATACGACACTTTTGTTCTCTGTTAGTAGATGACGCCGAATCGTGTATTTTTTCGTAAGTAATTGAGATAGGAAAAACGTATTATTGACGTCGTTAAATTTTAACGTCTACTCGGTAATGCACTTTTGGAAATATTATTCTGAAATCTGTAACAAATAGAGGCAAAAAGCGAAACAAGTTTGGGTACATAGTCATTGGTATAAAAGAGAGAAGAAAAAATTAAAATTAAGTCTGAAAACAATAGTTGGAGTGTCATGAATTGCCAAAATTCCCCTCTTTTTCGAATGTGCTCGTGGGAATGGAAACTGTTGAGACAGCTATTTCGACGTCAAAAGTATTTTCTGTGAAGCGTAGCAGCAATCTGATTATTTGCTGTGTCCTCTGCTCCGCTCTCATTGACGCCTTCACCGGCGTCCCAGCTTCCACCTCCTCCCCCTTATCTCCCCTCCCCCTCCCCCCTGCGTCGCCGCTGCGCCCGGCGCGTTTGCGCGGAGCAGACGCCTGATTAGCGCCTTTTGTGCTGCGCGCCGCCGCCTGCTGATTTTTATCAAGTAATTGAAAACAGCGACGCCGCTTAGCGCCGGCGACAGCCGCTCTTTGAGCTGACGTTTTGCGCGGCGTGTGGCGGCGGCGGCGGGGCTGAGGGTGTGTGGCAGAGGCGGCCAGCACCTGCCAGCGCCCCAGGGACAGCCCTTTCCCGGGGTCAAAGGGCGCGCTTGGGCCCGCGTCCGAAAACGAATTACGTCGGCCGGGGGGAAGGGGGTGCTGGAACGACCAAACTGTCGAGGTGAGAACATCGACAGAGGTTTCTGTTGGCCGAGGCTTAGCTGCAGAAATAACTGCTCCTTTTGTTCAGTTCGCAGAGAACCACAGCATCGAAGAGCTGTTGGGTAAAAGGTGTCATGACAAAGGTACTCATTTGCGTCGCTTCAATTTTGGCAGGTTAGCGATTTGTGATTTGTAAATATGTAGAATATTTTCATGATCTGTTGCCTATTTGGTTGTAAGTAATAATTAAGTGATAAGTTCGCTGGGTGATGAAAATACATTGATCGACTGATTTGTTTAAATTACGTTATTATTAAAGTATTAAATAAATTAAGTAACTTAACAATGTATTATTATTATTATTATTATTATTTTAATATCAGCACGCGCCGGAAGTGTGGCGACAGTGTATATTCATTTCATCTGTGAGTGGAAGTAGCTGAATCGTTCTTTCAAAATTACTTTATTTTGTCTGGTGCTCTTCTTGTATTGTGTTTTTACCTGCAAAGAAAATTACTATTGGTTAGAAACTTAATAAGAGTATTCTAACTTATTTAGGATTCTTATTTATGTTTTAGTTTTCAAATTTTTGCGTTCAAATTGGCCTCAACATGTATCCAACGAGATGTTCTAAGCTCTTGAAATAGTTTTGCAAAGTGCTTTCCACCACGTCGTGATGACGTCAGTCTTTCTGTGAATCACAGCTGTCCTAAGAACTTTCCTACTCTATCGTTCATTTATTTTTCACAATCTGCTTTCTCAAAGAAGAGAAGCCTTCAATCAGACGAGTAAATAATAATAATAATAATAATAATAATAATAATAATAATAATAATAATAGGGCAAACAAACCTTATTTTGGTATCCGGGATTTGAGGATAAAACGGGTCTACTTGTAGATGTGGCCATGTCGTGGGATGAAAACGTCGTTTCCAGGAGGCAGAGAAGCGTCTTAAATGCAAGACTTCGGCAATCAAGATCAGCCGAATGTAGGGTGTAAAAGCACTAGTCATTTCGACAGTTATCGGAGCACTGAGATTTATTCCGCAAAATAGTGTAAGGATATAAATTCTGTCGTGAACTTGACATGGGCTTGTGAGGGGTAAAAGGGGGGAAGCTGTCGGCGAAAGCAATGACGAGAGTCGTGGAAGGAGGGAAGCTCCGCAGGTGCGGCGTGGAGTGGGTGGCGGCCGGCACCACAGGGCGGTCCTCCCACCACGTGGGTCCCGGCGCGGCGCGGCGCGACGCGGGGGTTGCTAGGGGCCCTCGGGTCTGCGCCAGTCGCTCTCTCACGCGCAGCACGCGGCCAGCGCCCCCCCCCCCCCCCGGTCTCCTCTCCCCGCCGCGCGGCCCCGCGGATCAGTGCGTCATGGAAATGGGACACTCGAGCACAATGCGTTCGCGGAGAAAGACGTTCTTTATAAGTGCCAAAATATTGCCCGAGTGATGTCCTTGTTCGCTCAGTACATTCGACGACACAAAACGAGAAAGAGAGGCACGCCCCACGCGGAAGGCTGCGCCCATTATGAAGCCCCTCAGCCTGCCATCTCGCCCGCCGCAGACGCCCTCTTGTCTGCCCCCTTTCCGCCTGCCTCCGCCCCGGCCCCTGTCCCATCCTGCCCCGGCCCCCCTTTCGCCCGCCCTGTCGCCCGCACTGTCGCCCGCCCTGTCGCCCGCCCTGTCGCCCGCCCTGTCGCCCGCCCTGTCGCCCGCCCTGTCGCCCGCCCTGTCGCCCGCCCTGACGCCCGCCCTGTCGCCCGCCCTGTCGCCCGCCCTGTCGCCCGCCCTGTCGCCCGCCCTGTCGCCCGCCCTGTCGCCCGCCTACCGAAACGGGAGATAGCTCGCGGCGGCGGCGGGGGCTGTGGCAGCGGCTGCGAGGGATACGGCGGCGTCACATCGCGACATGCGGAAGACGGAGGCGACGGCGGCAGGCTGCTCAGCCCATTGAGGGCTATTGTGGCCGTGGAGAGTAATCTCGCGGAAATTCAACCCGGAGTAGGAGGAGGAGGAGGAGGGGAGGGGGCGGTGGCGGCCTGGGAGCGTCGCCGCGGCCCAGAAATGTCACCGACCCCCCGCCGCGAGCGCAGCTGCGCAACACAAAGAGCGCGGACGCGGGGTTGACATAACGCGCAGTGGGCCCCAAGCGGTGCTACCATTTCATTTTGCAAGCGCTCTTTCGAAAAAAATATACCAAAACGAGGAAACGTATAAAATATAAAATCCTCAAAAAATCTGAATGTAAATATGTCCGCATATATTTTACAGGTAGTTTTAATTGATTGAAATGTCTAACTTAAATTTTTGATTTGTAATAATTTTAATACAATATATTGTTTTATTATTTTTGTTTATTTAAGTAATTTACGGGCAACATCATTTATATCTGATATACACCGAATTAGCGTTTATATAATTATTATAATTATAATTTTATTAAACACGTCTTAATATTTCATCATATAATGTTTTCATTTCTAAAAGTATTTATTTAATACGTCATTATATTTACCATATATCATAATTTGTAATTTTTATCTATAATATAAAATGTATGAGTACTTTTTTTTAAAATGTATTGACATGTTAAAATATATGTCAATTTAATTTACTAAATACTGAGGAGTGCGATAAAATAGAATACGAAAAATTGCCAGAATTGGTGTTACTATCAAAATATGAATAATTTTCTCCAGAATTATACCAATAATGTCTAAGACTAAAAAAATCGGGTTGGTTTACGTATTTTAATTTTTTATTTATTTTTACGATGCATTTGTTATTTATTCCTTTCTATATTGCGTTAGGGCCCTGTGCTCGGCCCAGAGCGCGGAGTTTCGCTCGCTCTGTTGCCTCCCAAAAAATGCGCGGACAAAGCGGCCGCGACCTGCCCCAGTGCAACCCGACCGCCGTTGGGACCTTGGGGGACACCATTCAGCGGCGAAGGCCCCAAATTAAACAGCCCTTAGCCCCGGCCCTCGGCAGCCCACTGCGCTCGCTAATCCGCGCGACCCCACCCACCGAGCCGGCGGATCTTGACACGCGACACCCGGCGGTGGTCGGGCCCGGCGCCCCTCGGGGCGGACCGCGAAATGGATTCGTCCTGCGAGCGCGGGCTGACGCTTGCTCTGTTGCGTATTACTACGAGATTTGTGACAGGAATTAAAGAGTAGAATGATGTTCACGGTGGAAAAAAGAAGTTAGTGATAGATGCCTGTTTCCATTGTCCGTGATCGGTAGTTTTCCTATGTTTCTCCGATGAATACCTATAGCGTATGCGAAGCAGAAATTTTGACAAGCGGGGCACGGACCAATGCGATATTTTATTCCCTATCGCTGTCCCTTCTTCTCCCCTTCCACATACTCATACTTTTGGTGCACACTTGATCCCTTGCATCTTATTACAAAATGAGGGAGAGTATTTTGAAAGAGAGTATGATCATTTAAAAACGAGTTCCTGCTGGAAGCCTCTATTTCCAATGTCGTTGGTACTTTGTTGTTGATAGTAGCACAAAAATGTTGTAAAGTCGATATTGTATAATTCTTGAATATGTGAATAATAGAATAGGAGCGAAATAGAAACACATGACTCTGTTATTTACAAATCACTATTAGTTCTGCTATTTAAATAGTCACAGTGCCTAAATGGTCATATTAACATTGATAATCATTAACAAACCGAATTAACTATGCGATTAAATTTTGTATAATATCAGACTGATATATAGGGATTGTATCCGTAATGTGTTGTATAAAATGTGTTTAAGTGGGAGGGAAAAAATAGTGTTGGTTTTTGATATATAGACCAATGTTCTAACAAATAAAACGATCCGCAAAGGCGTGATGTGAATATAATAAATGTTTCTAATAATATACTAACTACAGTGTAATGAAAAAATATTAATTCACCATAATCAACAAAAATATATTTACAAACCAGACATTTACAAGAAAACATAGATATTTATGATATAGATATTTACAGTGCCAAATAGTCCGTTTAACTTTGCGTAGACTTTACGATTCTGCACATTTCTTATAATTTATTATAATGAATGACGGTACCCAAAAGAGCAAAACCTCTTAAAAATATAATGGAAGAATCTGTATATTAGGCCTAATTAACAGAGTTAAATGTGTCTCTAGGGGCGTCGAGAACTTCCAACAGTACCGTTTCCATATGGCGTACGATGGAACGAGTGTTACGGATTCTATATGGGCCTGCTGATGTTTAACATGCGAGGAACGAAAGCTATTACAACAACACGCCTTAAATATTAGTCATACCTGAGGACTTTCCCTCTCCTTCAGTAGCGCTTTCATAAGGATGTACGTTGCCGGCATCATACGAACTGTAAATCATCTGGAATTTCGAAACATTTATAATACGGGGAGATTATGTTAATATAATAAAAATGTGGATAGCGTAAATATTTGATTTACTTTGCTGCCTTTGTATTAGGTCTACTAAATTTTCAAAATTACTGCGAGAGTGCTCCTCTCATACATACAAGTAGTAGTTCCAAATTTATTCAAATACCATGAAAAACCTTTATTATATAACATTATCTAAATCGGATATAACTCTAGATTTTTAAGACGTGAGACGTGATACTCTTTAAAGAATTCACGTTCTCTGTACTAGTAAAACGTAAATTGGCGGAAACCATCTCTGAAGAATTGAGAAAATCTGAAATTGCATGCCAAAACTTGCAATATGTACTCTTAGCGAACTTTTGTCACATGATGAACCCCAGACCTATTGTTGAACTTGTTTCACATGATGAACCCCAGACCTATGACCAAAAATGGATGAAAAATGCTCTTAATGTCTTCAATCAAAACTTGCGTAATCGCTAAGCATCTGTCCACCTATATACATAATTAACACTTCACTCACATGACAAAAAAGAAGTTCTATAACTCTGGAATATCAACGGTTATTTACACTTTCTGTCTGTGATCTCAAAATTACTGTGTTTCAGTAATATCATATATTCACTTAGATGAACTACTTGTAAAATCATCAATTGTTTTCAGGATTTTTTCTGCTTGTGTGTTCAGGGTAATAACTTAAAACAGATAAAACAATTTCCATTCGCTTTTCATTGGAAAGTAGTGTGTTTTGCGGGAAAAACGTTGCCATTAGGTGAAGATCCCTGGCTGAAAGCCTATTAACAGCTTATTGACTGCGGCGCCGCAAGTCTTCGATGACATATAAAACTTGGCTACTTTTCTTAAATTGTAATTTTCTCATAGACAAAAAAAAATTTTTAATTTTGGCATACAAAGGCATATTGGCATACTACTGTTTAATTCTAAACTTAATGAAATTTTCGATATCTGACCTTAGACCCCATATACTTTGTACATGAGATTTCGTTAAAGTATTTCCTTTTCATTTTCTACCCTTTTAAGTGGATATTCTTTCAGTTTGTTGCAAATATTTAAAAAACGGTTAGAAAATGAATCAGAATGAATAATGTTAAAGTACTTACTTACACACAATGCAAAGCATTTTAATGGAAATATTATTGTAGAATTATTTATAAATTTTCATTGCACAAATATATTAACTAAAGTAACAGCTTAGATATAAATAACATTATTGTCTTCAAATAGCCTATACGCTTAATTTACGAAAGAAATTATTAAGTTGCATGAGTGACAAAATGTTTGAAATTTCTTATAGGAATCAGGATAATTGCCTTTTATCATCAGAATTCTGTCATAATTTTCTATATTGTCAGCGCCCATAACTCGTATATGATTTACCGAATTTGTTACCAACCTTTGTCTACTAGGTTGTCAACTAGGCGTAAATTTACGTTGATAGGTTTTTCTTTTAACCCTGCTTGTAAAATAAGCGTAAAACCAACAAAATATTATTGTGCAGTCTGCACAGTAATTACTAACATCCGCACACATCCACGAACAGTTTTCTAAAAACTGTCCATAGCTAGCTCTGCCAGATACACTGCACTCAGGAGCAGTGAATTTCACACACAACTAATATAACAATAGATTGCGTAAAAAGTATAGTGTAGTTATCATTGTAGTGTTGAATATGTCGGCACAGACCGATGGCAAAGGGGAGACAATGGGCGTCGCGGTAAGCAGTAGGTTAATCGGCGCGAATGCGGGATGAGCGCAAAGGCGAGACGACATCTGCGCGAAGCGGTCGCGCGGCGCCCGATGACACTCGACATGGTAGGACTCTCCGGCGCGCAGCTGTGTGGACAGATGCGGCGACTTCAAAGAGCGCGCGGGGAACGGATTCGGTCCGAATTGAGGGGGCGGGGGCGGGGGCGGGGGGCGGGGGCGGGGGCGTGGTTCTCGAAAGCGATTTCGCCCGAACGCCTGGCGGCCAATGCCGTCATCCACCCAGGGTTGCTCGCGCCTCGGATTCCAGGATTCATTTCACGTTGTCGTTCACTGTTGTCGGCATTGTTTGCTTGCAATTTTTCTCTTAATGCATCCTTTTAGGAATGTTGTGTCTTGTCTTTGGTGTTTTGATACTCTTTGTGATATTTTGAGATGAGAATAAAAATCTGCGCGTGCGTTTTAATGTGACTTTTGAAAAGTACCTCTTGAATTCTATGAAATTATGCAGCACATACCAGGAACGTTTTTCGTACGCTTGGCTTTATATTGTTTAGTTTACGGAGCTTGCAAACGCACTGTTTTTTCCTAATTAAAGGAAAGGTAAATTTGTGGATGATACATTTTTCTACAATAAATAACGCTCTTATTTAAGATATTTATAATGATATGCATTATTATATATGGAATTCATTAGTGTAATTTCTAATATGAATTAATATATCTGTAAATTATTTACATACGACCTCGGTAATCCTAAATTCAATTACCGTAAATTTTATATATTCTAATTCTTCCATATTTTCTTGGTCTTCTCAGTAGAATCACCATATTACTTCATTTCGCCAAAAATGATGAAACAAAATAAAGACTACCCGCTTATTTGCTGTTTTGTGGAATGCGGCAGATTTTTTTGTTGAATCCTCAGAATTGAAATAATTGTAAATAGATGTGACCTTATTGATCAGCTTTCTTTTTAGCGCAGTTTTAAACGCAGTTAAAATCCAATCTATTCCGGATTTCTGCGCTTTCTTTTTAGCAGGCCGGATCACAGAGATGCGCGTCGTAGTCTTAAATGTTCTCGCCACTCGCAACCTTGTTGCGGAGAAAGAGAACTCTGACAAGAAAATGAGAGCTGATTTTGTAAAGCGAAATCTTCCGACTAATGAAGTAAGTGGTTGAGGCTAACTCGTCCGGTGGCGGATTCATCATGTTGACAATATTTGTGTGTGATATGCCACTTTATATTAAACAGAAATTTTTAAAATCAATAAAGTTAATCAATTTCTGGCCTCTCTATCCCCTGAAATAGAGAATTACATGAAAAAGTATGATGTGACCACATTTGCGCCTAACCTCGATTAAGCAATTATAATCTATCCTTGGCTGCCACATCCCGCGCCCAAGGCGCTGTACTTTTTCTTCGAAAACTCGCGAGTCTCATTCCAGTAAGTAAAACAATGTACCTAAGAAAATAACATTTTCAAGTTACTTCGCAGCTTGCTAGCACGCCGCACCACTGTCCAGGCCGACGCTGTAGACAAATTCTCGGAGCAATAGCCGATTTTAATTAGGACGCCTTTAGTCCCCATTGTTTCAATCGACAGCCGAGCCCACTGATGGCCGATCGCGTCACACACGGAGAAAACACGTCTTTGCATTCCTCGACGCTGTAAGTGGTTATTGACGCTCACTGTTTATCGAAATTCCTTGACGGCGACGAAAATATTGAGCACGTGTTCGTGTGGGAAGAGCGGATTCATGCATGCACACGAAGATTTGGAACAACCGTGAAAATCATACCAAGGCAGCTGACACATTATCTTCCTTGAAATGCTTAGTGTTGGAAATCAGATTCTAACGCCAACTTGTGATGACAGCCTATTTTTATTCTATTATCAAAGGTCAGAATCATTGGATGCAGTTTAGAATCGCCGGCGACATGAAAATGTTCATCTCTCTCTCTCTCTGCGAATGTTAAACGACGCAATTAGATGCTGTAACAAATAACACCGTGAAGGTTGCTTATAAATGTATTAACATTTTTCATTAAATCCGCAGTACATAAAATTACTCCGAATTTTTATTTAAAATAAGTCGGACAATTGCTTTGCCCATTAGTTTTGCCCTTTTAAATGGCTAATATTCTTTTATGAAATCCAAACATTGATATGCCAAAATGTTCTTTTCTAGAACTTACCTATTTTTCCTGTGTCTGAAGATTTGACGAGTGACTGCGTTATCACACAGCCTCAAGTCGCAGGCGAAGTGCCTCAGTGCTGCCAACCAATTCTCGTAAACGAATTCCAGCTTTCTTCTTACTCCTCACTTGAACAAGTAACAAACCTGGGCGTCACAGTTCTTCCCTTCTTCAAAACAACGCAGGTTTGGTCGACGGAACGTGTTCCCACGCAACTTGTTTTGTGACGAGCAGATGCGTCTGCAAGTAGACGACGGCGACCTCCCTCTCTCCCTCCCCCCCCCCTTCGCCGCCCTCGCCGCCCAGATGGCGCTGGGCCTTGATCCCAGGGCAACACGAACATACCGCTCCCTGTCAATGGCTTATAATTACCTTAAAGAGGAAAGTAGCCAATCCTTTTGGCTCACTATTCTTTATCTGCTCAGAGAAAAGAGAAGATGAAAACAAAGACACGTTTTTGTTGTTGTTTTTCTAAATTGTGTGCTTTGGGGGTTTGATATAAATGGCTTTGAAGGTTGTGAGGAAAAGGAAAGAAAGATGCAGGAAGAGATGTACAAAAGGATGGATGAACGGAGGGAGGGAGAGTGAGATGATGGATGAAGAGAGGGAAAGAGAGAGGGAGAGAGGGAGAGAGATGAGGGGGTGGAGGAGGGAGAGGAAGGAAATGGACGGACAGTTGGAGAGGGGAAAAGGGAGTGGAAAAGGGGAGAGAGAAAGAGAGAGAGAGAGAGAGAGAGAGAGAGAGAGAGAGAGAGAGAGAGAGAGAGAGAGAGAGAGAGAGAGAGAGAGAGAGAGAGAGAGAGAGAGAGAACAAAAGCAAGGTGAGGGGAAGGAAAGGAAAAAGCGCCGCTGCAATATTACTTCGTTACCGCCGTGCCTCTGCAGACTCGCGCGAGTGCTACTGAGCCAATGCGCAGACGTCAAGAAATTATTTGTCTGCGTTCCCGGCCCGCGGTGATTACACTTGCATTTTTTATGTGTTCGTTATCTTTTTTTCGGCGATAATATTTGTCTCTCTGCAACATAGTTGGCTGTTTTGAGAGAGTTTTGCCACGGGCTACGAAATGTACCGCACATGTCTAATGTACGAGAAAATTATCATTATCATTTGTTGTGTACTCTTGAATCTTCTTGGAATGTATAAAAATAAAATCTTCTCCTTCATAAAAGCTAATAATTAACGTCCAAAATGTCAGATATTGTTTACCCAGAATCCCCAGTTCACTAAATATTAAAGCTGCTCAGAACGAATGGCTAAGTTCCGTTACTTAAATGTTCCGTTTTAAATGTTATTTCCTGAATTATATTTGTGTTGACGTATCATGGAGGTGATCTCGCCCAAGGAGTTGCGGGTGATTGGCGCGCCGACTGAATAAACAGTGCAGCGCGAGCGTATAAATCATTGCGGCGTCCGAGGAGATTCATTCGGTTAATCTGTCCATTAGCGTAATGGAAATCGCGGCCGCGGTCGCTCCGAGGCGGCGGAGGCGGAGGCGTCGCGTACCTGAGCTGAGCAGGCGCCAGGTGCCGTAATTGGCAGCACGGAGCGGCGGCGGCGGCGGCGGCGGCGGCGGCGGCGGCGGCAATGGCGGTGCATGGAGGAGGGAGGGGCGCGAAATAGACAGCTGACGCACGCCCGAGACAGTTGAGCGGCGGAGGGCTGTGTATCGCTAAGTTTCCAATCAACCCCTCCGCCCCGTCCCCTCACCCTAACTTCCCTCTCTCCCGCGCCCTCCGCCCTCTGGCACTTGGTAACTAGTTGAACGCGCGCTCGAAACTTCTGGAAACCCGCGCCTTCTCGGCCCCGCCCCCGCCCCCGCCCCGCCGTGCAGTAGCTGCGCCATACAGCGCCGGCTTTGCTTCTGTTAATTGCAAACTTTAAAATATGCAGCGCCTAATAGCTGCGACACAATGGAGTCGCTAAGTAGCGGGCTGCGCGGCGGGGGCAGGCCCGCGCTCTGACGGCGGGGCGGGGAGCTGTCGGGGGCGAGACCCTTCGCCTGCCGCCGCGCTCGCCCGGATGCGCGGAATTCTCCGATTCCTCCGTGTTGATGAGATTCTTGACATTATCGGTTTTCCACCTAAACTATTCAGTCGTAGCTCAAGCGAAATAGTTGTTACTTGTTTTGAGACTTGCAAGTGAGCGCTTCATTTGTATTTGTAGTCTATGAACCTAGTGCGTATAAGGAACAGTCCAGAACGAAAAGTCGCCAGATTTCTAAGAGTTGCGTCAGCTAAAGTACAGAGTTTCTGCTCAAGGGAAATAGTTTGTTGTTGTAAATTATTGTCAGTAAACTCTTTGAATGTGTGTGTGGTCTTTAAACACGGTGCATATAACGACCAGTCGGTAATGAAAAGTCCTCAGGTTTCTGAAGTTTCGCCACCTCAAGTTCTGGGTTTCAGATCAGATCAAGTGATTTAGTCGCGTGTTTTGGCGAAAATAAGTACTGCATTTTTTCGCCTTACTGATAAACATGGTGGTTAGGAGTCTGTTGGTAGATATTTTTCAGTATTGTCATTATGAGTTAAAACAATCCTCTCTAAACACGTATATGTAAAACATAAAATAATGTGCTATTAAATTTTCTATAACAACTTTAATAAAGCGTTAAGTACCTCGGAACACGTGAGTTCCACCACATCGCGATTAGCGACAGTTGTCTGCGCGTTGAATTCCATGAAGGGGCAGTGAAAGGATGATCTAGTCTTTATTCTCCGCTTTCTCACACACGAGCAGTTGCCGAGCCAAGAAGAATTCAGTTGAGGTGCAACAACTGGCTCGTGACCACACGTTCCAGAATCGATTTTATCATTGCGGAGGATTGCGCATCGGAGTTGAAGACGTCGCAAGGCGTCGAGGTTGGGGAGGAGAAAAACCTTAATTGATAAAAAACTGAATGAAAACCAAGAACATTATCAAAAAATTGCTGTTATTCGTGCGTGCACTGTAAAAATCCGACTTACGGAGGGTTGCTTCATATTTACCATGTTACCATTGCAAATTACTTTCTCGCGTGCTTCTCATCGTGTTTCACAACTTTTTTACTATACGTTTCACCCATCATTTTAAATAAGAAAAATCGTGGAACCACAATTTTTTAAACGATACTTGTAATTATTAATTGTTTTAGTATTTCCCGTATTTTATAGTGTCACTTGATTCTCATTACCTTTGATATTTCGTACCCTCGCATCGAAGCTAAGAGATGGCAATTGGAGAAAAATGTGTCATCTCCCCTTATCTTTGCACTTGTAAACTATGTCACTTTCATTATTGTTTACCGAAGTAAAATCTTCTTTTGTGAATTACAGTGAGACTCTTTAAAATAAGCGTTTATGATTTTTATCCAGCAATTAAAGTCACAGTTGCATCATAAAATATTGTTCATACTGCCTCTTTGGTCGCATAATGCACAATATTTGCGACTGCAACCAGGTAAATTAAGTGACTTCAAAAACTAAATTGCAACAACTAGTGAGTAAACATATTGCGCATTAAACAATTTGAATTTGCAACCAAAAATAATATCAAGGCTGAAGATTTGTAATTATGTAGTGAAATAGTACTCGGTGTATGGAAAATTGCATACTACTGACTGGTATCACGTATTACGCGTTGATAGAGAACCGCAGATATAGTATGATGGATTAGAAAAGTCACTAAACGCGGAACGTGAAACACCTTTTCACGTAAAAGCAGAGAGCAGAATTACGCAGGCCCTGCGGCACGTGGATGCTGAACTGGAAGCAGGTAATCCTCGAAGCGCGGTGTGAACGTAATCTGTATCGGAAATGTGTCAGTCGTGTTGTTCGGCGAAACTTTTCCAATTAGATCCAGTATCGAAGAAAAGTACACAAAAAGTGAAGGGAATTAATGCGCCATTTCTCCTAAAGTAAATGTGTATCTTTCATCTTGTGAGTCGTACTTCACCCTCACTGACAACAGTGGAATTTTAGAGAATTCCATAAAAATTCATTTGCTCGGAAATATATTAAAATTATTGAAGAATCCCAAAAAGATCCGAAAGCGAAATTAAAACGTGTCATTTAACGGATTTTACTCATGTCTGCTGATATGTATAAATGCTCTCACAAAGTTAATGTAAGGGGATGTTTAAATCTACACACTTCTTCCTATTAATTCGTACCGTTTCATTTATTAATATGACGAAACGTTTAATGCATTTAGAGTAAATATAATAAAAATAAGTTAATTTTGTTCTCAATTACTGTACAATACCTGAATCTTTAGGCATATTTTATATAAAAATTAACACATAGTACATTAGTTTTATGTTATAAATATTAAAATTTCTACGTAATGTTTAAACGTAAAGCGTCGACTTCGTTTTTATCACTGAAATAAAACAAATGTATAAAATACCCATCTAATAATTCATATTCATCTATCAACACTATCTTTATACTCATCCTCATTGTCATCCCATCAATTAATACACATTTCACTACTTGAAGTGAATACAACTAAAAACGTCAATCACTGAAATTCCAAATGCATACGTCATCGAACGTCGATTATAAATATAAACGTTGGCATTATGCTCCAAATTTCCGTACAATATTTTAATTTTGTTTTCGGCGTTGAGCTATTTTACTTCAAAAATTCATTATTTCAGAATTGATGCAGAGGTTAATTACTTATATTTGGGAAAGCTACTATTAAAATAACCGAACTGAAATGTGGCAAGTGATTTTAACGATTTCACAGATTATGGAAATAGAGCTGTGTGTTTAATTCTCAGTGCCAGTAGAATTTCACGAGCGTTGTGTTTCGTTTTCTGGGAAGCTGATTTTGAGTGTTGTAATAGTTCTGAGCATGTAGCGATTCATATTCAGTAACTCAAAATCAGTGGTATCCGGTCAATGAAATGCTTTCCCTATGTAGAATTCGTTAGAATAGGAAAATGGACAGTAATACTCTACCCGAGTTGTGCGTCCAAAACTAATGAGATTTTAGAAATCTCGATAAAGGAGGTTAAGAGAGATGAAGTTATTAATGAAATATGTTACGGTACAAGCGCATATAATGATCATACATACTCGTAGTTCTTCTATAGTAATACAATTGCACTATGTGTTTGCATTTCATATTATCTTTTCTCAACGTTACGTAACACTTTGAATAAAAGGAAGGATACATAAATTAATGGAATGCATTAAAACTGTTGAAATCAACGAAGAAGTGGATGCACATTATTTCGATTTTTTATTATGAATTGATTGTTAAATGTAGTGTTGATTACAGATAGTCCTGTCCAAATACTTAACACGTTTACTTTTTGTACTTAATAAGCAGATTGAAGTGTAACCATTATATAATGTTACGAAAAGTATGTATTATATTCTTTTGCACACTCACACTTTCCATTATGTATGTACTGACTGATAGTGATAAGTATGATAGTGAAGTAATGGTGATAAAATATAAATAGTGAAGTGTATGACTAAGAAATTAAAATTCGATAATCCAAATGACAAAATAGTAGTTTATGCAATTAGTTTTTGATGGTAAGCTTTAATGCATGAGTAAATTTTTGAAATCGAGCGACTTTAGAATTGAGTTTTCAAATTTGAAGGAATGCAATAAAGCACCATTATAAACGAGTTGCTCTGGCTATTATTTTGTATAACAGCAATATAAATTTATTTATTATTTAAAAGAATCAACTTTTTTGTTGCATCTCGGATAATTGGCATCTGTGCGAGGAAACTGTGTGTGGTACGTCTTTCCGTTTACCGCTCTCCACCCCCGATTTTCTCGCTGCGATTGGCTGAATGAGTGATGACGCGATCATACGTGCCATAAAATGCTAATACGTCATATTTGTGCGTCAAAAGACCCCTTTATGCACGATTTCTTGCAACAGAAAAGGTTATTTATAATGCTGAAATAAGGTGTATTATAGTTAAGAGGTGTTAAATTCGTATACGGTTTTATTAATTTCTTGTTATTAGACAGTCTGGTTTATAATCAGTCGTAAATGTAATCACCATTAAATCATCTCTATGCATTCAACATTTAGATTCATACATTCAACTTATATTTAACAAAATACGAAAATTACAAACGAGCGTTCAATTTTTACGTTGCTGTGTCCCTTAAATTACCAGATGGCGTGTTAGGCATGGATTAGTGAACCCGCAAGAATAGCTCTTTTTGCATTCAAGTGCTGTACCTTCATCAGGCTCCACTTTAAATGAGTCCGCGTATTAGCTACAACAAACGAGCAGTTTCCTCTCCGAGAACAATAATTTCCTTTGGAACTTATTGGGGCTCTATTTTCTCGAAGTATTGCAAGCAGGTTTGTAAATATTTTCCGAAGGTCGTGGTGTCCCCCCCCCATCTAGTGTGTTTATGTATATAATTTTCGCAGAAACAAATATAAAAACTCTTGATATATGAAGGAACGGGTATTTTTCTACCAATGACATTGCTTTATATCTTACTCTCTTACTCTATTATCTTAAAAAAGTTGTAGGCCTTTGTGTGCTCCGAGACAGAGTGTGTGTGATTAGGCGCTAATGAGAATATATTTCTCGAGACCATGTATTCAAGCGATAATTTTACTGTGAATGTTTGATACTTTGGATTTTATGGCCAAAGTTTACTTCCGTTAAGGTGAGATAGCTTCTTCATTTTTGTATTGATGCTGAGTAAACACGTCTATACGTTAGATCCTTCGTCGGGAATCGAACCTCAGAGCATCTTACACAGGATGGCAACATTCTGCTCCTATGGTGACTTTACCTTACTAAAATTATACGCATTAGTTGAATAACACGTGGAAAGCGTATAAAATATTGATAACTGTAGGGATATTGCTAATTAAAGATATAAATAACTCAAACCTTTAAAACAATCTGATGCGCCGTTTCTATAGTTGGACAATTCTTTGAGTGTAATTTCCCTTTGAAGTATTTAAATACTAATAAAGTGTGACTTCATCACTACAAGAATGTTACAGTACTCGTTATAAATACGTTTCCTTCAGAGAAGCAAGAACATGCTTTGAAATATGAGAATATGAAACATAGACTTTGAAAAAATGATCTTGAAACGCAAAACTGTTTATAAACATTCTGCCTTGTAATGCTTTTTAACTAAAGTTTGTTTCTAAGTAAAAATTGACTTTAATAATGATACAAGAGTCATTATGAATTGATTTTTTATTTTCAAATTGAATATTTTTGGGAAAATACTTGATAGATACTGTATTAATTAGAAACATTTTATGATTATTTGCTTTTCTAAATATTATTTCATTTTCGTAATTTACGAAATTTGCGTAATGTGGAGAATATTTAGTTGCTTGTTAGAAAGAACTAATTTATTTTTGCGTAATACCTATATTTATTAGTCATAAAAATTATTGCATCATAACTTTTTCCACAACGTTTGACATATTTTAACAAAGAAAAAAGTGCTTTATACGAGTTAATATAATGCGAGGAGTATTAGTTCAGGTAAATACGAATTTATGGTGCAGACAATTTGTATGAAATTCAATATCGTAATTAATAACAATTTTAGGCAATTATTCTCTTGGGTGCAACGTTTTATCATTTGTGGTTAATAATTAAACAATTTGGGGTAATAGCAACGACAAAGAAGGATTTCCTATTCCATAAATTAGAGCTTTTGTTAATTAATTAAATATGAAATGAAAAAGTACTTTACTAAAAAATGGCTCTAAATTGAGAGAAAATAAATAATAAACACGTTTTTGAATAAACTGTTATTTTTCATTTCGATTGGCACTTCGTGTTGAATAGTTCTTCACAACTTGTTGGTAGTTACATAGTTTTTAATGTTCCTTCCGTGGAAATTATTCTCATATAAATAGCACCAAAGTTTCCGAACGAAAACATTAAGTTTATTTTATTAATGCGATTATATATCATTATACAGTCGAATTTTAGCTTTCTTGTGCCCCACCATTTTTATTTGACACTTCTAAAAATTTAATTAAGATGAAGTCCAAAAATACTAATAATTGTTTTGATAGATTAATATTCTCAATCTTACGATGTTGAGGCAGTTGTCGACAACTATTGGTGCCTGTGAATATGTATTAATATTTTTAATCAAACTATATCACATTAAATGTTAACATTTACTAACAACTAATTTCAATTAACTTTGCAGGACCTTACGATTCATGAATATTTGTTTATCACACATTTATTTAACATTGCGTTACCCTACACCCAATGCTATTTAATTTTCAATAAATATCGAATTAGAAGAAAAAAGGTGTACAGATTCGTGTATGCCCTGCAGGGAGACGTGCATGGTGAGGAGAGGTCGTAAAATGTATGCGTGGGAAGACGCGCGTATGAAAAGGTTAATGCAAGCGTATCTGTTTAAAGTGAAGAAGGAGGTGAAGGACAGTGGCCTCGTGGAAGGAAACCTTTGACGTGACTTTAAGGTGAGACGACAGCGGGGGAGGGGGGGGGGAGGAGGTCTCTGCCAGTGGAACTTGCCTCATGTTGGGACGGAGTCTCCGAGACTTCCAGAAAACTTTCGTCGTTAGCCGGTCCCAGATCTGCATTTCGGCGCACTTGGAGTTTCTTCTTATTAGATTTTCTTTCCGACTTCTCTCTCTCCCTCCGGTTTTTCGCAAACAGGAAAGGCTATGAAAACTATGGATGGGAAATTTTGTGTTCGCCCTAACTGCGGTGTTCCTCCTTGCATTACTAAGTTGCTCATAAAAGCAGGCCGATGGAATTGAAATCGTTTTGAGAGGCAACTCTGTAATTTGCGTGAGAAACGGCACAGAAGTTTTTCTCGTTTTCACACGCGCAAAGTTCATTCGCTTTTATCTATGAAGTAGAAGACCGACGCCTGTAAAACATTTAATGTCTTTATATCGTTCGTGAGAAATGTGACAGTTCAATTTAATTTCATATTTGTGTGAAGATTTGGGACAAATATTTCTATTCATTTTCTTTTCTGTAGATAGTATTTACCTCCTTTTACGAACTGAAAGTAAACAATTAATGTAACCTGCGAATTGTGTCTATATTTTCTAGGGAATGACATTTTTGTTATGAAAAACTGAATTGAACTTATCCTTATAATAATGTTGGGAAAAGTATGGAATATTCGAGGTGCATCAAGACTTGCATGCCATTGTTACCTTTCTTCAGAATTCGGTTATTTTTCCTGAGAAACAAGTTTGTTACATTTCAAATAATTTACGTTTTTAGGTCTAATTCGTAAAAGCATGTAACTAATTTGCATTGGTTAGGAAGAAAATTATTGGACTCCCAATCGATATCTAGTCTTCCTTGTGGCTACTTGTACTGATATTTTTTCTAATATAACTTTCTGATCTATAAATTGAGTATTTCATAGGGGAATTCTTATAGATTATAACTTCAAAATATAAATGACAAACTGTCGCCACTCTGTATTACGAAGCGAGAAACATTGAGACCCAAGAAACTATTGGACGTATTGATCATCTCGGTAGCTCAGTGGTAATAGCAATTAGGTGTAACGTGATCCCCATGTCTTATTTTTAACCAGAACGACTAATGTTTCAAAACATTTAAAGCAATATGGCATATCGTGTTTGGTAAGATGTGTAATCCCTAATATCCAAGATGATTTAATTCATACATGATATTTAAAAAGTGGTAAATTGATTTGCCCAACATTACTAATGAATACAAAGACACATATGATCTTATCAGTGTGATTAAAAACTGATTGGATCTAAGTATACAAGTAGTCTACATTATTGTAATATTAAACAATTATAAAGAAAAGGGATAGTATTACATAGTTACCAAAACAGGATTGCAAATTATTAATAGTTTTCACCGGTAATTTTCTCATGAAAGTTACGATTAGCCCCACAATATAATAGATATATGCAAATACGCGTCCATACACAAAATACAGACCCACAATATTACAACCGTTACATTACGCATTAATTGGTCGATTCATTATAAGATTTCAACAAATCATTACCATATTTAACAATCAAAATGATCTCTTGGCACTTTTAGTGAATATAGAAATATTAAATTTAAACCCCAAGAGAGTAAAATCAAGGACGAATATTTTATAATTTAATTTATCCAGTAACAGAGTTTGTGAAACCACTCCTCGAGATGCGTTTTGAGGGAGCGGAGAAAATATTCAAATGACGTAATAACCTCGCCCGCGTCCGTGTCCGCCGCGAAGAGTCGGTTCGAGGGACGGGGGAAGAGGGCGGAGGGGCAGCTTTCCTCCCACGAGCATCTTCTTAATGACCTATTTCTCACCGGCGGGTGAGGGGAGAGAAAATCCGAAACACATCAGGCGCGGGAGGCGCACCTGGCGCGACTCCCGCCAAGTTGGCGCGACGCGACGCCCGGAGACGGCTTATGGATTCTTCTTCTTCCCCCGACGCAGCCACGCCCCCTTCCCGCCCCCGCCCCCACCACCGCTCGGCTGTCTCATTACGCAGGAAGGCGCCTCGCCTCTCCCCCAACCCCTTGCTCCCTCCACTCACAGCACGTTCCGGCGCCCCTCCTGCTCACTCCCCGGCCGGCGCTGACCCACTTCTTCCACCCACGAGCCTCGTTGACCCTCCCCTCTCCCTCACTCACCGCCACTCGCCGGCCGCCCCTTGGGTCTCACTTCCACCCTTGCCTTCTTCAAGCCCTACCGCAATTCTTGTTCCGTTGCCAGCTGGCCCTCGCCTTCCACCTGCTTCCCCTTCGTGCACAAACTACAAAAGTCTTCCAGGGCCCTCTCTCCACCTTCCACTGCAACCATCAGGATTCTCACCCCTTCCACCCCACCCCGCCGCGCCCCGCCCCGCCCCTTCCGGTTTCCGGGCGGAGGCGGTGAGCGCCGCGTCTTCCTTACTTTCGCCCGCCGCCTCCGTCGCGCCGTCCTCGCTGTCTCATTACGCCGCCAAGGCGCCTCCGGCCGCCGCCGCCGCTCGCAGATGAAACTCGCGACCGGGGCGCTTTCCGCTCGGTTAAGCCGCCTCCGCGCGCTTAACGCAGTCCCAGTTAATTGGCCCAATTTCCAGACAGCCTCACTCGCCGGGGCCTGCGACGACGGCCCCCACGCAAAGAGACCATCAGGAGCCCCGAGGAGATATTCCAAACACTTCCTCTGAGCTAAACAAGCGCGTCCGCGAGGCGCCTTATTTCTACTTTCGTCGCCGGCGTCTCTTTATTTCCGTCTCGATCGCCCCGCTCCGCCGCCGGCAACTCGTGTTCGACGCCGCCCGACGACGCGCCGCCCGCCGGCCGGTGCAAGTTGGGACGAGCTGCGCTCGCGGAGGCGAAGTAATTTGTCTGGGGCGCGTGCGAGAAGCGGCGGCGGCGGGCGCCGGTGCTCATTTGCATCCTCTGCGCTCTCCGCCCACGCTCCCACGCGCCCCCCTCCTCGTTCGGCCGTTCCTTCAACCCTCCTCTCCAGCCCCGCCTCGGCCCCCGCCTCGGCCCCCGCCTCGGCCCCCGCCTCGGCCCCCGCCACGGCCCCCGCCTCGGCCCCCGCCGCGGCCCCCGCCTCGGCCCCCGCCTCGGCCCCCGCCTCGGCCCCCGCCTCGGCCCCCGCCTCGGCCCCCGCCTCGGCCCCCGCCTCGGCCCCCGCCTCGGACCCCGCCTCGGACCCCGCCTCGGACCCCGCCTCGGACCCCGCCTCGGACCCCGCCTCGGACCCCGCCTCGGACCCCGCCTCGGACCCCGCCTCGGACCCCGCCTCGGACCCCGCCTCGGACCCCGCCTCGGACCCCGCTTCGGACCCCGCCTCGGACCCCGCCTCGGACCCCGCCTCGGACCCCGCCTCGGACCCCGCCTCGGACCCCGCCTCGGACCCCGCCTCGGACCCCGCCTCGGACCCCGCCTCGGACCCCGCCTCGGACCCCGCCTCGGACCCCGCCTCGGACCCCGCCTCGGGTAAACTAATTCGTTGCTCGCTACGGTTTACGTTAGGTTAAAGTAGAGATTCATATTTTCTTCTTTCCCAATGAATAGCAATGTCCATTCTTGAAATAACCGTCAGTACGTAACATTAACTACAACATACTTTTGAATGGAAGTGAATGCATGCCACATACTCCCCGGCAGAGCTTGAGAGGGCGCCACCGCCGTCGCAGTGGCAGCCCTGACCCCTCAAAGGCCCCGATGTTCTTCGCATGCTCTATGCAGCTCATCGGCCTCCGGCACCGGCCGCCGGCTAGTGTCTCGGAGTTCGATCTCGAGAGCCAGGGCATGGAAGGCGGAATCCCACATCCCACTTGGCATCGTCGCTTCCGACCGTCTTTGTCATCTCGGCGCACGGCGTGGATGTGGGGTGACGTAGCGTATTGGGAGGGGGTGCACGTGGCGGAGATGCACGTGGCGGGGGTGCACGTGGCGGAGTTGCGCGTGTCAGGTGGGTGCGCATGGCGGTTTGGTGCGCGAGGCGGTTGGGTGCGCGTGGCGGTTGGGGGCGCGCGGCGGTAGGGTGCGCGAGGCGGTTGGCGGCGCATGGCGGTTGGTGGCGCATGGCGGTTGGGGGCGCATGGCGGTTGGGGGTGCATGGCGGTTGGGGGTGCATGGCGGTTGGGGGCGCATGACGGTTGGGTGCGCATGGCGCTTGGGTGCGCATGGCGGTTGGGTGCGCATGGCGGCTGGGTGCACATGGCGGTTGGGTGCGCATGGAGGTTGGGTGCGCGTGGCGGTTGGGTGCGCGTGGCGGTTGGGTGCGCATGGCGGTTGGATGCGCATGACGGTTGGGTGCGCATGGCGGTTGGGTGCGCATGGCGGCTGGGTGCACATGGCGGTTGGGTGCGCATGGAGGTTGGGTGCGCGTGGCGGTTGGGTGCGCGTGGCGGTTGGGTGCGCGTGGCGGTTGGATGCGCATGGCGGTTGGGTGCGCATGGCGGCTGGGTGCACATGGCGGTTGGGTGCGCATGGAGGTTGGGTGCGCGTGGCGGTTGGGTGCGCGTGGCGGTTGGGTGCGCGTGGCGGTTGGGTGCGCGTGGCGGTTGGGTGCGCATGGCGGTTGGATGCGCATGGCGGTTGGGTGCGCGTGGCGGTTGGGTGCGCGTGGCGGTTGGCTGCGCATGGTGGTTGGGTGCGCATGGCGGCTGGGTGCACATGACGGTTGGGTGCGCGTGGAGGTTGGGTGCGCGTGGCGGTTGGGTGCGCGTGGCGGTTGTGTGCGCATGGCGGTTGGGTGCGCATGGCGTTTGGGTGCGCATGGCGGTTGGGTGCGCATGGCGGTTGGGTGCGCATGGCGGTTGGGTGCGCATGGCGGTTGGGTGCGCATGGCGGTTGGGTGCGCATGGCGGTTGGGTGCGCATGGCGGTTGGGTGCACATGGCGGTTGGGTGCGCATGGCGGTTGGGTGCGCATGGCGGTTGGGTGCGCATGGCGGTTGGGTGCGCATGGCGGTTGGGTGCGCATGGCGGTTGGGTGCGCATGGCGGTTGGGTGCGCATGGCGGTTGGGTGCGCATGGCGGTTGGGTGCGCATGGCGGTTGGGTGCGCATGGCGGTTGGGTGCGCATGGCGGTTGGGTGCGCATGGCGGCTGGGTGCGCATGGCGGTTGGGTGCGCATGGAGGTTGGGTGCGCGTGGCGGTTGGGTGCGCGTGGCGGTTGGGTGCGCGTGGCGGTTGGGTGCGCGTGGCGGTTGGATGCGCATGGCGGTTGGGTGCGCATGGCGGCTGGGTGCACATGGCGGTTGGGTGCGCATGGAGGTTGGGTGCGCGTGGCGGTTGGGTGCGCGTGGCGGTTGTGTGCGCGTGGCGGTTGGGTGCGCATGGCGGTTGGATGCGCATGGCGGTTGGGTGCGCATGGCGTTTGGGTGCGCATGGCGGTTGGGTGCACATGGCGGTTGGGTGCACATGGCGGTTGGGTGCACATGGCGGTTGGGTGCGCATGGCGGTTGGGTGCGCATGGCGGTTGGGTGCGCATGGCGGTTGGGTGCGCATGGCGGTTGGGTGTGCATGGCGGTTGGGTGCACATGGCGGTTGGGTGCGCATGGCGGTTGGGTGCGCATGGCGGTTGGGTGCGCATGGCGGTTGGGTGCGCATGGCGGTTGGGTGCGCATGGCGGTTGGGTGCGCATGGCGGTTGGGTGCGCGTGGCGGTTGGGTGCGCGTGGCGGTTGGGTGCGCGTGGCGGTTGGGTGCGCGTGGCGGTTGGGTGCGCGTGGCGGTTGGGTGCGCGTGGCGGTTGGGTGCGCGTGGCGGTTGGGTGCGCGTGGCGGTTGGGTGCGCGTGGCGGTTGGGTGCGCGTGGCGGTTGGGTGCGCGTGGCGGTTGGGTGCGCGTGGCGGTTGGGTGCGCGTGGCGGTTGGGTGCGCGTGGCGGTTGGGTGCGCGTGGCGGTTGGGTGCGCGTGGCGGTTGGGTGCGCGTGGCGGTTGGGTGCGCGTGGCGGTTGGGTGCGCGTGGCGGTTGGGTGCGCGTGGCGGTTGGGTGCGCGTGGCGGTTGGGTGCGCGTGGCGGTTGGGTGCGCATGGCGGTTGGGTGCGCATGGCGGTTGGGTGCGCATGGCGGTTGGGTGCGCATGGCGGTTGGGTGCGCATGGCGGTTGGGTGCGCATGGCGGTTGGGTGCGCATGGCGGTTGGGTGCGCATGGCGGTTGGGTGCGCATGGCGGTTGGGTGCGCATGGCGGTTGGGTGCGCATGGCGGTTGGGTGCGCATGGCGGTTGGGTGCGCATGGCGGTTGGGTGCGCATGGCGGTTGGGTGCGCGTGGCGGTTGGGTGCGCATGGCGGATGGGTGCGCGTGGTGGTGGCAGGTTAAGCATTGCGGGGGAGGTGGGCGTGGCGGGGGGATAAGAGTGTCGTGGGGCGTGAGGGTAAATGGGCGGGATGTCGCGCACCTCTTTGTTTCTGCTTATCAGCGTGCCCTCCATTGGACAGTTTTGCTCCGCCTACCTTCCTCTGCAGTCGTAACTAGATCCCCATCCGCCGGACTTCATCGCCCTTCGGTTCCGCTGGCATGTGATTCTCTGTGGTTTGGCTTCTAGTTTTACACTTCCTCCGTGTTAAGACGTGGAAAAATGTGAAAAGTAAATTGTTGTAGGTAGGATTTTATGGTGATGTAGGGGATTTAGTTACAGTTGAAACAAGATTTACGGTATTACATTGTGGCTGCATCGTACTGTAGGTTTCTTATACAGCTTTCAGAACACCCGCAGAAGACCTTATCTTGAAGCTTTCGTCTTCCCAGTGTAAAATGATTAGTATTGTTTTAGAAACATTCTCATTATACATTACGTCTAAATAAGTTTTTTCTTAAGTATCAAAAAGATATAAATATCAGGAAAACCTTTAGTGAAGAAACGAAGTAACTGTGATTTTGTTTCTTCTTTGTGGTCAATTCAAATATTTTTCACAAAACAGTAAATTTGTCACCAATTGTTATGGTAGCATACAGCGTGCATGTTAAGCAGTGCGCAAAGAACACAAATCCCTTTAGTTAACAGAATCCTTCGTCTCCGCTGCGTGGGGTTCGCGTTCAATGTTCTCCTCTGCTTCGATTGGCCCGGGGCTGGTAGCGCCAGGTGCCGATGCCCATCGGCCCCTCCTTCCTTCACTTGGTTCGCGGGCTGTGCGGGTGGGCGGGCGGGGGCGGCCTCTGAGGCGGCGCATTTGAGCGCGGAGTCACGTGCGGAGGTAACAAGTCTCTCGATCGCCTCTCAGCCTCCGCCTTCGCGTTCGCCTCCGCCTCCGCCTCGGAGGCACGCGCTAAACAGCTCCCGAAAACTGCGCGCACCGCCGCCGCCGTCAGGAGGGGGGGGAGGCGGGCGCTTGGCGCAGATGCTTTCGTTTCTTCGTCGTCGCTACCACCGTCTCCGCTTTCCCCTCTTTTACGTCGATCACGCCCTCGCCTCTAGGGTGCGAGCCGTGACGGTGGAGGATTTTTGGCCGTGTGGATGCTCTGTGGAGGATAATTCTAGCGGTCTGTGGCTCGTAGCTTTCTGTGATTCTCCGTTAATTCTCGGTGAATGCCGGAGCAGTGTCATAAGAACACGGGCAGAAAGAACATCGCCATCTCACGGGACTTGCACTACACTGCGAGACAAAAAGCATACTGCGAAACTACTGCGAGACATAAAACATAGCAGTGTATGTTAATAATCCATCCATCCTGTCTTTTTCTCCATTGCAGCTGCCTGCCAACGCGAGAACCTTCCATCACCTCCAGTGCCCCCTTCTTCACTGTTCCTAATTCTTCTTCTCTCTTCTGCTTCAATTACCACCTCCGATTCCACCTCTACTCTATCACCCTTCCTCAAGTACCTTCTCTCGGCTTCAATCGCTGGCTCTGGCGTTACCTTCCGAAGCACAGCGACAGACTTTACACTCTGAAACTGTCCAGATTAGAATACGTCCAAATAATATAAAATGAGAGTAACTGAAAAGTTGTGTACGACACATAAGTGAAAAGCGATTTTAATAAACTCTGTTACTGTATTATTATTTGTTGGAAGTTATTTGACGTCTGAATATTTCTTCAGACATTTTTATCTATAGCACATATCTCTCTGACCCAATTATCGTAACATAGCTAGTTGCTCGCAGATATATAATTTGCCCGCCTGGCGGCCGCCCCAATCAAAGCGGCGTCCATCGTCAGCGCTACGAGCGGCCGTTAGGGTCGAAGGCGTAGAAGAAGGAGGCCGAAAAATATAAAAAGGCTCCGGCGCTGGAGGGCGCGAAAGTAACTTATGAAATGTTCCCCCAGGGCGCGCTCGCCGCCTCTCTCCTCGCCACTGCTCATCGTGTACTACAAATCTTTTAATAGCGGATTCGATGGGGTCTCGCTTCCACTCTTCCTCGTCCTTTCAGCTCCCCGCCATCGCGCCCAACCAGTTTGGCCCTCCCATCTGTGTGGATTCGGAGGCAGGCTGGTAGCAGTGGTGGGGGAGGTGGGGCGGAGACCGGCACAGGAGTCATTGTAGACGGAGAGGCTGCGGCGCGGTGGTTGCTGCGGGGAGGGGTTGCTGCTGGGAGGGGTTGCTGCGGGGCGGGGGGGGGGTGTGCTGCGGGCTGCGGTGGTGGCGGCGGGCAGGGCAGCACACATCATGTCAGTTGGTGTTACGTATTATATCTATGATGCCTGTGGCGCCAACTGTGTATTTCGCCGTTGGTGATATCGCACCCTCACTACAAGTGACTCGACTTAAAAATCGATTTTACGATACAGTTGCAGAAATGATACTTGACCAGTCACAATATTGCCGGTAGCTAAAACCAAAATTAATCCTGGTTTTATATCCGCATTAGCACAGATAAATTTATTTGTGTTACCAAGTGCGGTATGTTTCAAATTTCAAAACAGAAACTTTGTGAAGTAAATATGATTAAACAGTAAGACAAATAAGGGTACAAGAGACATGTAAGTTAATATCTTTATTTGTAAAATTTTGTTCTCTTTTACAGGTAAAACATCCCTGTTGCTAAATAGGAATATTTCCTAGTGAGAATGCGGTATTATTTTGGTATGTAATATAACATTTATTTTCTTCTTTACATTCTCTTCTAATGCAATTATATTTCTTACAAACAAATAGTTTTCAAGTAATTTTGGGTTCGTCTATAAATTACATAATGACGAAGAGTGGTGAAGGGGATTTGATGCAGCGTTAATTCGCCTTTTGTGGGGGTAGGTGATGTTAGTTTAGTGTTATTTAACACTGATATTTATGTTCTTCTAAGTTTCAAAATATTCTGATAGTTTCTTTCAGCAAACGTATACTAAAACAATAAAATATTGGCTATTAGTTGTTATAAAATATAAATAAAAAAGTTACAATGTAAAAAAGTCTATAAATGGATATTTTATGTTCAGTAATATATTAATTTAATCTTTTAGATTAGAATAACATTCAAAACTGATCTGTAGTATATTATCGAATTCAATTTTATTAGCGTAGTAGACTCTGTCCATGTCGGCTTATGTACCTATTGTTATCAGAAAGTGTATAGTCTGTGTCCTTTATTCTGTAAATTATGTCCCCAATCTTATTATGTCCTAGATGCGACGCCCACTAATTCTCGCTTTAATTATAACACATTTTAATATATAACACAAATAAAATCAATACAATGTTTTTCCAGTTATATAATTTATTTTTACTTATTGTAAGTATGTGTGTGTGTGTGTTTGTGTGTGTGGATGGGTGTGTGGGTATGTGAGTGTATGTATGGGGGGCTGTTGCAAACGTTACGTAATTGGAGGAAGAGATTATATTCAATATACTCCAAATGTTTGTTAATAATTTATGGATTCCCCAGTTAGTGATTTTTTTCAGATTTACTAGATTAGATGCAAACAAAATTGCTATATGGGTGTTTTGTGTGTGTGTGTGTGTGTGATAAAATTCCTTCTGATTGCGCATCTATCAGTGATTTTGTAATAATTTTTGTGTTAGCTCAACTTTCATAACGCCAACTACCGCTGTGCCCAAATGTTAACGCATTAAATGTGCAAAATGTTTTTGCAGAGTTTGTCGACCATAAGATCGCAACCCGGGGCAGTTTCGTGTGCCTTCGGGCGCACTGCTTTATGATTTAATGACATTTTTATAAAGCTCCCTTTTTTGTCGTTTTTATTTCGAGGGTGAATGAACATGGTAAACGTATGACAACCTAAAAATCGCAGGCATTTGTTCACATTTCGTTTTACCCTCTCGCAATGAGAGACAACGCCTGGCGCGTTTTTGCCAATTATGTTAGCAAATTCATTGTTTCCTGAGGCGGAACGAAAACCATGCAATTTAATGGGGTATTACTGCGTGTGTATAAAAATAACAAACCGCTCATGTAGTCTGTCGCCGTTCGTCGCGCTTGGCAATCGCGCCACCTCAGCAACTCTCACTTCAGAGGGGAATGGGAGTACGGGGGGTGTACTTAAGTGCCTAGAACCTGAGTGCCGGTTTTTCGCCACTTCGAGAAAGTTACTAGAAATTATTTAATAGTTTTAATGTTAATAAAGAAATTATGGCCGGCCTGGATAGCGGAGGTCGCTAAGGCTGAAGGGTTCTCGCTGCCTCGGCTCGAAGATTCGCCGGTTGGAATCCCGCCTCGGGCGTCAATGTTTGTGTGTTAAACTATTATTTTCTTTTCAGTCTGTAGATTTAACAACTTTGTCAGACTGTATTTAGTCTCTAGTTTCTTGGTTTTATAGACAGAAAATGGTTTCTTGGATATCAGTTTTACATAAAGTACAATACGATATAATACGATACAATACGAATATCCTAAAAAAAGTGATACAAAAATAACGTTTCTGAAATTATTATTTCAATCTATAGTCTAGAGTTATTGTTTTTTATATAAAACTCTCCGAAAATAAAACACCAAATGTCATGTTTGTGTTGTCCATGCGTGTTCTTCCTACTGTTCCCCACACACTTAAAACAATCATAGTGATCGCTATTTGACCCTGTTGTTAAAAGTGACCTAAAAAGTAAATAATGATGTAATCATAGCATTTAGAAGTGTTGGATGTGTTACTTGTGTTCTATATCCATTGGCGCAATGAAGTTGCTATTATGTGCTGTAGGAAAAACGCTGTTGCATTTCAGACACTAAGAAAATCCGCATGTTTTCTTCTTGGCGAGAAATTTCTACAAAATTAGAATTATAATTTTCGAGAAGAAATAATATTGCGAGAATTCCCCGTTAGGCGAAGTGGTGTAGCAACACTAGCTAAATGAAATACATTTTTACTTAGGTGGTATGCATTTTTTCTTTCTTTCCCTGCGATAGTTCTAAAGTAGTTTAAAGTTGTTTTAAGTCCCTCTTTTAAAGTCAGTTCTATTATTTTTTAAAACAAAAAACAAATAATAAACACATTTCATAACAACATGTTCTTTTCCCATCCTATTTCCTTTCTCCTTCCAACCCTCCACTCCTCACACTATTCTTTCCTTTCTGTCTCCCTTCGCTCCCTCTACATCCTTTCCTCTTCCTCCCCGCATGACCACTAGCTTCCTCCCCCCCCCCCGTTCTAGTGTGCCCGGCCGGCGGCCTCTCGCTTTCGCACTCGGGCCGAATATCGATTACCCTCGACTGCCTCGCACCCGCGGCCGCCGAAACCCAATCTCTCCCTCGGCGTCGAGTACTCGCCGCCCCCGCCCCCGCCCCCGGCGCGGAGGTAATTCCGCTGCCGCGCCGTGGCGAGGCGTCCGGAATTGTTCTCGTGAAGGGGGCGGGGGCGGAATTCTTCGCATTAGACCTGCGGAAGGTTATCTAAGGCACCCCAAGTGGGTGACCTAGCCTCTCGCTGCAGAAATAACGGACAACCACATTCGTACACACTTGTAGACGGAAGGGTGTCCGCTTTTGGTCGTTACGACTTTAATTTGGGTTAAATTAACCAGGTTGTATAAACCTACCTGCAGAAATGATACAGCTATCGAAATATATTTAAATCACTAAGACTAGTACGGCATTGCAAGGACTACGGAAACGAAAAGGGGGCGTGTCCCCTCTCTTAATTTTCAGTTGACATTGTTTAATCTCTATTTTCTTTTGATTTGTCATTTTTAAATGTTGTTTCTAAGTGGTTTAATTAGAAAGTTATATTTTATATAATTGCATTCTCTCGGACTTTTCATTTTATCTTTCTGCGTATTTACACTCAAAACAATTCTTTCATTTAAGTAATGTTAAAAAATCATTGCAATATTGGCAAATATTATTTATCTCCTCCTACGTGTCTCCTCTTCTAGCTACTTTTTGAGCCTCTATTGCGATCAGTGTTGTCTCTTGTTAGGGAAGAGGCAAGAGGTGTCACTACAATTTGTGCACATCTCCCTTGAAATAATCTGCCCATAAAATAAATCATTACTACGTTATATATAAAACTAATGGAATAGTAAAGTGTACACCTAGGATTGCAAACCCATCAACTGGGCTTACTTGCTTGACCATCCCTACAGAGTAAATTATATTTCAGGAAGTCTCAGTTAATTAATTTTATAAAGGGGATATCGAATCGACATTAGCGTGTAATAGGTATGTGCGTTTCGTTGACAAAATAACGTGATTATAGAGTTACAGTCCTGTTCAGTTCTTTTATAACAGTTTAAATCTTTGTATATGTATTATATTTTCCACCTTACGTAATTGAAATAGTTCTAAAGATCGCCAGGGAGCCACCTTTTGTGTCTTTAAGTTAAAAATCTACAAGATCATTTGAATTAAAAAGAATATTAGTTGAAATTAATAATATGATTAGTTCATATAATAAAGTCATATAAAGAGTAATAGAATTATTGAGATGACTCAAAAGTATCAAAATCAGATGAATTAATTTAAATGCACATTCGTCCAAAATATTTGTATACCAAAGAAATCGTACGTGATTCAACTGCGGCACATGCACTGATTTATTTTACAATTGTAGGATTCGTTGCCTCACATTTGCCGAGCATCCGCGAGAAGGAAAACTTTCCGGATGGAAAGCTCAGGCTGTCAGCACGCCGCGGCTGACAGGGGGTGAAAGGAATGGCGGGAGGGCGAGAGGGGGAGGGGCTTCGTGCAGGTGGACTTCGCAATCTGCAAGGTGCGCGCTGGAAACGCCGCGCTGCTAAGCCGACACGAGCGAACGCAGCACGCCCCGCCGGCCGCTCGCGCGTCTGGCTGCGACAGCACAATTTCGTATCCATGGCAACGCATTTTTAAAACATACGGTCTGCGGCGCAGCCGGAGGTGGGACCGTGGGCGGGGGTGGCGGAATGCCCGGAGCGGCTACGTTTCCGCCCCCGCGGCCGCGTCTCCCGTTGCCTAGAGGAGACACTGCACGGTGATGACGATGAACAAGTGCATTTACAAGTAGCCACACGACTTACCTGCACGAAGTCGTACCGTAGACGGAGGTAGCGGATAGCCCGTGCACTGTTGCTCATCTGGTGCATCAACACGTTGCTCATCTGGTCCGGGTTCGATTCTTGGTTAGGGGCAATCAATTGTCGTAATAATAATAATAATAATAATAATAATAATAATAATAATAATAATAATAATAATAATAATAATAATATTGGTACTGATTATGATGAAATTCATTGTACACTGGATATCTCCGTATCACGATACATGGCACTGCATTCATCGGATTTCATTCCACTCACTCACTCACTCACTGATCAATTTTTTAGCATTTTTCGACACCCTTCTCAATATGTCACTGAACTCCTCGATCCATTATGGTACCTTTAAACTTACTGTTTATAAGATTCTAAAGCTGGTGTCTATTGGTATTAAACTAATTTCAACGTTATGACTGCTGACACCGCTAAGATAATTTTTGAAATTGCTCACGCTGGCAATCTGCATCTTAACTTATCCCCTACCCGCCCATAATACATCCTCGCATTACACGTACCAATTTGCTTATTCTGTGAGAACCAAATACTGAAAGCGAGCATGTTACGATATTTTCAGCTTTACCGGGTCTGTTATTCGCGTGGCGTTTTAAACCGAACTAGTAAGGAATTTTATTAGAAAATATAATTTTGCGATTGAGAAGTTATTATATTGTTTAAAATAATTTACAGAAATGGTTAATTTATCATTTAGAATATCGCAAACCCATTGCACCATTTACCAAACCTTTCGGATGATACCAGAGTTAGTTAAGTGAACAGAAATAATATATTTATTAGAAATTTAATTATATGCTATATTTTCTTTAATGCTTCATTTTGAGGTGCAAATAATGTTACATTTTTATTTATCCCTAAAGTTGAGTGATGTTTTTCTATCTGAAATATCAAAAGCATACTCCAAAAACAAACATTTAGCAACGAAAATTGCTTTGTTAGAAAGGATTTGATTGTAGTGCGTTACTTAACCGACTAAATTTAAAATTCCCAGTGAAGTATCCATTTCTCTGCATAGTGAAAACAATAAAAGGTGACATATTGTTCACGATCATTGTCATCGTCAAATTAATTTACACATGCATTTAATATCTTATTATACTCGTGAAATTTATAGGATTTTTAAACCCCAAGTTTAGAATAGTCAGAACGGATTTGTGCGTTTTTAAAAGATTTCTTTTATGGAGGTGTTTTGCAAGAAAATCTATAAAGCTCGTGCATTACATATTTGTGGAGCTTTTACACCAAAACCTGTTTGCGTTTAATACACACGCGATGATACGCAATGCAATGCTCATTTGGTATAAAGCAGTGAAAATTGACTAATTTGGCGCCACGATCAAACTTCGATGTGTCCTCGTGTTATGAGTTCGCGTCGAAAGCACCACCCTCTCTCTAATGGAAAACCTCGGCATGTGATGGATGGACCGGAGGAAGGGGAGGAGGGCAGTGAGGTGAAAGTGGAAGTGGGGATTGAATGTAGAAGAAAGGACGACGAGAAGGAAGATGGGAAGGGGCTGCTCGAGAACAACGAAGGCAAAGAAGCGGGCTGAGGCGGGGGCTGAGGCGGGGGCTGAGGCGGGGGCTGAGGCGGGGGCTGAGGCGGGGGCTGAGGCGGGGGCTGAGGCGGGGGCTGAGGCGGGGGCTGAGGCGGGGGCTGAGGCGGGGGCTGAGGCGGGGGCTGAGGCGGGGGCTGAGGCGGGGGCTGAGGCGGGGGCTGAGGCGGGGGCTGAGGCGGGGGCTGAGGCGGGGGCTGAGGCGGGGGCTGAGGCGGGGGCTGAGGCGGGGGCTGAGGCGGGGGCTGAGGCGGGGGCTGAGGCGGGGGCTGAGGCGGGGGCTGAGGCGAGGGCTGAGGCGGGCCGAGGCGGGGGCCGAGGCGGGCCGAGGCGAGCCGAGGCGGGCCGAGGCGGGCCGAGGCGGGAAGTTCTCACTAATAATGAATGGACTTGTGATACAACTACCTGCCCACGACAAATGTTGACGTGTAATATCCATGATGCGCCACATAACCCCAGGTTGGGAGTACATCTGGTTTACTGGGTTCACAATTAATTCATAGCGATCTCAGCAAACAAATGTTTTTTCTGCTGGTTGGATTTTACTTCTTGTTTACCCTTGTCATACATATTTACGCTTTTTCCAAATTACTTCATGGTACTGAACATATTACTTGGCGATTATCCTCTACTTTGACCGGTTTCAATTTTTATATTTTTTATATGTAATCTTCACAAAACTACATCTAAACACAAACATTTGTGATTAAACATGTTTCAGGGAACATTGTATTCTGATGTTTTTTTTACCGACCTAATCTAAATTGCTTCTCACGCAAAATTCCAAATGAGAGCTTTCGTTTAGAATTCGGGTATGGAAAATGGGTAAAATGCTCTTGACGAGTGATTCGATTTCTGTTTTTGAAACGTAACAAAATATAATCTCTTTCTATTCTTCTCTGCTCAACTATGCATGCTCAGCTTCGCTGGCTTCGTGAGGTGAAAAGCAGTGAACCATTTCCCTCTGGTTGAGGAGAACTTTAAAACATATCGGCACTTTTCTATTTTTACAGGGTAAGGGAAGAGAAATTGCAGCATTGTGGTAACACTATATAAAGACGTTTTAATATTTTGCTATTGAACGAAACTTTTATAGTGCACGAATAACATTTACATAGAGTATGCGGTGTTGCTTAGAGTATGTATGTATGAAAATATCAAGTGTAAATTCCCTGTATATTTCATTTTGGTTATTTAAAAATATATGCAGAATTAAAAAACACAAAAGCGCAAAGCTTTGTTTATTCAATATGAAGTCCAATTCTTTTTGACTACGTGATCAATATTCCTCTTCAGTGATTTTGACTTTACTTTCGCTCATTTGCAGTGCGTATATTTGTGAGCATCATCGGTGTATGTTCGTGGGCGTCGGTGTGTGTGTGTGTGTGTGTGTGTGTGTGTATGTTGGTGGGCGTCTACGTGTGTTTCTGCGTTGGTGGGCGTCTACGTGTGTTTCTGCGTTGGTGGGCGTCTACGTGTGTTTCTGCGTTGGTGGGCGTCAACGTGTGTGTGTGTGTTGGTGGGCGTCGACGTGTGTTTGTGCGTTGGTGGGCGTCGACTTGTGTTTGTGCGTTGGTGGGCGTCGGTGTGTGTGTGTGTGTGTGTGTGTGTGTGTGTGTGTGTGTGATGGTGGGCGTCGTTGGGCGTCGTTGGTAGTCGGTGAGCAGCGGGCGCGGGAGATCCAACTGTTGGGGACAAATCCTAGCGCGCTGAGGCAGCGGCGTAGCGAAATTCGGTGACAGGCGTGCAATGGCTGAGCTATAGGCGCCTATTGATATGTATGAATTCCCGTCCCTCGCCCCTCGTGGTGCGCGCGGTGGCTGCGCTAGGAGGCGAAGTGATGCCCTCCGCTTCGCCCTTCACTGGCTTTCCTCTGCTCGCGCCTTTTGTGGACTGGCGGGGGACTCCGGAGGACTTGGCACACTCGCCGTAGACAGATTACTTATTCCGTAGGAAACTACGTAGTATGGAGAGAAAATACTCAAAACGCGTACGTTGAAGTACTTAAAGGACTTTTCTTTAAACAAGAGATAGAAACAAATATTATTTTTGCAACGTTGTTAATGTATCTAGGTAAACGTTTTCCATCGTGTGACGATTCGTCCCTTTCTCTTTCATGTTTGCGGTAAAGCTCCTGGGGGAATCACTAATTGTGCATTTTGTGTATCTAACGAGACAACTATTCTCATCGTCCCGATTGTAGTGCAGTGTAGTAGTGTAAGATGTCTACAGGGGAAGCGGCTGTGTTCTTTGCCCCGCTGCGTCATGAGATCCGGACCGATCTTACACATCGGCTTATTGGGTCCCAGGTGGAACACATTCGAAGCTCCCGACTGGCGTCCCAACATTTATAATAGTGAGAAGAACGTGTGTGTGTGTGTGTGTGTGTGTGTGTGTGTGTGTGTGTGAGAGAGAGAGAGAGAGAGAAAGAGAGAGACAGAGAAAGAGAGAGACAGAGAAAGAGAGAGACAGAGAAAGAGAGAGACAGAGAAAGAGAGAGACAGAGAAAGAGAGAGACAGAGAAAGAGAGAGGAGGGGGGGGGAACAAGGGTGAGAAATGGAATATCGCAAGCAGTCCTCAACCCTTTTGATAGTTTGCCATGCACCTGGTACAGATCGGAGGAATCACGGAAAATTACCAATAAGAACAGCCGCCAGGTAAAATTCTCTTCCAGAGAGTGATTAAACGCCACTACCTGTATAGCTAGTGTGGCAAATCCAAAGAACCTCTTGACAGATGAAAGTGTGCAGAGCGCCCTTTGTTTCAAGCGAGTTCCATGCTGAAGAGGAGATTCGAGAAATCGAACCTTTTTGATACATTGATTGTATTGTTATGACAAAAGGAATTTACTCATATTTGTTAGTCATTTTTGTTGCATTATTCGTCAATTTCGACTAACGAATCATTTTGTACCATTCCTCATCATTGTACTTATTTGTTCTGATTTCATTGATATTAATATTATTTTAATGGTACTTGCTTCAAATAATATTTACAAGATACAACTAATGTTCACCACAAAATTTCTGAGTGGCTTATTCGATTTCTTTGCTCAGAAAGTGTAATGTCGGTCTTGTGAGTATCTGATATAAGTTTTATGACGCCTGTTAGCGCCTTTGTCGATTAGACCGATTTCGCGATAAAAAAAACAATTTTTTTCTGGTAGAAAACAGTCCTAATCAAAAGTTTGCAAGCTGTGTTTACTTGAACGAAAGACAGAAGCCTTGATTACATCAGTAACATATGTTACTTGATAGAAGTTGGATATCCAACAGTTTGAGCTGTTCATCCGAATAGATTATAATCACGATTTTTACGCAATTTTTCTTTGCTTTTAGGGAAATTTGAAAATATTTTCGCAGCATTTTATTGATAATTTTTGACGACGTTTTAGGTCATTAAAATTCGCCCCTTAGTAGTGAATATTCGAAATATCGATAACTGATATTCAATCGTACTGAGGTATCCACATTTGGTTCTGTTAGAGCCGATACCAGCGTCGCCCGGTGGAGTGGGGCGCGCCCTCCAGTGATTCGGCGGCGGGCGCGGAAGTGGGACAGAGGGGAGCGGCTACGCGACCGGGGACTTGCGGAAGCAGCGGCCGGGACAAAAGACGGTCGCGGAGGGCTGGGCGCGTGTCTTCTCCGGCGATCGACCCGCGAGGACAATGACGCAGCGGCGGGCGCAGGGGAAGAATTATTAAAGCGCCTTCGCTTCGGCCACGGCCACGGCCCCGGCCCCGGCCCCGGCCCGCGACCGGCCGAGGGACAAACAGGCGGACACGTGTCCCGGCCGTGTCCCTGCGGGCGCCACTGGACAAAGGACGCCAGAGGCGGGGGAGGGGGAGGGAGGATGCTGGGACCGCGAGCGCAATAAACGAACGAAATAAATATCCGGTGAGCCAGCAAATAATCGCGAGATATCACCGTTAGTTTTGTGTCTCGTAAAACACTGCGGATCTAAATGTTTTTTCTTCGATTTAGTGACATCCGCTTTGGCCTTTGGACCCATTCCACATTTGTGTTTGGCACAAGATACACATGAATGTTCTGTTTGTCAACCACACTACAATCCTGCGTGTTATTTAAGAATGCTGTCGATTTTGTGTCGATCGATCACTTGAATTGGTTCACTCAGACATGCAGTTTCACTAATACAACATGTGCAATAGAGAAAACGTAGCAACATGCGTACTTTCTAAGTGATTATGTTGTGATTGAAAAATAATTGCAAACGTTGATTCTTTTTCATTGTGCTCATGAAACTGCAAAAATTGCATAACCGACATAATCTATGAAATTGAGATTTTGTAGTCAATAGATTAATTGTCTAAGAATAAACTCTCTTACAAAATATCATATTCCAAAATAATATTTTCCAAAATTTTATAAAAAGTAAAGGTTGAACACTTATTGTTTGTAATATTCAGGCAAAATGGTGTATGCCACAGAGCGTAAAGCGATTAAAAATCTTCAAATTCTATTCATTGTAATGATCAAGTAAGAAAATAGCGACATAAATAAGTTTAATTATCTATAGTCTAACTTGAAACTCTGAATGGTTTTCCAGTTTTTTGGCGAAGTTGGAACTGTTTGTAGATTACGTTGAGGAAGAATTGACAATAACTCTAAGGATCAGTGTGTGGAATGTCCCCCAAACAATCTACGTATCAGTCACTTAATTCCAAACAAACACTAATTACCTTTATTTAATTATTTTCGTATTTTGATTTTGATGACAATATTTAAATGTTTTTTGTCTCTTACTAAATACTAACATAATGATTCCCAAACGATAATAAGTTACATTTGCTCGTTAGGATCAAAAGTATTATTTAGCAAATTCTGCATGATATTTTTGAGTATCCAAATGGAGAGTCATTGTTTTATCGAACATCCTAACGCAGCAGTCGTTCAGTCATATAGTCTTGAGTATTATGGAATAATACTCCAGCATGAGAAATCACGCCTGCAGTGAAGATGCCCCGATGTTTAGTGCAGAGGGACTTGACACTGCCCTTCTTGTAATTGTCACCGTTCGCGTCTCGCATTTTACGGGAGGACTAGAGACAACGCCAAGTTCTTGATTAAAAGGTTGGAAGGCGACACGGCGCTGCAAATGCGAGACGCCCCGCCGAAAGGCTTGTCCTTCTTCTTCCACCCTCGCCAACTCCCGTTCCTCTTCTCTTTTATCTTGTTCTTCCACTATCAACACGCACAAGTACTGAAAGTTCGATCAATATTTGCACAAACAAGAAAACAATAAATAATATCTTTATTAGCATTTTTATTTTATATTTGGTCGGATATTACCAGGATAAATATTTTAGGAAGTTAGCCCACAAACCGTTAAATCTTTCCAAAGGCGACGCTCCTAAATTTATAAGCTATTTTCCCGAAGTATTTTCTCTCAAGAAGATATTTTTATTATTTCAAATTCACGGGAAAGATTGCTGAATGCTTCCTTCGTTATTCTAAAACAATCTAATCTAAATCCTTTGTAAGCTTTTACCAAAGTCGAGAGGATTCGTCCTTTATCTCACATTTTCTCCTAGCATGCTTCGCAAAACAGCATCTGAAACGAAATAAAGCTATGAAAATTTGCCCTAGCTTGAGTCTGCGCCCTTGAGAGATGTAATATCATCTGAATTTTTGTGAACAAATTGTATATAATCTACATAATCGGAAAACAAATCAATATTATTGGCTTAACACGCAATCTTCGTATTATAGTGTGCGGCTTTGATATAAATAGGGCTCGATCATGCTTCTTCCTACGAATACTCTCTCATCGTAAGTTTATTTATTGAAAAATGCCAGAGAGAATTGGTAGCTGGTACGTTCACCAAAGACGCTCTGCATCAGCAGAATTGTATAATTTTGCGTACAGATTTTTTGAAGTTAGCTTTTTGGATTCATTCAATATCATTTAAGACTCCATAGAAGTGTGGGGAAAGGAACTAGAAACTTACTAACACATGGGGTATGAAAATATAAACCGGGATTATGTAGTTACCTAATGTGCGTAAAAAATTAATGTACACACCAGAAACTAGTAAGATATCAGAAAATAAAACGGTTCATGTTTTTGCTCAAACACACAAGAAAATTTGTCATTGAGAACTCCACAAGCAATGGCTTTGATCTTATTAATGTTATCGCTAAGTTAGCTATGTGTAGTTATTGGCAAAACGCTCTTGTAGAGCGCTAATCCACTGTGTAAGAAAATTAAAAAATACTAGAGTTCAAAGAAATAATGCGAATACTTTCGATTCTATCCTAATTCGCAAGGAATTTGTAAACAAAGAAACGTTTTAAAAAGTGAAGCGAATTTTATTGGAAGATATACTGTAAATGACCATCCAACGGTTACATAGCTGCCAATTGTTTCTTAGGGTTTTGAAGATGCCTAAGGGTTTTTGTTGAAAATTGACTCCAAGGTACCTAATGGATGGGCAGTGAATACATCTGGAATCAAACCACGAATGTGCAGAATCTGAGGAAAATCTTGGCGTAAACTCATTGGCTATTAATTTAAATGATCTGACATTTATTTTCCATTTACTGGCTCATCTTTTTAATGCTGGGAAGAGTTTAATCATCACCAGCGACTATTAATTCTGTGGAGGGGAGAGGAATTTTAGCCATGATACCAGAATGTTCCCTTTTCGTGGACGGGGGAAATGAAGTACCTCGACCCGCGAGAAGGCCTGAGAGCGGGGACAAGGGCGAGGGCGAGGGTGTCGGTGGGGACGGGAGATGCGCCCCTGGGGATGCGGAATTAATAAAGACCCTCTTCCTAAGAGTCGATGTAAGAAGGGGGATTCCAATGACCGGGCAATGCTTTGGAAATGGGTCCATTTCCCAAAATGCTTGAAATTACCCCTTTCCATGTTTAAAATGGACCGGTGGCCTGCAGCAACTAAACTGCTGCTGAAAAAAGTCGCACAAAATAGTTTTACAAAATATAGTAAGCACGTAGCACAAAAATCTTAAATAAAATACTCCGCTGAAATACTGCAACAAATTAAATATTTTAACAAAAACTGATATCACGAATACTCTAATGTGATAATGTAGAATGTTTATTCAGTAAAACAGATGTTTACATAACAAGAATATAAAAAAAGCTGTTCCATAACATGTGAATAGCAAATATTTAAATCTGATGCCCTCTTTCTTGAAGACTTGATGGCACATTAGTCAGTTGTGTCGTTAGGAAATTCGCACACCGCGAGTCAGATGAATGTTGCATAAAACACATTTCTCACATCTTTTGGAAGGACTGTAATGTATAAAGAAATGCATTTAGCTTATTTGAAGTTTGGGGGTACTTTGCGCGTAAAAAATCTTCCTTGTTTATTAAATTATGCAAAAAGGGGAAATAACAGAAAGTCAAAATTAAGAAAAACTGAAACCGTGTGGTATGAAAGGTCCGGGATCGATTTGTGCTTGAACCGAGCGCGTTTCGACCTCCCTCCACGTGGCTCGCTCGCTTTCGGGGGCGCGGGCGGCCGACCGCTCCGGGCTGGCCCTGGGCCGGAGCCGGAGGTGCGGCCCCCGCGTGAGTGGCGGCGTCAGAAGCCGAGAGGCGCGGATCGATGCCCGGCCGGAGAGGGAACCGCTGTCCGACACGGCCAAGGGCGCCGCAGGGCGCGTAACGACCCTCGACCTCCCCCTCCCCCTCCCAGCCACCCCCTCCCTCGGCCAGGGCGCGGAGGCAAAAAGCCGGGGGCGGCGGACGGACAGACGCGGGCGGCGGAGCAAAAACCCCTCACGGAGGAGCGCAACCGGCGCAAGGAGGGCGAGCAAGGAGGGCGGTGGAGGATGAAAGGGGCGGCGGAAGGCGAGAAGGCAGGGTGGGAACGAGGAGATGGGGAACAGGACGGAGAGCGGGAGTAGAGATGGGGGCGGAGGCAGGGAAGAGCGCGAAGACGCGTGTAGGGGCGAGGGGCTGTGAAATAGGGACGGGGATTGACGGGGTAAAGGAAGGGCGGGCACGCGGGCGGAGGGAGGCGGCTGTAGGCGGTCGCCGGAGAATGTAGAGGGCTGGGTGGAGGGCGTCAGAGACGGCGGCGGCGGCGACGGCGAGGGCGAGAGCGTGGGCGAGGGCGAGGGGCCGGCCATGACGGACGTGTCGTGCGGTGGCGCCATCAACAGTTGGCCTGGCGGTGGCTGGGCCGTCCATCTGCCGGCACGCGAGCGTCGCAGCTGGGGCGAGGCGAGACGAAGCGACGCGACGCCTCTCAATTTTCGATGGTCTCTTTCGATGCAGCCTCTGGGAGCGGAAGGGCCATCTGCGCCCGCGGAGGGACAGGTCGTTCATCACAAAGTTCAACTCCGCATATTTCAATAAGAATCTGTTGGGGAAAGACGTGTCCAACCGCTAGACCAGCTCGTTTCGCAATTTTTCAACATTGGTGAATCTGACATTTCCCCTAACGCATTAAAAAGGGGTTTTCGCAGGAATGTTGTTCTACACACAAATATACGTCATTTCATTCGATCTTTCACTCTTGTACTTAAACACCCTTACCTCTCTAAGATAGTACTCAGAGAATATGTCTGGAAGCAATCCAGAGTGGATTCAAAAAACGTCCATATTTATTCTTGAACTGATGTTCTAGTCTTTATCGACAATGGAAGTAATCTGAAGCCAGTGTATACTGAAGGAATTTGAATATGAGTAGTAAATTCTCTCCGCGTTTTGCGAATATCTCATAGATTTTATGTTCGTAAATATCTTGCTATTACTAAAAAATATACTATACTTTCTCTCATTTAATACTTTGACACAATGGAAGGGTTTCTCTACAATTTAATTTTTAAGATTATACTGAATGAAATATTTAACTACATTTCCTTCTTTGACCTTAATTACAAAACCACGACGCATATTTTCTTGATATTTACTACTAAAAGGCTTTTACTCTGTAATTTACGATAAAGTTTGTGTTTTTTCAGATATAAATTTTATACAGAAAACTTGCGTATAAATTTTTATTCACGATCTTTTCAGTAGAAGTTTAGGAAATCATTTAGTTTTATGTGCCCGTGTTTCCAAGAAAAGCTGTTTGAGTAGTCTTGCTTTAGAGTAGTGACATAACTCGGTGAAACTTGTTTTAATAACGAACGGGTGGAATTTCTCCGTTTTACGTTTCCTGTGTGCCACGCGTTACTCATTTTCTGACGAGCGCAGGGAACTCATTTCTTTGTTTATCTTTACGCTCTCTTTTTTCTCACTATCTCGCGCTGTTCAATCTCCCCAGTGCGGACAATTACAGATGAAACATTCCTGTGCGTGTTACGAGAACAAAGATGTCAGTAGCAGAGGTTCCATAAAAAGTTGCAGATTCAGGGTACAAACAGGAAAAAAAACTTGTTTTCCGATGAAATTAAGTACGTTCTGAAGTTCTTTTAGCCTGCCGTAGATATGGTAATTTAAAACGTTGGCTCGCATTTATGACAGGAATACATCGACCGTTACAAATACATTTGTTTCGGAACTCTTCGTTTTATCTGATTATCTTCATTTGCATAGGAATGCCATTTGCAGTGATACATATCCTAATCATCAGCATTAAAAAGGGAAGATTAATGAAGTACCGCTACTGTGAACGAAAACAAGACCTCCAAACACTCATCAACTACTGCACGAATGTTTCCGTGATCAAGCAAAAAAGGAAGCAAGCGTACAATGGATCTTTGACTAAAGAGTCACGTGAGGGGGAGAGAGAAGGAGAGTAAGTGTCATTTAAATGCTACTTGTTGTTCATCGATTAATCATAATGCACATCCATAACGCGCGGACGATGAATGTTTCGAATTTATTTATGGACTTCACGTATGTTGGCTTGACTTGGCAACTTGCATATACTGCAACATAAGCCAGGGAAAGCTAGTTGTATCACATTCCTTTAACTTTCATAAATTCGTTTTTCATTCTAATATTTGCAGAATTTTCTCTCTTTCTTTTCTCTCTCTTTCTCTTTCTCTCTCTTTCTTTCTCTCTTTCTCTTTCTCTCTTTCTCTTTCTCTCTTTCTCTTTCTCTTTCTCTCTCTCTCTTTCTCTCTCTCTTTCTCTCTCTCTTTCTCTTTCTATCTCTTTCTCTCTCTCTTTCTCTTTCTATCTCTCTCTCTCTCTCTCGTTGTGTCTCTATTGGACTGACCTACTAACGCTCAGTTTATCTTGCCTCTACTCAACGTGAAATTTTTCCTCTCACGTATTACATCAATCGTAAGGTTGTCACACTGAATGCAGTAAATGAGCTTTTTCGTTATCACGTCAAAAGAAGGTTGGCAAAATGAGCTGTGAAACGAGTTTTTACAAAATATTTGAAGAGCACGTGCCTACCGCTGGCTCACTCAAGTAGTGCGAGCATCTGGGAATTCAAAGAAGCTAGACTATAACAACTGTTGTTCGAAGTGTGGCAACTCCAAGGCATGGAGTAATCTGAAGATTTTCTTTGGGGTGCCTGAGAACTGCTTGGCAAACAAGCATAAATGGTGAAGATAAACAAAATCCTTTCTTGCTGGAAAAAGAACAACAGGAAGAGATAAGAAAGTTAAAAATGCAATGTAGCAATGTCACAAGAGAGAAGAACTGCAAAAAAATGTGTCGATGTCGTTAAAGTGAATATATCGGGACAAAATTAACTTAAGATTATTAGAGGCCATGAAATATCAAATATGAGAAGCAATCAAGGCAATAATAAAAAAGAACGAAAAGAGAAAAAAATTAAAGAGAAGTGTCTAACTTATGGGTGAAGGAATTCCCGAGGGTTCAATAGCTGCTGGGGCAGGAGTAAGGACGACGGGCAAGGTCCTCCCGCATGTGAGGTCAGAGACGGAGAGACAGAAGATAGGAATAGAGAGAAGGGAGAGATAAGGAGGGGAGAGGAGTGGAGAGAGAGAGGAGAAGAGAGAGAGAGAGAGGAGGGGGAGGAGTGGAAGAGGAATGGCGGTCGGCTGCGTAGAGCAGTGCGGGAAGGAGGATGGGTGAGCGGAGAATCGAGAGCCCTCCCTCTGAGCACCTAGTTCTTGAGAATTTAATTTTTATGTGTGAGATAGGAGGCCCTTCCCTCTTCGCAAAAATTCGGCCGTCTCTCGCAGCCGCCGCCGCCGCCGCCGCCGCCGCTGCCGCTGTTTTTATGGCGCCTCACGCACCGGCGAGGCAGCGCCCGCGTCGCGCAGGGGCAGATAAGGGGTGGCGGGCGCCAGTGAACTGGGAAGGAATGGTGGAAGTAGGCGCGGAGTCGAAGGAAGAAGAGATGGAAGCACTGGCAGGCATGGGCGCAGGCGGTGGCGGTGATGGAGTGGAGAGTGGAATGGTGAAGACGGAGGTGAAGCGTGGGTAGGGGCAGGGACAGGTGGAGAGGGGGCCAGGGATAGGAGGAGAGGGATCCTGGGACAGGAGGGGAGGGGGCCAGGGGCAGGAGTGGAGGAGGCCGCAACAGGAGGAGAGAAGGAAAGGGCGCAGGGACTGGAGAAGAGGAGAGGGGGCAGGGCCAGGAGGAAGGGGGCAGGGGCTGGAGGAGGGGGCAGGGACGGGGGACTGGGGGATGAGGACAGGAGGGGAGGGAGCAGTGACAGTAGGAAAGGGAGCTCGGTCAGGAGGAGGAGGAAGCCAGGGAGGAGGAGAGTGATGCAGGGTGAGGAGACAAGAGATGCGAGAAGAACCCGTCTTTCCCGAAGGCAGTGGTAGCGACAGAAAGGAGGAGGCAGAGGCGAAGACGAAGTCCAGAAGAGCTCTGCCTTCGATTTCCGATAATGTTTTTACTAACTAGGCGCGGAAGTTGCCGGAAGAGCTCCATGGGAATTGGAGATTGTGCGTTGCGGCGCATCTTTTCCCAATAAAAGAAGCTATTTCCTGGAAATAAATAACGTTGTTTATCAGATATTGTTTACGTTAGCCGTTACTTTTAATTAATATATTCCCACTTTACAGTCGCTCTTCGAGTGGAAATATTTTTGAACTCATGATTTATGAAGTAAATTCATTGTGGAATGCATTTTTTAAAAAAAATGTTTATTTTGAAGACAACTCTAACCCTACTATAGGTTTTAAATATTTAAAACGAGTAAAGTGCGTTTTTTAAGGTCATTCCGTCCTAATTAAATTTTTCTGACTGATTTTTTCAATGTTCAAACGTCGACTTGCCAGCTGCTGTCAAGTAAAATCTTGGAGCATTTCCCATTCAACTCGCTTAAATTTTATGGCAGACAGATTCGTTATTTTTACGAGTATTTCTTTTTCTTCCAACAGTTCTTTTTTTTCTTCCAAGAGAGAACTGAACTTAAAGAGTTTTCGTTGGCCGAGTCGTCTCGTTTGGAACGACAGCTATGGGCTCTTATTCTTCCGGGGGAAGGTTATTTTTCTTTCGTTACATATTTCCGGAATCGACTCTCCCTTGCCCGGGGTCATTACAAGGGCCCCGCCTGCCGGGCGCGGGCTCCGGGCGCGGGCCCTTCCAGCGGCGCCGCGTGGCCCAATCAAATAATTCCGGAGCTGCCGCTTCTGTAATGCGGCGCGCGGCCGACAGGCAGCGCAGCGGTCGCCCGCGTTATTCCTAGCGGGTTTACGTTATATTTCCGCTGCGAGCGGTTATGTTTTATGTGTTTCCCATAAAGCGCGGCCGATTTATGTCCTCTCCTGCTCTCGAATGGAACGACCGGAAGCGACAGGCAGTGGACGAGTGGATTCCGGTTTTTGTCGTCACTGCTGGAGCAGTTGCTAGATATTCCCGTGTACGTCGTATTTTTTTTCTTTTGGGATACACAGGTTGCAAATAGTGTGATTTCAAACAATGTTAAGAAATATATTTTAGTTTCGATCATAACGTATGATCTGTAAACGGAATTACAAATATTTTTGAACAGTTGAGTAACGTTTGTATAAAGTCTCATTTTTGGAGAATTAAATTCTCAATTTTGAAAAGTGATATCGTTTCGATTGCCTAACGTTGTCGAGTTCAGTAATACATTAGCCTTCAACACATTACTTCGCAAATGACCTTTTATTTTTATTTACTTGATGTTCTGAATTGATGGGAAATTGTAATGAACAATTTATTAATGTTTCATTGTTAACATGTATAATTATTAGGAGATAATACTGAACATGTGGATTATTAACTCCCGTGGAATACTCAGTAAAAATGGAAGAGCACCAAAATAAGAATTATTTTTCTAACAGCCTTAACTTGCATGTCCCATTAATTTTACACAAAGGTTAAGATGGAATGATATGTATTAATGGTAGCGGATTAACATTTTTTAATTCAATGGATCTACGAAAATCATTTAATCGATGAAAGTGTAAGCGCAGTAAATTTTAATATAAAGCAAAACGTTTGAGATGGATGCCTGTTATCATCTATTATTGATTAGCATTCAATTAAGACTTATTATCATTATTTCATACACTGGCATATAATATATTTATTCCAGTTGGAGACCTTCAAGTTTCGCTGAGCTATGTGGCAGTGGTGAAAAGAGAGGAACCTCGGAATGCTTTTCAGAACTGAGCTTTCCAAAGTATTTTCCCACAAGCTATACGTTCATGAAGACTTCACGGAGTAAGAAATATATTTTTATATATTATTTCTTACGTCGTGATATCTTTCAATTTGAGTCAGCACAAATGACAGAGTCATAAGTCATTTCAGATTCTTTAGGATAACGACCGCAAATGGTTATTTAGCTTTATTTCTTGTTCTAAATTGGGATTTATCTATTATGTTGGAAAAAGGACTTCGATTACATAATATTCAGTCAATGATTTTAATCACAGAATAGTGACTAGTAAAATAGTGGGAAAATATTTAAAAATTTCAGTACACTGTTCATTTTTGGCACAACCATGCTTTATGTTCTCGTAAATACGAGCATAAGCAGCAGAATTTTTCGCGCGAATTAATCCCGAAAGTGTTCACGGGTTAATGTTTTATTGTTTTATGAAAAAGTTGCTTGTTTTTTTATCATTAGTACTGGCGTCGAACGTGAAGCATTCCTTCGATGGATAGTCAGTTATTGTCAGTAGTGGTCGACCACCCGTGAGATCCCCAGTGTACCCAGACGATCACCAATCCAGAAACACGCGGTGTCTCGAGTTGCTTAACCACTGTGACTTCACGAAGTGTGGTTGAGCAATTAGGCTACTGACGCCCGTTTGTAGTGCATACATTGCAGCTAATATAATACGTTAATTGCATACGCAATTCGTCAATGCGGCGTGATTTATGTTTACTAGAATTTACAAACTATCTTGTCGGCGAATTTAACGAAAATGAGTAGCATTTTGGAAATAGCACTTCAGTTACTTCAAAATATACTCGGTGGTATTGTGCTTCATGAGGGGATTTATTAATGACTTCCTCGCCTTCTTCTCCTGCCATCACCGGCGCCATCCCCGTCGTGTCTACAGCACCGGCAGCGTATAAGTGACTCTGAAAGTTACCGCACACTTCTTCGCACATGACACCACCTCCATCACAGATAAATTAAATCTAAAAGCATTAACGATTACTGACAGGCTAGGGCACGTAATGTTATCATGATAATAACTTTCGCCAAAACCGAACAATATCGCCCCCACGACTTCTTGCGAGTCAGATGAGCGGCAACGCTGAACACTGGCTGTAAGAAAGTTAACAAACCCTCGCAAGACGATTTTTTCAGAACAGGTCTCCCCAGGACGTACCCCAGCACGTGGCAAGAGAACTGCCAGAGACGCTTATACGCTGCCGGAGCTGTAATCACACCTCGTTATGGGCACGCAGCGGAGGTGGATCTCAGTGAATGAACGCGATTCGAGGTGAAGGAAGAGAAGAGACGATGACTCGGATGAGGAAGGAAAGGTCGCGCGTGATACGCGGCCCGTGTTTGAGGGAACTGCTCCGGCATTTGCATGGTGTTGATCGGAGAAAACACGGGAAACTACCGATCAGAGCCGCCGGCCGCTGCAGTGATTCTCCAGATCGTGGCAGAATTCGACCTAGCTATCTACATATTTTTGCTCCCGTCGGGACTCGAACCCTAGAAACTTCCGGCCAGAGACTACAATGGGAACTTCCTTTTTCTGAGTTGCGTCAGTCGATCTGGACGTGGGCGATGGCGCAGCTTGAAAATTGAATCAGCTTCATGCAAAGGCATCCCGTGGGCTCTTGAACGGATTGAGAAGGTAGACCTTGCAGCGTCAGGATTTCAGTGTTCATTCATCCACTCACCACACGCTTCTGATTATACTACTTATCTTTACTTCTCCCAATTACTTACTAAACGGTTCCGTCCCGTCCGCTCCTCTGTTCTGCCTGCCCCGTCAACCCCCTCCACTCTGCCCTTCCCGGAACGCCTGCGCTTCCGGTCTTGCGTGATCCGCCCACACCACCAGGCTGCAAAGTAATTACAGAGAGCAAGTCCAGTTACTGAACTCGTGGGATGTACTAAATACGTGGAACAATTTTGGTATTGCAAAACAACTTGCGTCTTTTGTTGATTTCTCAAATATGTTCTTACAAAATTTTGAAGGAATCGCTATAGTAGTTCAGATGTTTGTGGAACACACGGTCATATACACTGATGCATCTATTTTTACATATTAATATAATTTAAGCAGAACCAAAACATCTACTACTCGAAATTTTGAAATTGATCTATGACAATAAAGTGCCTTAAAAATGTACGAGTGACTTAACAATTTTGACGTGCCAGCTTAATTAGTTCTGGATCGAAAGGAGAAAGTGGAAAACGTTGACGACATTCACCCCAGCATTGTTTCTCCGCCGTTCCCTGACTTCGTGGATTCCAATATTCCTCTCGTAATTTCAGCAATCAAAGCGGCGTCCCGCGCGTGTTCCGGAGCTTTCTGAGCGCGTCGCCAAAGACAACGCGGAATGAGGAACGGGCGGCGCCAGCTGTCGCCCGTTGGCGGTGGGCGGTGACCGCGAGCGCGAAGGGCGGAGGGCGGAGGGCGAAGGGCGCAAGGCGAGCGCGCGGGCCGAGGCCTTGTGTTGATTAATTAGCGGCTGCCGGCGCTTCTTTGTGGACGAGGGCGGCGGCGGCGGCGGCGGTGGCGGCGGTGGCGGCGGCGGCGGCGGCGGCGGCTGCGGCGCGTCGACGCGTCGAGTGGAGTGGAGTGGAGTGGAGAGACGAGACGGGGAGCGGGGTCGCGCTGAGCCGCACCGCAGCCCTGGCCCGCCGCCGCGCCTCCTCGCCACCCCCATCGCCGCCGCCTTCCACTACACTCGCGACGCCACCTCCCCCCTCCCCTCGCCTTCGGCCCCGACCGCATCGCTCTGTTGTCCACGCCTTCTCCGCTGTCCGCACACCTTCCGACCCCGTCGCCCTTCACCGGCGTCTCACCGGCTTAGGGCAGGTGACCGAGAGGGCCCAGAGTTCGATACCCGGTAGTAGTAAGATTTTCCACAATAGTTACGTAGCGAGGTCGATTTAAGCCACGGTTAGGATGAGAATTCCGCTAGTTCCCCTCTGCTCTGACAGGTAGTTTTCCCTGCGTTCTTTTATAGAAGCTCAGGCTACGGAGCGCGCGCGATCTTTCCTTCCTCATCGTAGTTCTCTTCCACACACACACGTGTACGCGTATGGCGATGAGGGGTGGGCCCTGATGGCGCGGATACCTGGAGCAGCACCCCCTCCCCCGCAAGCCAACTTGTTGGTGCCGGATCTCACATTTTAATGGGGGGAGGGCAGCCGCGGATCCACGGGAAGCGAAATGAGCGAAATCCCCTCTCAAAATTTTTCAGTAACCATTAAATTTTAACTTGTCACACACTTTTCAAGTAAAAATGTTTTCGAATAATCATTAAAACGAATAAAATCGTATCGCAGCATGAGCTGAGTGTAGCCTACGACATTTTACAAAATCAGTAATATGACGCATTCGACCAAAACATTTTGAATTTCCCCTCCGAAAATTTCTCTGGAACCGCCCCTGGGGACGGGCATCGTCTTTTGCCGAAATATAACGAGCACTACACTTACGGAACAATTGATAGTTTAGTTGGCGCTCCCGGAGTGACGCAACAATCAATGAGCGCGGGCGGGTGGGGCTTCTCCTCCTTTCGCCTCGTGCCTTCCGCAGAGCGAGCCTCGGGTAGTGCTCACGCCACTCGGGGTACCGGGGTTCAAATCCCCTTCAGGCCATCGGGAAATGAGATGTAATGCGTTCACACGAGTTAAATCAAAGGTGATCTTAGAGCTCTGCCTTCTCACTTACGCAACAAAAATTGTAGAACTCCAGTTAAGGATTCGAGCGGTATTACGGCTCATATCACTGTTACGATCATTAGTCCAGGACGTGTCCTGCACGTTGTTGTCACGTGAATTGTCGTCACGTGTCGTGTCACGTGATCACGTCTCCCCCCACTGGGCGACGAGATCAGGCGCCGACCGTCACGTCGGCTTGCGGTGTTTTCCCCATCCAGGAATCTCCTTCCAGCGGGACACCGCACTAGTCGGGACAAGTAAGGAATGTAGGTAGGACAAGAAAGAGGAAGCAAAGATCTCGCACGGACCGTGGCCTGGCGGGTTTGATAGAAGACCTATCAGAATAGATGGGCGCTAGAATCCTTCTCCAGACGAATGGAGGATTCCACGTAGGTACTTTGCAAGAGCCAAAAATCGTACCACCGCCGTCCGAACTGGAATCCTTCGACGATAGGCAGTGTGCTCCGAGCCTGGGTGACTCGAGAGGCGCAGGGGAAATACGGCCATTCCCGGGCGCAGCTAGCGCTTCCGGGCAGTCCAGCACTGCCCAGAGCCGCGCTTAAAATACACGCGCCACCGCATCCGCCCTTTGCACGCACGTCCGCGCGCGAGAACGCACGCGCACGCCCGGGCACGTGGCGACGCTGGACGCGGGGGGGGGGGGGCGGAGGGCGCGGGGGCGAGGGCCAACTTGAGCATAAAGAACGCGAGCACGTGGCCCTCGCGGACAATGGTCGCTGCCGGAACGAGGCGGCGAAATTTGCTGATTGTGTGATGTTTGAATTGCTTTTCACGTCACTGGGCGTTTTTTGGATGTTGGAATTGGCATGATAAAGTTACAAGCTGTGACTGTTCCTTTTTCAAAATGGGTGAGGGAATCGATTTTTCCCTTATCAATCAATTTTATGCATGTTTCAAACGAATGTGATGATTGTTACCAGAGTTTCCCTCGTATAAAGCAAAATAACGTACAAATTATTTGAAAATTTTAGGAAGTACTGCATTTGGTTATTCTATCAATATCTAGATGGAATAGTTAAAATATTGACGAATAGATAATTGACTACGCTAAAACATTTCTTAAATTTTATTTCTTCTCTAATTTGTGAACAATTCTGAGTATTTTTTTCTATTTTACGTGCTGTTTTCTCTTTTCATTTGATATATTTTTCTGTCTAACTAAACGTGTAACTATGTGTCTCCCTGCCTTCATTTCCGTCTGTCTGTCTGTCTGTCTGTCTGTCTGTCTGTCTGTCTGTCTGTCTCCTTTCAAATCCCTCTCTCTCCCTCTCTCTCCCTCTCTCTCCCTCTCTCTCCCTCTCTCTCCCTCTCTCTCCCTCTCTCTCCCTCTCTCTCCCTCTCTCTCCCTCTCTCTCCCCCTCTCTCCCCCTCTCTCCCCCTCTCTCCCCCCTCTCTCCCCCTCTCTCCCCCCTCTCTCCCCCTCTCTCCCCCTCTCTCCCCCTCTCTCCCCCTCTCTCCCTCTCTCTGTTTTCGGGTTCGTTGCCCACAGATATACTTCTCTCTTAATCAATCAGTCTTTGTCCCAATCCTCCTCTCTGTATTCGAATGAAGCCTTATGACATCTGCCTCGTAATTTTCATCTTGTACTCTCCTTGTCGCTCTCTCTTCCCCTGCGCCACAGCATCCTCTTTATCCATTACCACATTCCCTGCCCTCCTCTCCTTTCCCGTTCCCCAGTGTTGGCGCCCTCTGTGCGCCTGCTAATTGCGCTCTGCCCTTCCGCTACCCCCACTCCCCAACCCCCCTCGCCCTGCCACCGCATGTTTAATTGTTTTCCCTTTGAATTAATTGTTGGTGTTTCAGTTTTTATTCGGAGATAATTTCATATACAAATGACTCCCTTATATTTTTAATTTCGTCCCTGGCGTCCGTGTGTGTTTCCATGGTAAACACTTTGCGTGGGATATTGCGGTGTATGGCTAACTGAGATAAAATGTTTTATTGTTGGATAAATGTAGCGAATGAAATTGCGGCGATCCCCCGCCTGCGGGCTCGTTTAAAAAAATCGCTCCAGCGCGTTGTAAAATGATTATTCGCCAGCCTTTGACCTATTAGGGCGGTGGGTGGGCGTGGCGCTGCAGACTGCGCTCTCCTTTGACCCCTTCTGGCGGTCGCGACGGCGCGGCGGTGGCGGCGAAAATGGTGGGGGTGGGCAGCCCACCGCGGCGGCGACGGTGTTGCTATTGCTGTTGCTATTGCTGTTGCTATTGCTGTTGCTATTGCTATTGCTGTTGCTATTGCTATTGCTGTTGCTATTGCTGTTGCTATTGCTGTTGCTATTGCTGTTGCTATTGCTGTTGCTATTGCTGTTGCTATTGCTGTTGCTATTGCTGTTGCTATTGCTGTTGCTATTGCTGTTGCTATTGCTGTTGCTATTGCTGTTGCTATTGCTGTTGCTATTGCTGTTGCTATTGCTGTTGCTATTGCTGTTGCTATTGCTGTTGCTATTGCTGTTGCTATTGCTGTTGCTATTGCTGTTGCTATTGCTGTTGCTATTGCTGTTGCTATTGCTGTTGCTATTGCTGTTGCTATTGCTGTTGCTATTGCTGTTGCTGTTGCTGTTGCTGTTGCTGTTGCTGTTGCTATTGCTGTTGCTATTGCTGTTGCTATTGCTGTTGCTATTGCTGTTGCTATTGCTGTTGCTATTGCTGTTGCTATTGCTGTTGCTATTGCTGTTGCTATTGCTGTTGCTATTGCTGTTGCTATTGCTGTTGCTATTGCTGTTGCTATTGCTGTTGCTATTGCTGTTGCTATTGCTGTTGCTATTGCTGTTGCTGTTGCTGTTGCTGTTGCTGTCGCTGTTGCTGTTGCTATTGCTGTTGCTATTGCTGTTGCTGTTGCTGTTGCTATTGCTGTTGCTATTGCTGTTGCTATTGCTGTTGCTATTGCTGTTGCTATTGCTGTTGCTATTGCTGTTGCTGTCGCTGTTGCTATTGCTGTTGGTGATTATTGTTGCCTTGGTGGTGGTAATATTGGCGGTGGTGATGTATTGGTGGTGGAGGGGATATCAGGAATATTGTTGTATCAACTAATAATATATAAGATTTAATAAAGAAATGTAAGTTCGGGCATTTTATGAAAAATTTGTAAGTCAATAAAAAAAGCGATTATTTGGAAAAGACGTTGTCGACTTGAAACATCCGTAACTTTTGATTTTTTTTTTGTTTCACACGCTAATATTTTTTTGCCTATAAATTTACAATCTTCAAAATGTTTGGGACCAACAAAATCGAAAATCAAAGATTACGTATTTTGGGAATTTTGTTTGAAAAAAACATGCACTTTTGGATTCATTTGTAAAAATATTGATATACCATGCAAATTAAATGACCTTCAATGCACAAATCCTTGTCTCTGAACTTCGTACAATTAGAAGAAACATTTTCTTTTCATATTAGAATGGAATTTCATGTGATATTTAAAGACTCCTCTAGTTCGTTAAAATTGCCTATCTATTTTGCTAATTTTTGGTGTGTATAAAAACAAAGTCAAAGATGAAAGATATGCCCTAAATATACTTCTAACCTCTTTTTACTTTCTTTACTTCTCTCATCACATTGAGCAAGTCAAACGAGTTTTAGGTCAATGGGAAGGGATCATGCTGTTTTCGGCCGTTTTCACTTGGAATTACCCATATTTACTTGCTTGCTGAAATTTTTTTGGGGGCCTTCGTCTATTTTTAACATTAAATTCCACTTTCCTCCCTGAAGCAACTGTTGGAAAATGACACTGCCCGTGCCTTTACCGGCATGATTGTGCTTGTTGTACTTCTTACGTATAATAATCCTAAGTTTCTATTTAATTTGGGTTTCACATTGTCCCAATCGCTTACATTTTTCTTCCACTACTTGGAACACAGTCACTTTCAGCGACACCCATGTTTTAAACCAATGATCAAGTGACCACGTCTTTCCGCGGTTTTGGAGAGGGGAAAATGACGCCCGACATTGCTCACTACAAATCTAAGTTTTCATTTTAGTGAATATTAACGCTCGAAAAATGTGGCAAGGAGGCGAAATTTATTAATAACATTAACAACACTATTAAATAAAATAAAATGCTACATAAACATATAAAAATGTCAATTTTGGAAAAATTCTGGCCTAGCTCACACTTGCCTCCCTCGCCTCATTTGTAGTCCGGATGCTCTGATCGGTCATTTTCAAGGTAAATGTTAATACACAGCGAATACGGAGAGATTATTAGAGGAATAGCACCTGGTATGTTCCAAATCATATTTTAATCATAGTCTCCGTCTTCACCACCGAGTGGATCTTCCGTTCCCGTTTGGGTTATCTCCCGAGACCGTGAAACCTCCAGGAGAAGTAAGGAGGGGCAGAGAGAGAGAGAGAGGGAGAGGGAGAGGGGGGAGAGAGAGAGGAGGGGGAGAGATAGATGAGGTAGTGTGTGTATGTGTTTGTATGTGTGTGTGTGTGAGAAAGAGTGAAAACAATTCTAAAGGTTGTTGCAAGATATATTTGATTGTTTTGTAACATTTCAATAAAGTATACATATTGTGATATTGCCTTAAAAATTCGTTTCTATTAAGAATGAGGTAAATATTAAAGAATTTTTTTACTCCAGTTTCAATCAATTGAAATTGAAGATAGGGGTTAATTATTCATCTCAACCTACTCTTTTGGTCATATAATCAATAAAATATTTTGTTCTACTTAGAAGAAATCAATCGCGTGTGTGTATTAATTGTTTTAATATGCCATTAAATGGACAGATCCGGAGACATAATAGATTTCGAATCCTGGCTGGTTTCGTCATTTCCTTCATTTTATTACTTGACATTCTTCCTCGTGTAACCAAAAATCTTCACCGTGCTTTGTCTTTTTGGGATTTGGGATTTGAACGTCGAACTCGTATATAGGAAATAATTATGAAAATCTATTTTGTATACTTTGCGATAGTGTAGCTTTACTCTGCTCTAAACACCTCATGCAGTTTGTTCTGCTTATGAACGTAATATATTATGAAGGTGGAATTCAGGTTATTTGATTCAGATTCTGTGAACGGAAATGCCGCGCACCGACACGATTACCATGATGTACTTTACGATGATGCCAAATTGTACATTAGCAGGTTAGCACTGCAGATTATCAATATAAATTGGTAGGTGACTGCAAAGTGGATGACGCAAAGTAGATTTCCTCTCTCATATATTTAGGGATGTAATTTCGTAATAACTGGTCAGAAATCAAAACGAAAATGCAAAATCGGTCAGACAGCACGTCTATAATTTTATTGTGATTAGTTCTAAATACAGTTGAAATATAGAATTTTTAGGAAGTAATATTTAAATAAAAAAAAAATGTATTTATCATTTTCATCGTTGAAAAAATGTAAATAAACAAAATTAACGTTACTAAATTGTATAACTTAATTATGAATAAATATATTTTGTCTTGATTAAAACAGCTTCAGCCGTAATATTATCAGCTTCTAGTTCATTCGTAATGTTATGTAGAGAACAAAAATATAAGATTGATGGTTTCAGACAATCAGTTTTCTTTCTATACGAAACTGTCCTTTCCGATGTTTTATTATGTACAAGTTATATTCACTTGATGCTAGATAAGTGTTAATTAATAGAAAATACGCATCCAATGAGAACAAAATTGTAACAATAGTATTGTTGATAGTATTGGAACCGGTCCGTAAACCCGTGTCGTTGGCTTGCGTTTATAATAGAACCGTTCATTGTGCTTCTAAGAGACGTTTCGTCATCCAGTCTCCCAACTGAGAAATGTGACACTCTAGTCATAAAGTGAGACATTCCAACCAATTATTCCACTTAACCCATGTGGTAGTTAATTCTGGCTTCTTAATTTTTTCCGGTTCTCTTTCTTATATGCAATAAACTAACTATAATTTCTAGTTTTGAATAAATAAGGAAATGACTAATATAAAATAATTGGTTTTAAAGCAAAGAGTGAAAAGAATGTAAGGGATTAAAAGGAAACGTCTGTGGTATTTTCATTGTTTTGTGATGGACGCGGAAGAGAAATAAAGCGAAATATTCAGTGATCTTCTTGAAGATTCACAATATATGTAAGCTCAATAATTGTGTGAGTTTTGATTTGTAAGGAGGAAGTAGAGAAGTAAGCGTAGTAACCATTTGCAACTACTGTTATACCGATGTAATTGTGATAATTATTTTTCAAAATAGTTTCTGTCCTTCAATCAATAGAGTAAACTTATTGTATTTGTCAGCAAACACAGCGAAATTACATTTTTGACATTACTTCCTATTGCTTTACAAACCAGTTACGGACTCAGCGAACATCCGCCCACCCGGAGTACTCCTGGCGTTGTTGTTCCGTACTTGTGAAGGATGGCGATGCACAAGATCCTAAGGCGTACGGACAGGGGATAGGGGGCCGTATCCCCCCCCCCCCCCCCCGCGCTTAAAAATTCTAAAGGAACTCCTTAACTCTACGTAATAAAATATTTTATTTTCGTAAATATCAGTTTCTTGTTTTCCATTTTTAAGCTCACAGTGGGGGAACTGATTCAAGACATATAGGGAACAGGCTCTCCAAAACATCTGAAAACACTGTAAATGTTTGAACGACAAATAGTCGTGTTTGTTAATATCATTTAAGTAATTTATAATTTCATTTTGCTTGTGTGTTTTATTTTTACTAACAAGTTCTGTTCATAGGTAAGTAAAAAGTTAAATGAAATTCAGTTATCGCTCTCTTGTATTGATCTGCGCTCGCCAGCATTTACGGAGGATCAGAACAACACCTGCTCGTAAGAACTCTGTTGATCCCACATTTGGGAGGGAAGGGTATCGCTTAACTTATTCAAATATTTGAAGTACTTCGCCAGAATTTGCCTAAAAATGATATGAATACGTTGCATTATTATTTCATTATAATATAAATAAATTAGGGTGTTGATACTTGCACATGAATTATGAAAATGAGATGTGGAAGTTATATTATATCATCACACTCATACATTATTCAATTTTTCCTTTTTACGAAATGTTACGAGAATAACGAATTGAATAAGACATTTTGCAGCTTTGAAGCACAATTTTTCACAAGCGGTTCACAATTTTTTCACAATTTGTTCACAATTTTATCTCATTTTTATGCATTACAAGAATAATTCCAATTAAAATTTGTTGTACCTGTGCATTTTGGTGAAGAATACTAATCCGAAAACTTCATAAGCTACAACTTAATATAGGAATGCGTATTATTTTTTCATGTTAAACTACCTTCAGGATCATATTAATGTGTTAACTATATAAACATATTTTAACGTGTTTAAGAATCTTCTTATATTATTTAATTATTAATGTTTCTTTGTTGTGTACATTTTTCAGTTTTTGTAGTTTTCTGAACTAGAGCACATTTATTCATCTTAATTTTTTGAATTAAATCGGCTAATCTCATTTCTCAGCCTTATCCAAACGACTGCTCGAATGCACTTCAAATGCACCTCATCTCGAATATATATATATATATATATATATATATATATATATATATATATATATATATATATATATATAAAATATTTGACACTTTGGGTCGATTGTCCGACATTGCCAGCTAGCCTACGGCGTTCTCCAGACCTGGGCCAGCCAATTCCCACTCAGGGGATAAGAGAGACATGTGGGCGAACATTTATTCCCTTCATAGAAACCGGAAACTCCACCTGCCTGAGCTTGCCCGGCTGCCCGGCTGGGGCGGTACCCCGCTGGTGGGAAATACCTGGTTGGGGTGAACTCCGCTAGCGGACGGTAGGTCTGCGCCGGATCACCATTCAGCGGGGGAAGAAAACTGCCATTTCCACATGAGGGAAACGTGTACTGCACTTACGGGACACTGACAGATATTAACACACCCGGAATCACTAATAAATCAATCAAAAGCCGGATGTGGGGCCAAAGGCCGTGACCAGAGTGCAAGGCTCGATGGCTGGAGGGGGAAAACGTGGGGTTCAGTTAAAACCCACCCTCGTAAATATCGCTGGATCTTGGCAAAGAATAAACACGCTTCAGGGTGAAATATGCGGCACTAGATAAATAGAGCGAATAATGGCTGCTGTACCAATTGGACGCAAAAACTTCAACGTCGGCTTCGGAAATGCCTGTGATCCATGATGCGAGTCTTCATTCTACAACATTATATTTACATGGTAAGCGCTAACCACATTCATGGGAGATTAGATTGGTTGAACGCTTTGCATTCTCTTTAACAAATTAAAATCCTTTTGAGTTCCATTACGAACGAATTGACCGTGTTGTGCTTCATGCATCAATCGTCTCATAAATGTATGCTTGCATTTGCTTATTCTCAGCAGCAATTTAAATACAATGAACAATACTTAATGTATTGATTTTTCTGTACGTCATATGGTGTTATTTGTTGTTCGTAATTCTACAGAAAATCTTGATTTGTACCACGTTTTGAAAGAATTCACATGTTAGTTTACCTAAATGGCGTTAATACATCTTTCAAAATCCAAAATTCACAATTCTTTAAAATATAACTGCCTTATCGTACGGTTCTATAAATTTTGAAGGTACATTATCTGAGATGCTGCTTTAGTTGTTTGTTATTAAATGCGAAACATATACACCTTTGTAATGATTTTAATTACCTTAGCACAATTTCTTAAAAAACGGTTATTGTTGTCATATCCGTATTCTCATCTTCTCCTATGTGCTACTATTGATGTGTCCACTTTGAATAAAATAGAAGTTCTATTATTCTGAATGAAATGCGTATCATAGCGTTAGGATGTTTGTTTCATTGAAACTTGAGATTTCTCGTCGATCTAAATTGTAGTTGTGGTCACATCGATTGCCTCACTAGGGGAAAGTAATAACACGAGCATTACATACTGCGTGTGTCCAGTTTATTCCTGTATACCTCATTGCACCTCCCTGTGACATTGAATTGCTGGTGTTAATAATGATCCTGGCGGTGTAGGCTGGGTATTTGGTTTTAATGTCCGACGCGCTGTAATATTGTTTTGGCAGTGATGAATTGAACAACATCGATTTCGTCACTTTCAGACCCCAGCAGGCTCGTGTATTAACATGGTAATAGTTGTCTGTTATCATTAGTTCCATTATCCAGATGCGTTCATTTCGGTTTATGTGCATAGACTGCACATGAATATTATAGAGGAACACCATTCCTAATTGAGTTTTAATATTTTATTTGATCCATTACATTTGTGACAGTAACCTGTTTTGCTGTCACGTATAACATAACACATTTACACACAAACTAATTTTTGTGATTTCGGTAAATTTTGTTATCAAACATACCGGACATATACACCATATCATAAAATTGGAAATCTTCTGATTTTGTGATTTGTTGTTGTAATGTTCGCAAAGGTAATTATTTCTTGGTTTTAAGAAGAAAATAAGGTTTTATCAACGTGTTCCTCGTGTTGGTATTTTTTGTGAGACTTTCGGTATTGTAATGTAATTTAATTTGCTAATAATGCAATTTACATAGTGATGTGCAGAATGAATGACTACTCATTTCTGACTACTATAATAAAATATTTTGGCTGTTAAAAATATATTCTTCTTATAAAATATTCAGTGTAAGTTCATGTGCTGATTCTGCATATATTTTTTTCTTTGAACGAAGCAGACTTTTGTTTTAACTCGACCGTTCGCCGTTTCTTTCTTCTGTATGTTTATATGATACGCTGTCGCGACCAAATACGTGTTTTGATTCTCTTCAGATTTGGTATTAATGTTCCGTGTAGTGACTCGAAAGAACGTTTGATGATTTTCATTTTTTTTTAAATTCCACTTCAAGATGATGGCAGTGTTAATGTACCCGAATCAACAATTCTATTCAAGCGGTTAATGCCGATATGAATATCCTCCCCCATTAACACTCAAAGTTTGTAATGAGTCATGAACAAAAATAGTATTCCGAAAAATATCTTGATTTGTTAGATCAAAAAATAACGTGATAATCTCACATTCAGGCACGATCTACTAGACATTAATCAAACATTTCAAATTTATAGCCTCTATTAAATATAAAATAATCTATTACAGTATATTTATGCCAGATTTTTGTACGATTTATTGGCTAAACGTAAAAACGAACTGTGGTAAAGTGTAGATCTTTAATTTTTAGGCGCTCAGTTGACTGACTTCAGAATTATTGGTCATATTATTAATGTGTGTACTTCAATGAAGAGTGAGATAAAAGGGAACATATTGTTGAGACAAGAGCAGAGAGAATGAGTGTAGAAGTGAATAGACCTGTAGTAGGAAAGAAAGAGGGAGAAAGCAACGTGTAATGAAAGGAGAATTGTAAGGAGAAGAGAGAGGGCATAGAATACCAATTTAATCAATACCAATTTATTCTGCAGTGTTTCGTGAATACTGAGAGGCGAATGATGCGTTTGACAGGCCAGCTCTATTCTTTCGTTCACTGCACCACACATCAGCGATCCATTGCAATTAGGTTGCACTCAGCGAACCGGATACCTAGCATTATGTACGACGTCTGTCGCATGTGATTGCCATATACACTTTCCTTCATATGGAAAGTAATAGTGGCTGATACGTACCGTACTATAAAGTTTCAAATTCCGTAACGGGACTTCGTCAAATGAAGGGTGCGTTTAATAATGCACACCGCAGAGTGCTACAGATACTATACCATTCACCGTAGCAGCAATAACAGTCAACAGCTGCGAAGGAAAACAGCTGATGGTGGAGTCGTATGTCGAGTCTCCTCCGTTCACAGGCTGATATTTCGCCGCAGGCGAGGAGTTTTATACGGGGCGGGTGAAATACCACGACGGTGGCGAATTACCGAATTCATATGCGAAATCGAAGTGTTGGTATGAGGTAGTAGAAATAAGATACTGGTAATTACGGATCTCATTGTTTTCGTGGATTGGAAAATTTAATTTCTCAATCAAACTCTGATGTGTGTCTAACGACTACGACATGCGATCCAGATAAATGCAGTTCCAGGATTGAATTGATTTTGGAGCTCCTCAGGCACACCCGATAAATACCAAAGGTTCATTGATTTGATGAAATTATTTCAGTAATATAGTGAAAAATTAACTAGAAATTGTCGAGACCTTAGTATTTTTTATGTACAAATTGTTAGATTTAAGTATTAATTTCCTGTTTTTCACGTCACCGTCTTCTACGCCTTCGTCACTTCACTTAACAAAGTGGCGTGGCGCGGGCAGCCGAGAAGTAACGCATTAGGAGATCAAGTCATGAACTTAGCCATGTGATGGCGCGTTTGCTTCATCGAGTAGCACTCGTTGCACTCATGGATCGACTCGTTCTTCACCGCCGAACATGATCCGCGCTCCGACCACATCTTCGCCGCCGCTCGTGACACATCGTCCCGTTCCGATCACTTCTTCGCCGCCGCTCGTGACACATCTCAGGGCTCCACGCAGTTCTTCGCCGCCGTTCGTGACACACTGTCCACGCGGCGACCACGTCTTCGCCAATGCTCGTGACACATCGGACTCCGGTCACTTTTTCGCTGCCGCTCGTGAAATATTGTCCCCGTTCCGACCACCTCTTCACCGCCGCTGGTGACACACTGTCCAAGCTGCGACCACTTCTTCGCCACCGTTCGTGACACTTCTCAGGGCTCCGGTCACTTCTTTCCCGCCGCTCGTGAAATATTGTCCCCGTTCCGACCACCTCTTCACCGCCGCTCGTGACACTGTCCACGCGGCGATCACGTCTTCGCCACCGCTCGTGACACTTCTCAGGGCTCCGGTCACTTCTTCCCCGCCGCTCGTGAAATATTGTCCCCGTTCCGACCACCTCTTTACCGCCGCTCGTGACACTGTCCACGCTGCGACCACTTCTTCGCCGCCGTTCGTGACACACTGTCCACGCGGCGACCACGTCTTCGGCAATGCTCGTGACACATCGGACTCCGGCCACTTTTTTGCCGGCGTTCGTGACACATCGCCCGCGCGGGTGGTCGTGGCGTCTTAATCGCATTCATGGCGGGCGGAGCGGAAATTCTTCGCCGCTGTGACGCACGGAGGGAGGGAACTGAGCAGAGAGAGAGCGACAAAAAGAGATCCGTGGTGTGGAGAGGCCGGGGGTGCTGGAAGGGCGAATTAAACCGCGCTTCATTCCCGCGCCGAATTTGAATACAAACTGCAACCATTTTACGGCCCTTGAAGTGAGGAGGGGCCTTGGGAGCGGAGCGGAAGAGGGTGGCACGCGCGGAGTGGAGGAACGGCGCCTGTATGGCCTGTGTGGAAAGACCTCCACACACGAGTCTAAGAACTCTTCATCCAGTGTCGCTACTTGTACAACTGCAAGAAACAACACAGATATTGCTGTAGATGGGATATAAATTATGGTATACAGGTCTAAGCGAATAATATGGGAGTTGAATTAAGAATTAACTCTGTTCTACTCACAGGGACTGAATAAAGTACATTCATTGTAGAATAATAGCTTCAAATCCAACTGTATTGACGGAACTGTATCCTGATTTGCATATTCCGTAAGAAATAGTAAAGAGTAATGTAAAAATTCAGTTATTATCAATATTTAGTGACGTGTCCAGGAGCAGCGCTAATAAAGTTCAATGTCGCTTGATTTTCAATTTCATTTTATAGTTCGACTTTTCCTTGAAGAATCTTTTAATACCTCATCGCGGTATGCCGCTTTGAGGTGACAAGCTTTCACCCCAATTCACAGGTGTCTATACCAACATGTCGAGCCGTATTCCTCTCTGTGATGGGATGCCGGGTGACGGAATATCTCCATACGGACGTACTGACTTGGTATCATATACTGCGACCTCATACCGCCCCTCCCTCCCACTGGAATGCTACTGCATCCAATCTAGGCTCCATATTGGAGATACGGAGGTCTCTCTTTTGCACTAAAGGAGGCCTTTGGGCTCTAGTGAGTTCCAGCTGTGAAAGATTTTCACACTAGCTAGATAGCTAAGTTAAGTTAAGCCTCTGTCTGGTAGAACATTGTAGCAACTGGCTGCCCTGATCGGTAGTTTTCGTGTTTTTTTCCCATTCAGTATCAGGCGTATGCCGGAGCAGTGCCTCTCCAGACGGGCAACGTTCCCAGCACGACCCTTACATCTTGTTTCTTGGGCTAACCTCTTCCTTTACACACACACGCTCGCGCGCACGCACGCACACGTGGGTGGACACATCCCCCGGACGACCACGTGGATGAGGAACTCGCCACCCAGAGGGAGAACAAAATCGCCAACTCACGCGCTACAAAACGCCCTTCAAGCACGGGGCCAGTGACCACAGCAATGGATGAAATTGGAAGCAGAAATTAAATGGACACCTTCAATCAGAGAATAAAAAAGTTACATCTGTACGTAAATGAAAATGTATTCAGCTGTTGCCACCAGGTCTTGGATGTTGGTCATCCTCCTGGTCTCTGTATCGCCGCCATTGACTCCTGCCTAAAAACGCCGAGCAGCCAGTGGAGTGGGTGTCCATTCAGGGAGTGAATGGCTGGCGAGTCCTCTCCCAGAGTGCTCGAGGTGGCTGACGCGCAGGGCGCCTCAAGCGCGTCGCGTGGGCGGTCTCCCCCTCCCCTCTCCTCCTCTCCCCCTCCCTCGCCCTGCGCTGGCGCTGCGCCATCACACAAGCGCCGCTGCCGCCGCCACCGCACCTGCTGGGCACAGCCACGGCTCCGGCTCCGGCTCTGGCCTCGGCCGCGGAGCGGGCATTAAAAGGAGCTTTGACGTCGTAATTCCTGGAGGCGGCGGCTGACGGAACAATTAGGGCGAGTGGGTGGAGAAGGGGGGCAGACGCCCGCGGCGTCTTACGGTCAGCCACCCCCTCTCCCCCTTTCCGCCTTACTCGTCTCTGCTGCCTAAACCACCCAGGCCCTTGTACCACCCCTCTCTGCTTCGCCCCTTCCCCCGCCCCGCCCGTCCCGCCCCTGCCCCTTCTTCCACCACGCCCCGCCCCGCTCCGCCCGCCGTTACCACACTGTCGCCTCGAAGCCGTCCGGTCCCGTCCCGCCCTGCCCCTACCCCGCCCCCACTCTCCCCGTTGCCGTCTCTGCTCCCCCGCCCCGCCCCGCCCCGCCCCGCCCGCCGCTCCCGCGCCTGTAAAAACAGTGGCGGCGAAGGGCGATGAACAAAAACAGCGCGCGGGCGGGTTGGCGTTGGCATTGTGCGCGGCCGCACAAAAGGCGGAGGTCGCCCCGAGCGCCGAGCGCCGAGGACAGAGGACGGGAGGCGAGGACGCGAGGAACAACGGCGCAGCGGCCGGCGCAATCGGTTCACCTCCTCTCCAATCCGCTGATAGCGACAGGCCAGCGGGGCCGGCGGCGGCGATGGCTGGGAAGGGGAGGGGGAGGGGGGAGGGGGAAAGCCGACCGCACGTACTCTGTAGCCGCCTGCCTGCGCCGGGCAACCTGTTACACGCCTCTGTCCCCTCCACCACTCGTAAATTCACCCAAAGCTCCGTTGTTGTTTATCCTAGCTCAAATACGGACACAAAGAAAACGATACCATGCGGTTTGGTACATAGACGTGCGTACTACAGAGGGGGGGGGGGGTTAGCCCTATTTAAAATTTTGAAAAATGCCTCTTTGCCGTACTAATAAAATATGGTCATTCCCTAATTTCTCTCGTATTAACCTGCTTCATTTGGAGAATTTTTATCCTTTATGAAGAGCTCAGAGGAACGAGGGGCATCCCACAATGGCATAGTTCTGTGATAATGAGGGTTTTACCTTCTCTCATATAACTCAGTACATTTTAAAACTTTTAAACACTACACAGTTCATACTGCCTTTAAATAATATATGCAATACACTAAATAAATAATAAATATATTACTCTCAAATATGAAGTTTTGTATATTGTTAATAACTGAATTTCAAAAAAAATGTGGGATAGCCCCCTTGTTCTACTGAGCTCTAAGAATATGTTCTGTAAGTAAGTTAATTCGGCAAATGGTATACTGTAAAATAAATTGTTTTTATTAATGGTATAATATCCACGTTAAAATTTAGTTCTCCATGCTGCATGATATATTTATTTTCTAGTAAAATATGAAGTCGTGTAATAATAATAGAGTTTAAAGGAAAATGTGACTCAGAAATGTACTTGTCTCCCATCTTACGTAGAACTGCGCGCGCCTATGGTTTCATGCTGCCAATACTAAATTCGAGCTAATTTCTTACGTCTGTAAAGATCAACATTGACAAATCCATTACATGGTGTGGTTTAAGTGAAAAATAGATCTCAACTAGCTCTTTGTTCTCTGAAATCAGTCTTTTCCTGAATGCTTCAGAGTTCATAACTTCACATCCATTGAAAAAGCACAGACTCTACTGGAATGTAAATGTACATATTGTTTTTTCTTTCGCGAGACATAGTGCAGGAACATCAGCTGGATCGTCGTTTTCAGTTGCCGTTGTATACACACAATCCACTCTCCCGCGCCTTCCTGTCTCCTCGTCTACACGTTACGCGACTGTAAACCAAGCTAGACTAAACCAGACCAGGGGAGAAGCCAAGCCACTCTACGGCCCTCCAGTGCACCACGCCACAGCCTGAATCGCCCTGCACCGCCGTACTCTAATCTTGCCCGTCTCCACGTCGTCTCGCCGGGCCGCGTCCGCTTTATCGGCATCTTTTCCCTCTCCTCCCGGTCCCGAGCCGGCGCTCCCTGGTCGCGCCCTGCCCCGCCCCTTCCTTGTCTCGGCCGCCCGGGCCCTTCACTCTCGCTCTCGACATAGCCGGCCCTTCCGCCGCCGGCTCGTCAAGTTTTCATTACCTTTGTCCACGCTCCCCCGGGGCTCATTAGTCCTCGGCGGCGCCCTCCCCCTTCCCTCCCCCTCCCCTCCCCCTCCCCTCCCCTCCCCTCCCCCTCCCCCTCCCACCCCCGCCCTTTCAACCCGACGCTCTCGTCCCGGCCCCATCTCCGCCCCATCCCCGCCCCTTCCCGCTTCCGCGTCCCTGCCTTCTCGTCCCCGCTTTCTTGTCCTTCCTTTCTCGGCTCTGCCCTTCTTACCTCACCCTCTCACCCCCGCTCTCCAGTCCCCCACCCACTTCTTCCCCTGCTCGCTGCCTCCGCTCGCCTTGCTCTCTCGTCCCTTCTCTCTCTATCGCTCTCTCTCTCTACCCCTCCTGTCATCTGCCTCTTTCCTCTCTCTCCTGCTCTCTTCCCGCCCGTCCCCGCTTGTTCTCCTCGCCCACGCCTTTTCGTCCCCGTCCCTCTTCCCGTTCTCTCGTTCGCGCCCCTGCTCTTAGTCCGCACTCGCCCTGACCCCTGCCTCGCCGCGCCACCCCTGGCCTAGTCAGTAAACCCACAGGGTTGGATTTCGCGCGGTCTCTTTCTGGCATCGCCACCTGCGAAATGCTGTTCCCACCGCAGCAACATTGACCATTTCCATTCTCAATCTACACCACTCACTTACCAGGAGGGGTATTTGTGAGTAAACTACCGCTCACGGTCCCATGTCGTTCCAGATGAGGCATTTCCCCATTTGGTTTATGGGGTCCATGTTACATATCATGGTTATTGAAAGCTCTCGCAAAATTTCTATTAACATAGAATATGTACCTTGTTCGGTGACAAAAGGGCTTGGAATAGCATTCAAGTGTTACCGAAAGCGAAGGCTGGGGTCGGGTCACGTGTAAGTCATCTGTGTTTTCAACATGTTTTCTTGGTTTTAGCTTGGTTGATTTTTACTCTCAAAAAATTAAAACTTCATCTCATCCACATTAATCTTTATAACCGTCCTCTTCTCACGTCATTCAAGGAGGGGAAAGCATTGCCACTCCTCCCAAGAGACTGTAGTGTGAGGCAGGGCTTGCACGTATGTGTGGTCTACTTGGCATGCCCTGTTCCAGCACGCACCTGGGGGCCACTAGTGTGGTCTACTTGGCATGCCCTGTTCCAGCGCGTACCTGGGAGCCACTAGTGGCCCACTGCTTGACGAGTCAGCTCACCGGGATGCGTGAAAGGAGGGGTGGCGCAATCAGCTCTAGCCTAGTGGATTGGCACGTGGGCCACTGAAAAAAAAAGAAGTCTGTGCCAATTGTTGATTCTGGAGCAGATCTAATCAAAATTTTGTTTCTCTCACACACTCGACAACCGAGTAGAGCGCTCATCATCACACAAGTAACACATAGTGAATGTTCTGATACATTTCAAGAGGTATAATTCATATTAACATTTATGTTCATATTAATGATTTTTCTAATTAAAATATTTTTACTACCGAGTTATTGGGATGTTTATCATATTACACGGTATTACTCAATTAGTACAGTATATCATTTGCATTGATTAAACAATCGTCTAAAATGAACGACTTTTTTCCCTACTGGAATCGCTAATCATATTAAATATTCGTTGAATAGGTCATTGAATGGGTTCGCTTAAATGTTTGTGGAATGTATATTTTTATCAGTGCGTTTAAACAGGGTAATTATTATTAATGACACGTAGTATTCATAAAAGTCCATTTAATGATTTCAACACATATTATAGTTAATATTAATGTTAAAGGACAATGTTTTTTTCCATTACTACTGCCACAAGTAATGACAGTTAATATTCTTGTAATTCCATTATGTTTCATGGCAGTGTTTCATTCACTCACTATTTTTATTCGGGACACAGTATAATGCGATATTTTGAAATTATTTGTATTTTATAGCGTTTCGATATTATTATATTACATTCATACAAACCGAACACCAAAAAAATGCCCAACAAATGTTCTGCGTAAAACAAAATAATCTCATAAAAATGGAAATCGTTTTCCTGAATCAGAAAGGACTGCACCAAGCCTCGTTTTAGCGCAATCTAAATATTTCAATGTTCACAGTTACATAGGGATTGTTGTGATAAATATGTATTGCTAATTAAAAGCATACTTAAACTAACGAATGAGTTTTATATCCAATTTGTTAGAAATTAATGCGGAAGTTATGTAATTTACAATATCGAAAAAATGCCAATATTTTGTGTCGTATAGGCATCCGAAAAAGGCCGATATTTCTTGCTTGTTCGTCATCAATTACTGTTATAAATAAATACTCCCTAAAAAAATTCTTACAAATATGAAAATGAAAAGAGAGCACTCTTAATAAACTAGTAGTAAAGAACGGGTACTATTTAAACATCAGTGTTGAAAAAATAATATTCACTCAGCTGTTTCACTACACTATGATTGTAATAAAATCTATTAAGCGTTATAAAATATGTTATCTAACCTTTAATATTGAATTGATTTTAAGGTGATATATTGTGTAAAAACATATGAAGGTACTACAATAGGATATTTTCTGCTTGAATTAAATACCCAAAATTATTATTTAAAAATATATGGTTTAAATTGGTGATTTCTAATGCGAGTTCTACACATGCAACATTTTCTCAAAAAAAACGCTTCAAATTTTTCGACAAAAACGCAATAGAGGTCGACGTTTCTATTTACATTCTTCAAGTAACTTCTAATTTTTGTGGTCTGAAAAACTGAGAAAATATAAAACTATGTGGGTGGCAATATATAGGAGCTGGGTGGGCGAAACCGAAAAAGTAACCCAGACCGAAGAAATTAGAAAACAAAATTGTTCCAGAAAGTCTGTGCCATTCTGAAGCTCGTCTAATCCGTAGAGGTAGCTCAGGACTCTGACCGGGAGTTTCTAGGTTCGAGTCTCGACGGCAGAATTTTCGACACTAGTTACATAGCCAGGTCGACTTCAGTCGCTGACCGGAAGAAAATTCAAAGGACCAGGGGCTGTGAACTGTAATTTTCCGTGGTTTCTCAGAACAATACAAACAACCCTAACAAACGGGCCACGTCCGGCACTTGATTTTTCCTTCTCTTTCGTCGTCTTATCCACACCACTTACACACACAAACATGCACTACACTACCACACATACCGGTCGGGAGCTTAGAGCTTGTCACGTCACGGACGGTCCCACGCTGCTGTGAGATACCTGGCTGGGGAAACCCTGATAGCCGACAGGTAGGTTGACACCGTAACTCACCGTCCGCTGGAGGATGATCAACAACAACTCCTGAGAGGAAAACATGCCCTGCACCTACGGGACTAATGACATTGCAAGTTGAATCAATCAATCAATCAATCAATCAATCATGGAGCTTCACTAGTTCAACGTTTAAAGCTATGTAGTTCTAGTTCTACATAGCTTTAGGCTAAAGAGTCTTCAGCTCGGGTTCATAGTAACAGCCCGAAACGTGTTGGAAAACCCTTAACGCTCTCGAGAAGCAGCGCCACTGCCGGCCGCGAGAGCGCGTTGCCGTGGCCGAAGGGGGGTGACGGCGCGGAGCGGGCGTGCTCCAAACAGGAAACAGTTTGCGTCGCCTGGGGTGAGTGAGGGGGGAGCGTGGATTACGGCGCGCGGAAGTATTTGTGCAAGGCCCCCGCTTCCTCCCGCTCCCTGCGGCCGCTTGTGAGCGCGTGCCGAGCGTGAGCCGGCGGACCCCCCTGGGCGCCCCCGGCCCGCTCCCCGCCGCGCAGCACCCCGGGCGCCAGACCCGCCTAGGTAGCTCAGGGCATCGACTCGTGTCTCTGCGGAGGCTCTCACCGGGAGGTCGCACGGAGTCCCCACGGTGGAAGGATTTTCCACACTCGCTGTACACCCAGGTCGACTTCCAACCACTATCTGAGGGGCAATTCTAGCGGCCGGCTGCTCTGGTCGGTAGTTTTCCGTAGTTTCCTCGGAGCAGTGCCCTAACAAAAGCGAGTCATGGCCATGCCGCTCGCGATTATTCCTTTCTCTTCCTTGACGTACCCTCACTGCTTACTTACACACACACACGCACACTTCAATACACTACACTACTACACACGTTGGAAGGCACGTAGAGTGCTTGACTTAGAGTTTGACCTGTTTCGGGCGGTGCCCCGCTGCTCGGGACGTACGCGGGCTGGGAAAACCCCGCGAACCCTCGTTTCCGGAAACGCGAAATAATTAATCGATCAATCGAACAGCGCCAGCGCGGCAAGGGAAAGGAAGAAGCAAGTCTCTAACGCACCCAGGAATCGACCCCCCGGCCTCTGCCTTTTCTTCCAGTTCGCACAGCTTCTGCGTTGTGCAATTGCCGGTGGTGAGCATTACAACGAACAGGCGAGACCGCCATGTTGCGCAATTGCAGTGCTTGCCCAGGATGGACCGGCTCACCGAGAAAGCGAGCTCGTTCAGCACATTCTGTACTCCCGTACTCCCAGACGTATTTATTAGCACTGTCGTCTTCTTAAACGATAACATTTTCAATATGTTTAACATGTAACCCCCGCAGTGCTAGACGAATCACAGGAATACACTAGTGCGGCGTGTGAACTATCCATTAAAATATTTTTTTAGGAACGTAGGAAGAATGAAGAATGATTTCTTACGGAATAATAACACATCCTAATTCATGTGTAAAAATTTACTCCGTCATTATCAGATAAGCAATCGTGCAGGAATTAAATTCCTTGAAACACCATCTACTTGGTTACATTAAAGACTCCAACAATTCAAGTATTGCCGTTTTACAAAAAAATAATACATATAGTGAGATTTTAATTGCAGCTTCGAATATTAATTTTGGGAATGATTATATCTCATACGATACGAATTCGTGAGCGTCGTTGATGAAAACCACACGAGCGAAAGAGTTGTAGAGGCTGGAGCTCGCCATTGGGGTCCCCCGCCGAACGCAGCCCGAACGCAGCAGACGGCGAACGCTCGGTTCCGGGAGGTACAAGGGCGTCTTCGCCACTCGTCGCTGGAGGAGCGCCCTCAAGCAGCCCTCCGCGCGCCACCCGCCCCTCGCCGTCGTCGTCATCCCCTGCCGGACTGCGCGGGCGCTCTTTGATCCGCGGGCGAGGGGCGTAATTTCATCTTAATACACAGCGCCGGTTAATTAATAGGCAGCCGGCGGAGGCTGCAGCCGCCAGCGCCACGGCTTTCTTTGACACTGCGCGCGCCCCGTCCCTAACCCCCACCCGCCACCCCACTCCCCACCCCGCACTGTCTTCGTCCCCGCCCACGCCAATAGGCCTACACCCGCCTCGAACTAGACGAACTAGATGGACGCTGCTGCCGCCAGCGCCACGGCTTTCTTTGACACTGCGCGCGCCCCGTCCCTAACCCCCACCCGCCACCCCACTCCCCACCCCGCTCCCCACCCCGCTCCCCACCCCGCACTGTCTTCGTCCCCGCCCACGCCAATAGGCCTACACCCGCCTCGAACTAGACGAACCAGATGGAGGCTGCAGCCGCCAGCGCCACGGCTTTCTTTGACACTGCGCGCGCCCCGCCCCTGAACCTCCACCCACTCCCCGCCCCGCCCCGCTCGGTTCTTCATCTCCGTCCACGCCAACACACCTAGACCCCGCTCTCCCTCGAGCACCGCCCCACCTCGAACTAGAGGTTGCGCCCTCGCCCGCCCTCCCGCAAACAGCCCCGCGCCGGTCGCCCACGAGGACCTGAAATCTCGAGTGCTGCTTGTTTTCTCTTTTGATTGCCTCTAGCCGCCCTCCCGCTGGCTCTGCTTTCTCCTTCCTTCTCCTTCTCCTTCTCTTTCGCGGGAGGGGACTTCCCGCCCAGCCGCGATTACACCCGGAACGAAACGGAATGACCCGGAGGAAGGAACAAAAAGCAAAGTAGGAGTAAATTAGGGCGAAAATCCAAATGCTTTTTTTATTCGTCTTTTCGCTCATTGGGAGGGGCGCGGTGGGAAAGGAGGGCTGGTATGAATATTAAATTACGTGAGATTTCTTTTGATCTCGCGGAGCGCACGCCGTGCGCCCGCGACTGCCGCTCGCCCGGGGCGCCCATACAGCGACTCTAGCCCCCGGGACGGGACGGGTCGAGACGGGTCGAGACGGGGCGAGACGGGTCGAGACGGGTCGAGACGGGTCGAGACGGGACGAGACGGGACGAGACGGGTCGAGACGGGTCGAGACGGGTCGAGACGGGTCGAGACGGGTCGAGACGGGTCGAGACGGGTCGAGACGGGTCGAGACGGGTCGAGACGGGTCGAGACGGGTCGAGACGGGTCGAGACGGGTCGAGACGGGTCGAGACGGGACGAGACGGGTCGAGACGGGTCGAGACGGGTCGAGACGGGTCGAGACGGGTCGAGACGGGTCGAGACGGGTCGAGACGGGTCGAGACGGGTCGAGACGGGTCGAGACGGGTCGAGACGGGACGGGATGGAATGGGACGAGACGGGGGCATAAAGGAATCACAACTCTCAATTTGCAGGGGCTTTCTAATAGACTTTCTTAGCCGCAGTGAGAACCAATTCTACGTTTAACTACGTGTTAAACACATTTTAATGCAACGGCTCATCACTCAATCAATCATAATATATTACTTTCACTCTTTCTATTGTATTTAACTGTAAAGTAAAATTTATATTATTTTCCAACACATGTTCTGGAAAAAATATTTGGTTATTCTAGAAGAAAATATAATCTCTCAGAAATCCAAATCTATGACGAGTTCTCTACCTACACCAAATATAAAAGAACATAATTTATTATGTTCAGAGAATCCGTTTGAATTGTCGAAGAAAGTGTAACATGCTTCTTCTGAGCCTTAAAGAAGCTGCCAAAATAAAGGAGAGCCCATCGTAAATAATCCTCCTTTTGATCTGCTAATTAGCAACTCCGCGGATTCCTTCATGTTACAGAGAATTGATCAAGGAGTCTTCTCATTTACCCTTTTCGCAGTTTTGGAAGAATTTCAAAGTTTGTGTTAATGTTCTTGAGACAATTTTTCAAATTTCCAGAATAGCCCTGGGCGTATTTGATTTCAAATCTTGTAAAGGTTTTCAGACCGTTGCGGTTCATTAGTGCAGTGCAATAGGCACTGAATCCTTTTACTCATAAAATTAGTAGAGAGTGAGAGGCAACTTGCTTTCATTTACTGCCTACTCCACCTGCCTTTTTTCTTCACTAACCAGGGGAAACTTCGTTGAACTTCATTAGCTTCCCAAGTCAGATGATCCGTTAACAAGGACCATCAGTGATTTTTTAAAACAAAAATTGTATTGTTGATTGCAGCCACAGGAATATTTCTTGGTAATATGATTGACTTTTATCAGGTAGTTAGCAATCATGCTTTAGAACGGCAGAATCAAAATTTCCTGTTTCATTCCAAGAATTAGTATGTAATGAACGTTGAAGAATTGTGTCTTTCTCACCGTCATAAAACAGTAACCTTGCTTGATTAGATGTAACGGAATACTGAAATTCTGAGAGAAAAAGGGGTTGGTAAAGGATCTAGAGTAATACATTTTGCGCTAATAAATGCACAAATACCATTACGCACAAAACCCAAATGTAACACGATATTAGCGAAAATTCTATAGTTGAAATGGCTAGCAAAATAAATGAATTCTGTTTAAAATATTTTTCCATTTTTGCTCACCTTAATATCTTCTGAAGTTCAGGAGCTTCTGAGTGTCTCCGAGGCCCGCGCGACCATCGCTCAACCCACCCCGCGGCCGTCGCCTCACGCTCCACACCTCACGCTCCACACCTCACGCTCCACACCTCACGCTCCACGCCTCATACTCCACGCCCCACGTTCCAGACGCCATACCTTCCACGCCCCAAGCCACGTGCTCCCCGATTCACGCCCTACACTCCATGCAACGCGTTCCACACTTCGTGCCCACGGTCCATGACCTACGCTCCATGCCATCAAGCTCCACACTCCGATCTCTACGCTCCATGCCCTACATCCAATGCTCCGAAACTTCACACCCCTTTGCTTCACGGCCTCCGCTCCACACCCCCGCTGCGTACTCAGAACGTAGAGCTAGCTTCCACTGTCCGGCGCCTCAGCTGCGTTCATGTCTGCTTCGGCGTTCTCACCTCCGTTGCTTCCCAGCAAACGCTCGAAAGCGTCAGTTGATGGATTGCACCATTGCTTGCACCTGGCGGCGCCACTACGAAATGACCAAACTCCTCATCCCTATTTCTTGGGCTAGAGCCGGTCTCTAGAATTCTCATTTTGGTAGTACAGACGCCCTCTCATAGCTACTTAGCCGCTCTAGATAGTTCCCAATCACCAGTTCATCACAGAACTGCCTTCGAAGCCTACAGTGCGATCGTTGGAGGATATGTCTTGCGCGACAATTAGTGTGTCTCGAGTTACACTCGTAAGACGCTACACATGATAGCCCAGAAATTTTAGATGGCACTCTATACTTTTGAAACGAATGGAAGGTCTACCCTGAAGTACTAACAGAGATCGGTGTCGGATCCATCGTTGCCAGCGCTCAAAGCGTCCGTAACTAGAGACATCGCTGACCGTCTCCGCCGCTGGCGCTCGGGAGCCGTGACGGGGTAATCACATTAGGCGGGCGTGTCGCGCGGCGGCAAGGGCGATGGCGCGGCGGCAAGGGCGATGGCGCGGGCGATGGCGCGGGCGATGGCGCGGGCGATGGCGATGGCGCGGGCGATGGCGCGGGCGATGGCGCGGGCGATGGCGGGGGCGGGGGCGAGGGCGGGGGCGAGGTCGGGGGCGAGGGCGGGGGCGAGGGCGTTGGCGAGGGCGGGGGCGGGGTCGAGGGCGCGGGCGCGGGCGAGGACGCGGGCGAGGGCGAGGGAGCGGCCGAGAGCGCGGGTGAGGGCGGAGGCGAGGGCGAGGGCGGGGGCGAAGGACGCTGTTCGAGCACATGCAATCCGAGCGGATCGCCGACCAGCGCCGCCGCCGTGGGCGAGGAGGGCGCGGCAATCTCTTTAAGTAAATGGCGACCCGGCAGTGACTCTACAGAGGCACCCTGCGATTCGCGCCCAGAAGCTGCCGCATCGCCACACGCCCAGAATTTGACCCGCCTGCCTCTCGGTCGCCTGCCCGGTCATCCGGCCGGCTGATTGGTTGTTTCGTGTTTCTAATCTCGTCAACTGCTAAGGTGATTATTCCCGGAAGTGTAGTGTTTGTTTTTCCTTGAGAGATCTTCCCCCGCTGGATGGTGAGACCTGGCGCCAACGTCCGCTAGTGGGGTTTTCTTCAACCAGGTATCTCCGACCAGCGGGACACTGTCCCAGCCGGGTCAAGCTCCCCACCGGTCTCCCCGCTTGTGTGGTAGTGTAGTGCGCGTTTATGTGTGTGTGTGTAAGGGGTGAAGATAGGGAAAGAATGAAGGCAGGAACGGGCGGTCCGTAGCCCGTCTGTTTCGGTACTGCTCCGGCATTCACCTGGTGTTCGGAGAAACCAAGGAAAACTACTGATCAGACCGTGAGCATTCTCGTCCAGACAGTGGCTGAACTCCACCTAGAGTGCAACTCTGCCAGCGTCGGAACTCGAACCCTAAGACCTCCCACTAAGAGGCACTGTAGTGACATCAGTTGATGCTCTGAGCCACCTAAACCTGTCACCCGTCCGGTTGTCGCCCAACCGCTCTAAAGTCTGCCCGCTCCCAGTCGCCCAATCGTCCGGACGCCCCCTAGCGTTCATGCAAATGCGAGCGCGTGGAACTCGCTCCAAATGAGTTATTTGTTGACATTAACAGACGCAATGACGCGCCATTTACCTGATTAACAAGCGCGTTGGTCGGCTGGAGGAGCGTCGTTGAATTATTTTGCGAGTGCCGTTGCGGCAATGGCCAACATGTGGCCGCTGGCAATTTGCTGAAGTAGCTGCGCTTGCTGTCACTCGCGGAACAAGTGATCAAGCTCTTACTTTTGATCATATAATGCATCGCGAGGTTTCGTTTCTCGTCGAACTTCCAGATGAGTTTTTAGTTTTAAACTATATATTCTGACTGCTGAAACGTTCTGGATTAGTTTTTTGCACCATGTACAATCTTTCCAAATTTTTCACATCTTATTTTAATGTCTATATAGTGAAAATATCTGGCTCTTAGAGTGGTTTGAATCCTCAGATTGTCAATAAAGAGTATCAAGAATCATACACCCCCTATTTTTACCGAAAATATGTACATTTCGTGAAATTGATGTTCACTGTTAATTAAATAACACGGGAATAGGATTTAATTTTGTTAAATAATAGTTTACTCTTATAAAATGTAAATTTAAGATAATATATGTATAAAATTATGTAGAAGAATATGTCAAGTTAATGTATGTTTCCAGTAACGGTTCTGTTTTGCAGATTTGAGGTAGGAGAGAGTTTGTGGTGGAGTAGGATATTTTGTAGTTTTCACTGGAGTGCTAATTTCTGCTGACAGAAATGGCCACTCATTACACTAATGGATAGTAATGTATGCAACTTGAAGTAAAATATATAAAAATGTTTTTATCCTTAGGAGATTTCTTGCGAGCTATCATTTCTTAACGTTACGTCACTCCTGCATTCTAAGTAGCAAGGGAGAGCTGAATTTCTTATATATTGAGATCTTTTCCCTTTCTTTCAATATCTACGCAGAGAATACTGAAAAGTTCTTGTAGATGAGCTGCCTGCCAAATTCGCCTGCCACTATGAGGATATTCTAAATTAATTTTACTTTAGTCATAAGTGTTCGTCACACTTTCAGTTCCTTATCTAAAATCTTTCTGTATCAATGTCAAAAGAAATAATCACACATTTGCCATCACACACTATTTTTTCTCGAACATATGTAGATGAAATAATGTGCCAGTCCTCTTGTACTTTCTTGCCACATTCCGCCGAATCGATCACAGTCAAAACTTCAATGTTTTGATCAGTACCGACATTTTTCCAGGAGTTCAAGATACTTATGGTTAAATATAATTAATTAGATACAGGATTGAAATTGGTTGTCACTATAGTAATTTATATTTTTTTAATATTTTTTCAGTTCTTTTTTTTAATTTAGGCCAATGACAATAATTTTATATTTATCATTTAACCAAAGTTTTTATATCATCCTTTTATTCTTTGCTATCCGACAACATTTCGGAGTCTGTGTGAGTCTGTGTGAGTCTGTCATCAAGTACTACTGAAAATATATTTATAAAACTAGTTCAGAATGAAGAAGCTAAAAATTATATTTAGAATATTGGTTAATATTAATTCATTATGTATATTGTAATTTTCTTATTGGCTAGTATTACAATATTGGTTAACTAATATTACGTCACATACAGTTTTTGCTGTTTTTTGACTACATAAATCTAAATATAAATATTGTGAATATTGTTTTTGAACTCATTCTGAACTAATTTGATAAATACATTTTCAGTTGAACCTGATGAGGGAGACTGAATACTTCTCGAAACAAATAAAATTTGATATAAAAATTTTAGATGTATTTATTGTAAATGTTCTAAAATTAAAAAGCGCTAAATTTATTATTTTATATTTTTCTAAAAAATAGAAAATTTGTTGTGAAAACATCACTATTAAAATTTGAAAAATATTATTAATTACTCTCAAAAGTGGATTAATGTAGATTTTTTAACGCCAAACGATTTCACATTTGCCATATATTGACACATGACAACCTATCATAATCCATAGATGAAAAATGAACCTATGGTTCAAGATGGTTGAAATTTCCCAACCCTCCTACGTCCCATCATTCCCCACTCTCCCCCACTGTTTCTTACCCACCCAAACTCACAAAATTGTACGAGACAGAGATATCGAACGCATGCGCATGCGAGCGGGAGTGCTGTCTCAGGATATCAGCCGATGTCATTGCAGTTCCTCTGACCGGGTGGTCCTAGGTTCGAGTCCCGACGGTAGGATAGTTTTCAACACTAGCTAGACTGTTAGGGCGGGTTCAGTCCCTGCCTGGATAAAAATTCTAGCGGCCGGCTGTTCTGATTGGTAGCTTTTGGTGTCTGATGATCACTCGAATGCCGGTGCAGTACCCTAGCAAACGGGCCACTCACTGCGCGCGGTTTTTGCCTTCCTCTTCCTCGTCCTGTCCTCACACCCTTCTTAAACACACTTACACTTACATGAACCTCACTACCGCACATGCCGGGAGACCGGCCGGGAGCTTAGAGCGTGTCCTGGCTGGAGCAGTGCCCCGCTGGGAGATACCTGATTGGGGAAAACCCCGCCAGCAAACGGTAGGTCGGCGCCAGATCTCGCCATTTTGCGGGGGGGGGGGACATGCGCTACACTTGCGGGACTAATGACAGCAGTTGACGCGCCCGAAACCACTGATCAGTAAGTTATGCGCAGCTGCAGTCGGGGTTACGCATCACTTTCGAACATCTGCGCATGCGTAGATTGAACATGCTGTTGACTGTTGTTCACTACGCCGTGCTTAAACTTCCTAATCTCTGGAGCGAGGACAACGGCGAACAGGACAATAACATTGTAAGCAAGGAGCATCTCTGTACATAAGTATAAGTGCTATTCCTCACGTGCACTTCCAAAAAAAATAACATGAAAGGTAGGTAACATTAGGTATATCACCTTTGATCGCTGCCTCGCAAATGCTGAGCGGAGTTGGCGCAAGCATGCGACCACAGGACGACATCCGCCCTCCGCTCTCCGCTCTCCGCCCTCCGCCCTCCGCCCTCCTCCCTCCGCCCCTTGGCCCTTCGGCTCGCCTCGCCGGCTCAGCAGATCCCGCGCGAGGGCGCTTAGGGCTTTGCTGGATTTAGAGCCCTTTGCTTCCGGTCCTTCGTTCTAAATGAAATTCCCGGCCGGCGCGCAACCCCATGATTCTTCATGAAAGTAATGGAAGTTCCCACCACGCGGCAATTTTTATGTGCATTCGAAACTCAAAATGGGGAGCGCTTTTAAAATGTCTCTGGCGAAAATGTGGCAATGTAGGATGGATGTTTCTTTCTTTACATTTATAAAACGGTAGGGCGGTAGGGTTTGAGTAAATGCATTAGTTTCAAGTAAACTTCTGCGTTTGTTTAATATTCTTTATCAATTATAGCAATGGACTTCGTTCATTTCGTTCTACGTGGCGAACTATTCTCTATTGATTTTTTCACTGTTTCCTTTACTTCCAGCATTTTGAAACCTGTCGCTTTTATTTATGTCTCTTTACAATTCCTTTAAAGAGTAGGAGTTTCTTTTGATGTCCGAGACAATATTTAGATAGTTAATTTGAACTTTATAGCTCTCGTTTGCAACCAGGTAACGTATATGAGTGTCGTAGTGAAGTATGTAAGTTATTCCATGTTACGAGTAGAATATTTAACCTGTATCGTTGTTGATAAGCTCCAAAGTTTTCATTCGTTAATATATCTTCACTTTGTTTGTTGATTTTACTCATTATTCCTAATTATTATTGTCCAAGTAAGTCTATGATTTGAAATATAGTGAGACACCAAACATACGCCATGGGGACAGCCGTAACTATAGGGAATAATATAATGAAAAACAAGCATTACAAAACAAACAAATATAGAAATGTTAAATAATTTCATATTTTATAATGAATCGAATAATAAACTGTGATTTAGTGCAATTTAGAAAATGTGTTTGTTAAAAGCACTGTAAATAATACTATTTTCTATGAATCGGGTACTTTTTAATTTAAGGTTACTTACCAATAAATATCGATTGTGTAAATATATATTTGCATGGACTAATAAATAGCTGTCATCGATTGAGAACTAAGTTAATTTGTGTCATAGCAGGAAAAATGAGACAAATTGAAATTGTTTAGAAAATCGTTTAACTTAATTGAATATGTGCATATATTGCTATTTGTCCCGTAAGCAAAAGGTAAAAATCAGAGTACGGATGCCCGTATATTGCAAGGAAATAGTAATTACATTTATCAGCGTTATTTGCGTATTGAATGCTGTGATAAATAACAATTCATTAGTTACTGTATTGAATTTTGACGTGCACTCTCCCTCGTTACAAAATTACCTTCCTGGCTGTCAGGGGCGAAACCTTTTGATAGTGAATGAGTTTAAAGTAATATACAGCCTCCGTTGTGTGCCCTGCACCTGCCATCCAATCGTCGTGTTTGGTATTCAGCAGCTGTCTGCCCTGCAAACCGCAACCACCTCTACTGCCCCCTCTCGACTCTCCTAAAGCTCATCCCACCACAGCAGTCCCCTCCCAGCCCTAGCCCACGCCTAGTTCACAAACCTCCCTGTCTCCAACTCTCCCCTTTCCCTGTTCCCAACCGCTCTCCTCGTCGCCTTACCCTTGCTCTTGCCCCGCCCCCAGCTACTCTTTGTCAGTCCACACTCCATCCGCACTCATCCAATATTCCCCGGCATCCACACCCCGTCCACACACCCTGTCCACACACCCCGCTCAATGCCCCCTGTCCCACCCCAGCCTCTCGCCCCACCCCCGCTCCACCACGCCCCACCCATATCCCTCACACACACCACCACACCCCCACACCCTCACACACGCACTACACACGCCAAACCAACCTCCCTCACTCCCGCCCCGCTTAACCCGTGCCCCGCCTCGCACCCATCTCCGGCTCTCGCGCCGACCCCGCCCCGACCCCACCCCGTCTCCGCCCAGTCCTCGCCCCAACCACGTTAAACCCACGCCCTCCCTACCCACCCACACCTTTCTCGCTTAACCCAAAAGTCCACGCCCACCCACGCCACACCCACGCCTCGTCCACCTACTCCCCTCTACCTTCCCTCCCTTCAGCTCCCGCTCCGCGAATGTCGCGCCCGCCCGCTTCGCTTCGTCCCGTCCGTCACCACTTGTTCCCCACACTCCCTTACCCTCCCTTCCCCTCCCTTTCCCTCCCCTCCTCTGCCCCGGAGCGGTCCCCACGGCGAGCGCACTCTCCTCTCCGCCGCGAATCGCAGATTGATTGAGCCTTTCGGGGCCGCCGCAATCGCGCTGAATGGCCTCGTCAAGCAATGTTTCCACTCTCGCGGGTGATGCGCCGGCGGCGGAGAGGGCGGGGGCGGGGGTGGGGGAGACGCGCGGAGCAAAGCGGCCGTGACAGCGCCGCTCTGAATGAAAAATTACGTGTGGAAGAGTTTGACGTTTGTGTGGCTGCTAACGACGCGCGAAGGTCGCCATCTGTCTCCGCCGCCTTAGTGTGGAAAGAGCGGGTGAAATTGGTTCCAACATCAAACCTTGTGGGACTCCGTTTATCGTGCAGTTAAATAAGATTAAGTAGGGCTTTTTTCCTTGTAAAGTAGACAATGAATGTGAGTTAATGTGTCGGGCGATGTCGTTTTTCAGTGTTGGCAGCGATTTTGTATCCGAAGTACACGCATTATTGTGAATGATCCCGTTTAAAGGGCAATTCATGAAGCTAATGTAGTCGATGAAAATGATGTTTTAAGAATTGGTTTATATTCTTGTTTGAGCCATTACTGCTTCATAATGAAGCACGATTTGCTAACGCGCTGCCAAAGTGAGAATCGCGCACCACTGCATGACGATAATTTGTGATTAACCCTTTTTTAACGTAATGTTTTCTTCACATCCCTTCAAATTGAACAGTTCTTTCAAAACTGGGTATGTTTTTTTTAAATGTATGTTCTTAGAAGATTTATTTTCATAAAAAGGAAAATGTATCTTAAACGAGAGCGGCGCGGTTTTCAGACATTATGAATAACTCAAATGTAAACTAATGGATTTTAATGCACTTGAAAAATATAATTACATAGTCGTCACTGAAACTGTTCACTTAATATTTTAATTATATTAATATATATTATATTTTAATTATTTTCTTATGTACGGAATCGAATGCTTTTCAGGAGAAGCGGCTTTAATTAACGCATTCACAGCACACACATTCACATATGGCTTATTTTTTGTTTTAATTCATGAAGTAGGCACTGATATTTCATGCCCGTAAAACATTCATTGTGAAACGTGATACTTACTTGGCATGCAGCTTCTTCTGATATAGTTATTTTATGTAATATTAAGTAATTTTAGGGTTATATTTTTAAGTATTTCTACGCATGATGTATGCTGATTTGCTATTGATTAAGAATCTATGTGCCTACAAGGTCTTGAAAGAATCTCAATAGATACTAGATATGTTGATAATTATTTTTTGTGAGTTTGAAGCACTTTTAATATTGTGATAGTTTTGTTTACCGCACTGAATGGGGATGGACAGGTACAAATGATGATGGGAAAGAGTTTTATTGATTTTATAACATTTTATAGTATGAGGTTGCTTCAAGTTTAACCTAAGACAATGATTATTTCTATGACATAAAATAGACATTTTTGGACCTCAAAATTTTCAGAATTAATTTTGGAATGCAATTAGACGTGTTTTACGGTTGATGTGTTTTACGATCCTGTTGTGAATGTGCGAAGTCAAAGATCACGGGGGCGAATTTTTTCGATAATAAAGCTGGGCATTTAATTACCATATTTGTTATATCACGTTGAATAATTTCATGTATCTCGTTTCTACCAACAAATCTCTTTCTATCGGTTTGTCATCTCATCCCTCAGAATTTCTCTCAAGAGGTTTCGTGAAGTTAAAATACTTGCACTATGGAAATCATTAAAACATTCTTTCTGAGCTAATCCATGTAAAGGTTAATGTTGTTGGGTCTCGTTTCACGACTGACATTAAAAAAAATAACTTGTTTGCTGCTGTTTAGTAACTGCTACTGCGTTCCAAATTCCCTTCAACTTGTGATATTTCCAAGTTTGTAATCATAATTCTCGCAGAGAGAGAATTTTCACTAATAACTCATTAGAATTTAATATTCATTTGAATTCTGTGTAACCAAGAACATTCGTTATGTTTTTAATCTTCTATGTGTCTGCAATTTTCTTTCAGAACATGAAGTTGTTTGTTTAATTCCCCCCAATTTTTTTTTCATACGATACTTTCCTCGCAGTTCTCACGCAAGTTCACTGTTGTTTATTAAGGCCTTATATTCATTTGTAATAATTAATTTGATTGTAAGGCAGCAATATATTAATTTGTATCTCAGAACATTTTTTATCGTGTTTACGGAAATCACATTTCATTCCAAACTTTGGCTTTTGTTTAGTGCACACAGACGCTCATAGGTGAATCTTTTACATCCGTTTTTTATCTGATCCTCACCCTCTTGCAATGGGTTTCCTGAAGTAGAGTCGTACGTGTATTTTGTTCTTCTAATGCTGAGCAAACAGAACGTCTAGTTATTGTATGAGATCACGGAGAAAACAAAGCTCGTCAACAAGGAAAGGAAGCGAAGGAAAGGCACATTAATGGATGTCGATCTGTTTGTACAGTTATTACTGTCCTTCAAGACAAGCAACCTGCTGTTATGAATGAAGAATGATTTTCCATGACACGTATACGTGGTTCTTCGAATTATGAGAGAAAGGATTTATTGATGTGTTTGTGTACACAGTAAGCAGTTGCCTGTCGAAATTCTGAGTTCAAATGACCTACAATTGTATTCGAGATGAATGGCGTAAAATAATAGAACGTAGTCTTAGTATTTGCTCTAAATTATAGTTCATATTACAAACGTATATTTCGTATAAATATAACAGGAAGCTGCAAGTTTTCGTTTTGTATAGTTGGTTTTCCTAAAAGCGTTGCCTTCCCTTCGAGTTGGATTCCTTTTGATGCACAATTCGTATAGTGTAGGTATGTATTTGGCATTTTGGGTTGATTGTCCGAGAGTTGTTGGAATTCCCATGTGATATTGTTGACGTTATTACACGAAGAAATATTAGAAGTAATCTCCGTTAAACGAATATATTAATTTCGAGGGCCGGCCTTCGACGGCATTGCCGCCATCGTCAGTCTCGTTGCATGGCACAGTCTGCTGCATTTTACCACATGCACAGCGAGACTGATGATAACGGCGAAGCCGTCAAGAGCTGGCTCCCTAGAATAAATAGATTACTTTGATAGAGGTGCCTTCCATTATTTCGTCATCGATTGTCCGACTTCACCGGTGTCCCTCATGCCTTGGCCTAATTTAGTTCCAACAATTGGGGGTAACAGAGGCATAACGTATTCCCTTCACCGTAACTACCAAAAACTCCGCCTGCCTGAGCTTTTCTTCGTCACACAGTTACAAAAACAGAGACGATTTTAAAGGAAAGCTACAACTCTATTTTTTTCTCGACCGGGAATCAAACCCGTGACCCCGAGAAGCTAGTGTACTGCACATGAGTCATCCTAGAGGCACTTATAATGTAATTAAAGTAAAAATAATCGTGTAAGTATAAAAACTACTTCATTTCGTTTTAGTTCTTATTACTCAACCATTTATCGTGTCATTGCGCCGGAGTCCCTCGGTAGTTTTGTTCAATTTCTCGGTTTCGTTTGCTAACCGGCTAGAACTATTTCCTCCATGTGTGAACAGCAACGTCACAACAGGAACTCTTTTAACTGAATACAGTAGTTCGAAATGTCTATAACTCATAGTCGGTGGTCACTCGCCAAGACGTTCCTCGGCCCTGCTCTCGGTTCCGGCAGGATGAAGCCGAGGGGCTCCAGAAAGGAAAATTCCGCGTGGAAGGCGGCGTGCGACGGAGGGGGGGAAGCGGTAGAAGTGGGAAGCGGTGGAAGTGGGAAGCGGTGGAAGTGGGAAGCAGTGGAAGTGGGAAGCGGTGGAGGCGGGAAGCGGGTGGAAACGTGCGGAGAGGGCGGGCCTGTGTGAGTGTACGCAGTCGCCTCCCATCAGCATTCGCGAACCACGAATTCATCTCTGCAGTGCTGGTGCTAGGCATGGGCAGACAAGGGGATCGCTCGGGGCCCCGCAAGTCCAAGGGCCCAATGATGGGACTGATATAAAAAGGTAACAATTGAAAAAAAGAAATTAGAACTCGAGAAAATGGTTACCATATTTTTAATGTCGCTTTAGAGTAGTCTCGTATTTCATAAAATTTTCAATTAATTTTGTACCCTAAATATATAATTCTAGCAATTGCTTATAAGGTAGGATCCAATGAAATGAATCAAATGACGCTAGCATTAAAATAGGTTCCATTGAAATTCATATTATTATATTGTGTTTAACAAGTGATACTGTAACAAGGAAACCTGTTAATCATGGATCTAGTATACTCCAACGGTTCTTTTTTTTTTCAATGTACACCTCTGCCACACACCCTGCCTCTGCCCCCATCTCTTCTCCGCCTCCGTCCCGCCCAGACTCCAATCCCACCCCATCTTCTGCTTCACCTCGCCCAATTCCGCTCCTCCTGCCCCGCCCAATCCTCCTGCTCCAGTCTCGTTCCACCCTCCCCTCCCTCCCTCCCTCCCGCCCGCGCCGGGCCCGTCAGTCAGCCCGCGCGCCGCCGGCCGTTCATCAAACGCGGTGCGCGGGATATTTATTGCCCGCGGCGGTATATTTTGCGCGCCCGGGGTGGCGGCCGTGCCTTTTTTAACAGAGTGCCGCCGCGATGATATACCGCCATCAGATTAGGAGGACGCGTCGGGGGAGGGGTGAAGGGGCGGTTGAGGGGATGGGACACGCGATTCCCAGATTTCGTTCCGTTCCGGTGGCCCGCGCCGCCCTCCTCCCCCACCCCCTCCGCTCCGTGCACCTTATCTTACTGGGCGCGCTTGTGCGCTCGTATTTTTTTAGCATTGGCTGCTGAACAGAAGCATTGTGAGCTACGAGCCGTTGATTTGTTTTAGGGTTCTGGAAGCCCGCAGTGTTGGTATTGATATTTCAAATATAGGTTTTGGGAACTGTTGCTTCTTTCTTGTTTTATAACGTTTTTTTAGGTCACGTCAGAAAATTATACATACACATTGCTTTTGTACATGAAACTGTTTTGTCCATAAAATTGAGATTGTCTAGTTGTTTCTTGTTCTTTACTTCTCTGCAGTGCAATAATATAATGTCTTTCTCTTCTTTTTTCTCAGGTTGGTTCATTTTTGAAGCAATCCACCCCAACTCGTTGTCTGGCAGATGACGTCAGAGCTTCGACGTTCATCGAAACCGTGAATATAGAATACTATTTGTATCTCTTTCTTGAACTGTATCTTCTTCTGAATGAGTAAGAAACAGTCTCTAAGTGTATACTAGCATTATTCTATTAATTTAAACTGGTCCAGTTTGTAACACTGAAATTCTAGTGAAGTGGTACTCTCCTATCTGACGCTTTAACTAAAGAACTACGCTGTGTTATATTGTTTACATAACTAACACTTAGGGGTTGCGGATGATCCAAATAAAAATAATATTTAAGACCAAGATTGAATTTTAAAATCTCACTTGTTTTATTTATCTTATCTTATACGTAAAACTGACTCATCATATTTGTTTTGTGTTTTCATATCTGTTAACCATTTTAGGCCTAATTTTGTCTGACACTGCACATAATGTGTGTGCAACATTGCTATGAAAATATAATATAAATATATCATTAGACCCTAAATACACTACCAGTAGATATTGGTGAAAACATAATTATTAACTGTGCTCATGAACGCCGCAAAAAAATGACTAGTTTACTGTTAATTCATATTAGGTGTAGTTCCCGTCATCCTTGCAATTGGGACAATTTTCTTAACGGCGCTCCGCACATATGCTTTGAGTATATATTACACAAAATGTTTGTCACATCTCTACAGCACACCTATCCCAGTCCTCTCCTCGCCACCCCTACACTTCTTCCCCACATCCTTCACATCGTGGCCATACTCCATCGCTCATTGCCCCGAGACTCTGTTTCGCGCCTTCCCTGCCATTCCCCATTCAATTCCACCCCTTCCCGCCCATTCAGAACATCCCGCTCAATCCCCACTCTGTCCTCCCAGCCCGGCTCATCCTCGTCCCACCCATCCCACTTCGCTACACCCCCAGCCAGCCCCAAATAGCTCCACCACAGTCCAAACCATCCCAGTAAGCCTCACCTCAGTCAGCCTCACCCTTAGTCAGCCTTACCTCAGTCAACCGCATCCCAGTCTGCCTTACCCAAGTCAGCGCCGCCACAGTCAGCCCCACCCCCTCAGCCCCGTCGCAACTCAGCCTTACCTTACCCGTCTCCCCCACCCCATCCACTTCGCCCCTCTCCACCTCTCCGCGCCCCGCTCCCTGTGGCCGCCGGCGGAGCTCTGATACGCCGCCGCGCAGTATCTCGCGCCGCGGCCACCGCCGCATTTGACTTTGAAATGAGCGTCCGCCGCGACCGCCCTCGCTCCTAAACCTTCGCGGCCTCTCCCCGCCACGCGCCCTTCCTCGCCCCGGCCCGCCCCGCCTCCACCCCGCCCCCTCCCCGCCCCGTCCCATCCCTTCCGGGCAGCGCACACTCGCTCGCTCGTTTGCTTTGAATATGTCCCTCCCTACCTGTATCCTGCGTTAACTCCGCCGCTCTCTACTTTACTCCTGGAGTATAATACACCTCCTGCTTTTGACGGAATGCCCTGCAGGGAGAGATTGTTGAGAAGTCAAATTGCAAGTGTGAGAGGATGAAACTATTTCCATTTCCATGTGCGTTACTTTACTTTATAATTACATAACTTTTGTTGCCTAATGTTTAACCGTACAAATGTACAGAATCCATCATAATACTTAACTGTTTATTGAAAGATTAAAACACCTCTGAGATGACAACAACTCATCGGCTTCCCCATTTAAGTGTAAGTATGTTATCTCTACGACTTCTTCAGAGCTTCGCTACACGTTCTTTTGTCTGCGTCTCTTATCCAATTAAATTTTTTATGTTTTACTGCTAATGAAACAATTCAAGGACCATCTGCCGTCCATCTATCCCGGCCTGACATATTTTATTTCCCCATATCCCCCATCTACTTTCCAACTGACCTTCCGAACTTTCTCTCCCACCGCTCTTCCCAAAACTCCTATCTCCAAAGAAACACCTGTCTCCACAAAATCCAGCAGGAGACTCGTTGCAGGATTTATGTCGATGGTTTGTAATAAGTTTCCAAAACCCACCATCTAGGCTTAGTACATTAGATGTACAGAGGATTTGTTTATTAATTGTGTTAGCTAACTACACTGAAGGTGTTCTTTATATCATTATAGTCTCTCATATTACATTTGTGTAATTTCTTGAATACAATCCACACCAATTTTTTTCTACACATAACCAAAATCTGCCCATGAAGTTCCGCCAACTTCTGTACATAGATATATTAAAAAATGTCAATATATTTGCTGACCTTCTGTGTAAAATATTGAATATTTTCAAATATTTTTAACGTTTCCCAATTCCGCCAGGGCAGTGTGATTAATGCTTGTATTGGTGTATTAAATCATGATAATCCAAGTTTCTAATTTCTTCCTGCCCCGATTTTGATGCAGGCTATATCAACTCTATTACAATCGGTTACAAATCTGCGTTTTAACTCGCTTTTGCATTTCCATTTTCGTTGCATTTATATGCATGCTATAGCGGTATTGAATTTATACGAGTAAACTGACTCCCATTTAACGTAGCAATTTCACAAAGCTCGACCCGCCAGATAGAGAAAATTTAAGAAAAACTTATACCATAATATTGTGCAGCTGTTTCAAATGATGTATTGTGAAACAATGATTCACATATTTTTCAAGGAGTTCTATCATATTTTTCGCAGTTAATTATTTCTGCCCCAGTTCAGAACTATTACTTCATTCCCAACAGCTATTAATAACGAACAATGACTAACAACCAATTAGTAATTAATAACTTTAGCAAATCATTATTATAATGTATCACCGATGGGATGTGGTAATGATAATATCCGTTTTTTGTAATCCAGCATTATAAAAGAACCTTTTCTGTTGCAAGAAATCGTTCATAATCGGACATTTTACGGCACAAATGATGAGATTTTCTATTATGAATGATTGCATCATCATACATTCAGCCAATCGTAGCGAGAGAATCGGGGGCGGGTAGAGCTAAACGGAACAGCCAACCACCCTTTACTCGCACGATGTCAAATACCCGAGTCGTCACAGGAAAATTGTTTCGCAAATTTAAGTTTGATCCTCTTATAAATGTATAATGCTGTTATACAAAAAATATAATATGCAACTCGTTTATTATGTTGCTTTATTACATTGGTACAAATTTGAAAACTCGCTCCTAAAGTCGCTTGTTTTCAAAACATGTACTCATGCAATAAAACTTAACATTATGAACTAATTGCACATACTTCTATTATTATGCCTTTTTAATTAGGAGACTCAAGATATAAGGCCTGCTTTTCCACCTCTTCAGACAGAACTTTTATGTATCCGATATCATCTTGACCTCAGTTACACATATATTTAGTAACAAAATATAACAGGAAGTGGCAGGTGTTAGTAGAAAATAAAAATATTTCTTCAAAAATCATTCGGGCTTGCTTTGAAAGAAAGCTAGAAGAGGATATAAGTGGCGAGGCCTGCCTGGCCCCGCGTCCCCGTCTGTGGTCCCTGGCAGGGCCCTCGCCCTCACCGCGTAGCGCCGCGCCGCGCCGCGCCGCGCCGCGTCGCTGAGCTTCATATCTATGCCTCCGCTAATTACAATTCCGTCATTGGGATGCGCATTAAACATACATGCAGCGCCGGCCACAGCCCACAGGGCAGGGGGCGAAGGGCGGCTGCCACGTGTCAGTCCTCCCTTCCCCTCCGTCCCTCTGGCGCCAAAAAATGCGGCTTGCGGAGGCAGCGACGCGCACAGGGCGGGGGGGGGGAGGCTGCGGCGCCCTCCCGTGCTGCAGGGAGGAGATTCCTTTTTATGGGAGCGCGGTTGCTGAGGCTGAGGCAGGTGCCGCGCACGGGGCGCTTAGCTGTAGCGTCAGCGCTGCACTGGCGGAGCACGCCCTGCCCGCGTCAGCCGGCCCTTGACTCATTCCGTCCCTTCGCGCGCTCTCCTCCACTTCATCTCCCCGCTCTCCACACTCGCCCTAGTCCTCGCTACCACCCCGCGCCTGTGCCATCGCCGTAACTTTCTTTTTCGCTGGTTTTGCATTGGCTCTCGCCTGGCATTCGTCCCCCTCCCCGCCGACCTCGCCACCACCTCCACCCTTGCTCTTGCCCTCGCCCACGCCCTCACTTTTGCTCTCCCTCTCGCCCTCGCCGATGCTCTCGCCCTCACCATCTCTCACACCTTCGGTCTCGCCCTCGCCCTCGCTCTCGCTCTCGCTTTCGCCTATCTCTGCCCTTGACCCTCGCCCACGCTCTCGCCCTTGCTCTCGTTCTTGTTCTCGCTCTCATCAATGTCCTCGCTGTCGCCCACGCTCTCACGCCCACGTCCTCTCCATGCTCCTCTTCCACTTCCAGCCCTACGTCCCTTGCGTGCCCCCTTTGCTCTGCCCCCGCACGTGGCACTGGAAGGCACACTCCTCCTCCCCCGCTGATTCGCGTGTGGGACTGCATTCCTCCCCTCTCGCGCTGGAAAGCCTTGGTTGACGGCTGGGGCGGGGACGATTCGAAGGCTTTGGGCGAAAGGCTCCTAAGGAGTGGCGTAGCGGTGACGACCCATGCAGCGGCTGTTGCATCGCGGCAACTTAAAAGTGCTGATTTCGCCTCTCGTGGATCACGACGAGAACGCACGCACACACTCACCTCCAGAGCACCTCCCACATCGCGCAAAGGGCACAGGAGTCAGATCGAATACCTGGGAAATCCCGACAAAAGAAAGTAATGCGATTGAATTTGAACTGTACATGGTTGCTCTTGTGTGTGTGTGTGTGTGTGTGTGTGTGTGTGTGTGTGTGTGTGTGTGTGTGTGTGTGTGTGTGTGTGTGTGTGTGTGTGTGTGGTCTTTATTTTCTAAATGCGTTTTGAAAAAGTCCTTCAGAATTGTTACACAGACATTTACTTTTACTTGAAGTTTATATCTCCAAATGATGAAAAATCAGGTGAACGAGCAGTATTCGATGTCAGACAATGTTGTGATGAGATGAAGCAACTTCCGTTTTGAAACATTTACGCGACAGCTTCATGAATCCAATTAAACCTGTTCAATAAGCGAGTGGAAGCATGCGGAGTGCTGGTGGAGCAACGCCACAACGCTTTGTTTTATCACGCACTCTCACACGAGGAAGGGTTCCTAACTTCCCTCTCTGTATTTGTCACATTCCCCGCCTTTGATCGCGAGTCGAAACCCTTCGAGCCAGGCGCCAGGTGTGCGTCCGCTTTATCAGGGAGGTTCCACTGTAACGCCAACGGCATTCGCTCCTTTTTTCCTTCATCGCAATTCATTACCCATTCACGAGCTGGAAGTCAATCGAAGGTAGAAGGGAAGTAGAGGGAAACTGCCCCGCCACGCCTCCGCGCTTATCGCCCGCATGCAGGACGCGTCCGCCCTCCGAGCGGCCCGAGTCGTAACTTGGAGCGGCCGCTCCCGTCATTCCTGTCGCCCCGTCCTTTCCTATCACTCTCTTTTCCTATCCGCCACCTATTTTTATCGCCCTCTCCTTGCGCATCGCCCTCTCCTTGCGCATCGCCCTCTCCTTGCGCATCGCCCTCTCCTTGCGCATCGCCCTCTCCTTGCGCATCGCCCTCTCCTTGCGCATCGCCCTCTCCTTGCGCATCGCCCTCTCCTTGCGCATCGCCCTCTCCTTGCGCATCGCCCTCTCCTTGCGCATCGCCCTCTCCTTGCGCATCGCCCTCTCCTTGCGCATCGCCCTCTCCTTGCGCATCGCCCTCTCCTTGCGCATCGCCCTCTCCTTGCGCATCGCCCTCTCCTTGCGCATCGCCCTCTCCTTGCGCATCGCCCTCTCCTTGCGCATCGCCCTCTCCTTGCGCATCGCCCTCTCCTTGCGCATCGCCCTCTCCTTGCGCATCGCCCTCTCCTTGCGCATCGCCCTCTCCTTGCGCATCGCCCTCTCCTTGCGCATCGCCCTCTCCTTGCGCATCGCCCTCTCCTTGCGCATCGCCCTCTCCTTGCGCATCGCCCTCTCCTTGCGCATCATCCTCCCCTTCCCAAAGTCCCCCTTAAACAATTTCATTACCAAACACCATTAGTTATTTGATTTAGTAAACGAAGAAAGTAAAAAAAGTAAGTATGTAAGCTCTTCCAATGTCGTTTCGTTCTATTCACAAATGAAAGTTTTCCTACATTTGTTCATTCCTGGTCATTTCGTTCGTGGTCGTTTTTGCCAGTGTGCGATGCCTTTCAAAGATTTGCCTTTCTCAAAATACGCTCTACACATCGCCTTCAAGAGTTATTTAGTGTTCATATTTTTTTTAATTTTTCGAATAAAGAGAATAAAACTATGACAATGAGGCAGTGTATAGGTTTGTTTCTATCCCCTCTGTCCTTTCTACTAAGTGGCACGACCACACATTCCTCTCCAATGTGCAGACGGGATTATTAGCTGATTGCTAGTAGACAGAACAATAGAGGGCAGGTGGCACGTGAGCAATAAGGTGACTTCGAAAATTTCATTGAGAACCCTACATGTATTGCTCCTGGTACAGTGCAATGCAGGGCTGCTCAAGTGGCGCTCAACAGGTCCTGAACCAGCGGCCACCGATGTGGATCGCTGCTTGTCAAGTCAATCAACGGAAGAAAAAGAGGAGTGGACGCGTTCGAAATGCTTAGATCTCTCCGAGCATTAACTGATGTCAATGCAAAACCTCTAATCGGGGGGAGGTCCTAGGGTTCGAGTCCCGACGGTGGCAGGATTTTGCTCGCTGTCGCTAAGTCGAATTCAGCCGCTGCCGAGGGAGAATTCTAGCGGTTGGCTGTTCTGATCAGTAGTTTTCCGTGGTTTCTCCGATCAATATGAGGCGAATGCCGGAGCAGTACTCTAACAAACGGCAACAGACCACGCGCTATCTTTCCTTCTTCATTCTTATTTCATTCTTACCCTTATACACATTTACACTTACATGCGCTACACTAAGGTAACGGGAGACTGGTCGGGAGCTTAGAGCTTATTCCAGTTGGGGCGGTGCCCCGGTGGTGTTTCGGGAAAACCCCGCTAGGTGGCAGGTAGGTCGGCGCCGGATCTCACCGTCCAGCGGGGGAAGATCACCGCCATGTCCGGCGGAAAGAACATGCACTACAATTACTGGACAAATGCAACCTAAGCAGTTGATGCGTCAATCAATCAGTTGAGCAGCCCTGGTGTACAGTGGTCGGGTGCATTTGGGCCTACGTGCGCGCGTTCGGCCCACAGGGCGGGGGGCGGGTCTCTGCGTCGCGGGGCGGCGGCCGCCAGAAATACGGCTCGCGAACGCCGAGGCGACGTCGCCCGACGGGGGCGGGGCCGGGCGGGGCGGGGCGTTCGGATTTGCATCCTCCGAGGGAGGAAACGAATCGAGGCGAAGGGGGCCGGGGAGGCCATGGCCTGGCGGCGGAGTATCTTACGTCTTCCTTTCTTGTGGCTCTCGCGCAGGTCGCTACACAACTCTCTTTAATGGAGCGGCTCCGCCGACCCCCGCGCGATCTCTTTGCGGCGGCGCCCGCCTCCTTCCGCGCGCTCGCTGGTTTGGAATCATCGCGAACGTTTTGCTTTTGATGTTGTTTGCAGATCGATGTATTTGTTCGTAAACACATGATATGAATACCAATTTCTTCACGATATAAATAAAATTTTCAGTGCAATTTTTTTGAGGATTACTTGCACCCGTCATTTACAACTATCACTGTTGTCGATCCCCAGAGCGCACGTAAACATTTGCTACTCGCAATTATTCTACAATGTTATTGCTTTTTTAAATTATGTTTTGCGTGATATTATCGTTAAACTTTATTTTGAATATTGATTGCGTAGAGCATTGATTAAAACATTAAGATATCAGTCAAATTTAAGGCAGAATATACAGTACATTAAACTAATATTGACGTGTTGTGTATCACATTAGATACCGGATATTTTACGTCGTTAGGTTTCATGTTTTAAACATCGATGTTTTTGTTGATGTTTTCATCGAGATCGAAAACCTTTTTCTGATTTTTCGAAGTATCGACGTTTTGCTAAAATTTGATATTGCTAGGAACGGCGCTGGCGGACCCGCTTTGCGAACTTGGCGAGGGGTTATTGCTTTCTCGTGTTCGTGGAATTCTCTTCTAGAACATCCCTGTTACAGGGGGGTTTATGAAAGTTTTGCAAGGGATGGTTGAAATGTTGGGAGTCTATATGTTTCTAAATACTCACCTCACTGTTGCACGAAACCATCTGTGGTACAGGTGAGAGGAGACGAGATACGTACAATATATGCGTGAAAGTGATATTGGATTCTTTAGTGAGTATAGTTTTACCTCGTAAAACTTATATATCGATGTTGTTATGGATAGAATTTTATTTTATTTCTAAAGAAAATATTTTCGTAATTTTTTTTTTACTTTCACAAAACAATAAGATTACAATACTTTTCACTTCTCATTTTTTTCTTTCCACTACTTTCGTTTTGGCTGTTTTCCTTCATTTTTCAATTGTTTTGTAATAAGACATCTGAACAATGAAATCGTGTTACTTAGTACTTAACAGTGAATTACGGTAATACGATACATCATTATCATTTTAATTTTTTTGCAATAAAAAATAGAATAACTTGGAAGCCGCCGAGCAATTTGTTTTAAAATTGCAATGGAATTATTCACTAAATCAGGAAGAAATTATATTCCAAAAACACCAACTATTAATATGTAAGAGTAAGGTCTCGAAACGATCTGTTTTTGGGAAAAGAATAAATAAGGTTATACAATTTTAATAGTTTGAGGGTAATATTTCAATTTACCTCATAATTATTTTTCGGATTTTTAAACCGATAAAGAGTACATCTGTCTCATTGCCCCTGCTTCTTGCAATCTCTTATAACTCTCCATTGTAGCTTCCGTAAATTCTCGTAGTTTGTGGGGAAATGCTACACGTGAAATAGTTTAGGCATCCAACATATATTACTAAGTTCGATTGTGCGTAGGAATTGAGAGAAAGCTATACAGTCTCAGGTCATGTAAGAAGTATCTATTGTTTTGTTAGATATCCAGGAACTCGAAAAAAATCCAGAAACAAAGGGTTTCGATTTTGACAGGGAAATGCATATATATTTTTGTATTATTCTACCTATTCTCATACTGCACTTCCGGACGGAATTCCCTTACTGTGGCGTCATTGTTTATAACTGACGTCAAGCGACAGCAGGGTTAACAGAGTTGGCCGCCAGTCATTAAATATTTGTTTTTCACGTCTTGCGTTATGGAACAGCATTTTTATGCTCTAAATAACTACTTTTTTCGAAACCAATTCATGTGGTTCTGTTCATCAGCATTTTTGCTGCTTCAGGCCAGCAGTGTTTAGTTAATCAGCCCAAGGGACAAACTATACTTTTATATAAAACGTATTTGAATTGCAACGACTGACATTGCATTAGAAATCAATAAAGTGGATTCTTTTTGTTTTGGTACGGAGCAAGAGACATGCTTTACGTCTCTTTTCTATTGATTGCGTTTCTATTGATTGCATGTGAGCAATAAAGCGACCTCGATTCCTAGAATATAGAGCGTCAGAGCAATCTAAGAGTAGATATACTCGTTAACTCTCCCCTTTACACAAACGCTAAAAGTACTCATTATGGTTTTGTTTTTAAGCAGTTTTCAAACCGATTCATACACTGTCTTACCTATGTTCGCCGTCGTCATTTGCCTTCTCTTAGAAGCAGATTCCTCTGTTTTCATTTTTCTCCCATTTCGTAATACACTTTTTTATCTTTAGTAGTGTGTATCCCATTTGTTTTCATCCTGTCCGGCTTGGTCTCGCCCCCCCCCCCCCCTCACCTGCCCCACTCCGTCTTGTTAGCACCGCGCTACACCGCCCTGCCTCGCTGACGCCATGTGTGGCCTCATGGCGCCATTGGGAGAGAAAATTCCCCATCGCCGCCGCCCAACTCGGGGTCATGGGAGTGCTTCCATCCGCCCACGCGCAGGTTTGTGAGCGGCGGCGCCAGCTGATTGGGGAGCGCGCGGCGGGGGGGGGGGGAAGCTGAAGGCCGGTGGAAGTGGACGGAGTGGGACGGGGGTGGAACTCGGGTCGAATTGTGGGTAGGCTGGCAGGACTTCCGGTGAGACTGGGGAGGAATTGTGATAACACTTTGGGGGACTGAGCAGGGCCTGGTTTGGCACTGGAGCGGGAATGGGGTGACTCTGGGGTGGGACCGAAGGGAGGCAAGTTGCAGGGAAGTGTAGTGAGGATGAAATATGGTGTGCGAACAGTGTGGGGAAGGCACATATTTGATGTGAGGAGAAGGATAAAATCAGTGCCGCATTTATCACACACTATTCATTAGTAGATTAAATTCTCGCACATATTGTAATTCTAACATTGCGCCGACCAGGCGAAAATTCATTACCTCCATTAGAACACACTCCCATTTTAGGTCTCGTGGGTGTGTGACTTGTTTGGCTGCGTTGTAGGAACTCACTGTTCAACTCATATTTTCTCAACATCTTTGCTTTTCACTAAGGAAAATTGAATATATGTATGCCGAATAGTGAGTTGGAGGGATAAACCAATGCAAAAAATTTGAGACTCAAAAGAAATCGTTACAATAATAATATCAATAATACTATTATTACAAATAATATCTTTATCAAATTATCTAATTATTTTGACAATTCTTGACATTGCAAGTTTAATACATTTCCATGGCAAGGAGAAAGTAAAGTTTTATGCAGCATTGCCACGTTAATAGAAAATCTATGAGTTGACAATATCTGTTTATATGCTCTGTGCCGATTTTCTTTCTCGGTATTTCCCCCTTTAACACAATGGCATCCGTGAGGCAGAGGATTTTAGAATTTCCGCGTCGCAGGAGCAAGCAATCCCGAAGAGTCCGAGCTCTTCTTGAGCGCCGCCTCGGTGCGCCGTGCGCCTCCGAGCGCGACGCCGGGCGGGTTGGCGCGGGGAGTGGGGGCGGGGGCGGCGGCGGAGGTTGCGGAGAACGAGTTTCGGCGCGCGCGGTCTCCTCGGGGGCGGAACTTAATTACGGCTCCTTCCGCGCCTCCACGACGCGCGCTCTGATTCTGTCGTTTGCTCTGGAACAATTCCCCTTTCCCGCCTGTCACCCCGCGCACAAGCGCTCGCCGGCTCCACCGACCGCACGCTCAACCAACCGACTGCACGCTCAACCGACCGCACGCTCAACCGACCGCACGCTCAACCGACCGCACGCTCAACCGACCGCACGCTCAACCGACCACATGCTCAACCGACCACATGCTCAACCGACCACATGCTCAACCGACCACATGCTCAACCGACCACATGCTCAACCGACCACATGCTCAACCGACCACATGCTCAACCGACCACATGCTCAACCGACCACATGCTCAACCGACCACATGCTCAACCGACCACATGCTCAACCGACCACATGCTCAACCGACCACATGCTCAACCGACCACATGCTCAACCGACCACATGCTCAACCGACCACATGCTCAACCGACCACATGCTCAACCGCCCGACCGACCGACCGCACGCTCAACCAACCATCAACTGAGACACCCGCTCGCTGAACTGCCAGCCGTCCCGCTCATTCGCCCACCCGCCCGCTCAACCGCCCGCCCGCTCAACCGCCCGCCCGCTTCACTGCCCTCCCGCTCCACTGCCCTCCCGCTCCACTGCCCTCCCGCTCAACCGTTCGCCTTCTCAACCGGCCGCCACTTGTTCTCGCAGGCTCTACCGCCAACACGCCCTGGCAAGCTTAACCGCCTGCTTAACCGCCCTCTCAACCGGCCGCTCTATAGCTCGCTCAATCGCCCGCATTCAACCACCCGGTCTCTGCGATGTCCTTCGCCGTCTCCTCCCGCGCGTGTCTGCCGCAGCGCGCGTCGCGAGACGAAGCGCCGATGGCCGTATCCGCCCTCGGCGATCCCCTTTGCGCGCGGGAGATTAACGGGGATCGCGCAGTTTATCGGCGTCCGCGACAGGAAGTGACGGCGCGTCGCCGCCTCACGCCTCTTCATCCTACAAACGACCGCCCCGCCCCCGCCCCCGCCCCCGCCCGCCGCCCGCGCTCTGCCCTCAGCGCGCCGTTTCCTTGTCGCTCCGGCCCTTGTTAGCGCCCTCCGCCCTGTCGCTTCGTCGCCGCGTCGCGCATAGTGACGCAGTTGTCACAACTACGCCCGGGCTGCCTCATTCGAACGGCCAGGGGTGTCCAACCTGCGGCGGTGGAACAGAAGTGACAATTGGATTTCGAATAGAGAGAATGAGATTTCCCATTTGCGACCTGAAGGTGAATGGTCTCTTTCATGATAGATTTTCGGATTCGCGCTGAGTGGAACCTATCAGCTTTTCGTGTGCGGCATGAGAAATCTTTATCGAAACTGTAAACCCATTGCAAAAGGACGGTGGTCGTTGGGAAGCAGTCAGTTTGGTATAGGTGATAGCAAGCAATATTGAAGTATAATGTGACGTCGCACCTCAATAGTTCCGTTTATGGTACTATCAATCTGGTGAAATTACACATTTACGATCTAGAACTTGGGTGGGAAACAAGTTCCGTGTTTGCGAAAGTAATACATTCTCATCGGCGCATTTCAAGCGTTCAGGTAGAACGTGAACCTTTAGGACGGCATCATCAATAGTTTCCCGCCTCATCAGAGACTTCACAGAGCCTCCCATTCCCTTGTCTTGCTGGCTAATCAAGATATTACATTGGAGTAGGAGAAACATTAGTTTCTCCCTTAGTTCTGTGTATTAACGTGTAGCTGAACATAACGTTGTGCGCAGAAAGCATGTGCGACTAAACAAGTGAAGAAAGGGTGTGGCTGGGCAGCCCTGCGCCACCTCGGCGCCCTCCTCGCCCGCGCCTGGTGAGCTGCCGCCGCTCGCGCCGGCCACTCCATCAGCGCCGAGGCCTCACGGGGCGATGAATACTGCAGCCCCACGCCCGCTCCCGCGTCTGCCCCCATTCTACCATCCCGCTCCTGTCACGCACCGCCCCCGCTCCGCCCCCGCTCCGCCCCCGCTCCGCCCCCGCTCCGCCCCCGCTCCGCCCCCGCTCCGCCCCCGCTCCGCCCCCGCTCCGTCCCCGCTCCGCCCCCGCTCAACCCCTTCTTTGACCCCCACCTCACTGCACCTTCTCCCCGCCCGCACTCCGACCCCGGCCGCCCCTCGTCACTGCACCTGTCCCCGATGTTTCACCCACTCTCCTTCCCCGTCAGCAACACACCTCTAAAAGGACGGAGGTGACACATCTGGTTGTTGGTATGTACGTTAACGAGAGAACAAAATCTTAGTGTTTGCAACGAAAGAAAAGAAGTTTGTGAACATAATTCTAAAATTCCTTTTAAAGTAGCACAATAAGTTTTCTTTACCGACATTACAGTTTTGACGTGAGTACTGCTATTTATCGATTGACAGTTATCCCTTTTGACAAAATCACAAAGACAAAGATTGAGTATTGTTTTTTCAAATAACAAAAGTAATTGAATCAATTGTTCAACTGGCAGTGATTACGTCGGCGAAAATAATTGACCTCTCTCACTTTTCGAATATTCAATTCTTTATTTTCCTGGAACTTATATCTTATAAGAATGTTATCCTCTAAAGCCTCTGTGTACCTATGAGCCCGACTATAATTTTCTGAATCATTTATCATTGAATATGGGTAGATTATTTTCTGAGGTGGATGTCTTTTGTAATAAACGCGACTATTTACATATCAGCAGTTAATGGAAATTTTCAAGGACAAAGAGAGTTCTGGTTTCTTGACCATTCTCTTCTTTCTCTTCCTTTGTTTCTTGTCGTTGAAAAATAAATCCTTGTTTGCAATAATACAGAATTTTAATTATATTATAATTTTTATAGTTCGTAGAGAAATATTTACGTTGCTCCCTAGTATCTTATGTGCTACCCTTAAAAATATCGTAAAAGTACAATAATGCACGAACTCAATCTTGCTATGAGATACAACCTTAAATATGTGTTAATGAATCTGAAAAGTTTTTGACAATGATTGTATTAGACATGCCAAAAATGCACGTAAAATGTTTACGAGCAGTATTTTGCTAGAAGCCTAGATTTTGACTAAATGAATTTTTAATGCACAAGACCCTGTTTTACAAGCACGGAATGATATATATTTACGACTGGTCCGTCACTCGCTAATAACATTTTTATGTACGCCTAAAAATGCATATGAAGGGAGAGTCAAAAACAGACGTTAAGTTTATCAATAAAATTAAACTATAAAAAAAACCTTTCCTTCTCGACTTATCCTACTCGTTTGTAATAAATAAAAAAACATTTACAAAGGTTTTGTGGTGCATTCATCATTTTTCGAATTGATACAAAAACTTGCTTTAGAAAATATTACGTAATAATAGTTTTTGAGGTTCTGGAAGCATTCGAGGTGTATCTGAATTTTCGGTATGATGAGTTATTTTTGCATCTCTCACAAGCATGTAGCTAGTGCAATTGTTAATAATTTATAAAACAATAATTTAACTTATTTAATACGCTCTTCTATTTACATGGTACTTCTTTATTTCAAACAAAAATAACCTTACGAATTAGATATTTAAGAGGAATTCCTGTATTCTTTTCCGGTATTGTTCTCGTATATCTGAAAGAAACCTGTTCGTCAATATGTTACGTTAAATTCACCACTCTTGTTTGTTTTAATCAATTGTGTTTGGATGTTCTATAAGTATAATATGTTTAAAATGTAAGATTGCATTTATATATCACAAGACTACGCGCAGAGATCCAGAAATAAAAATAACAATTTGAGATCTCATTTTGCGATTTCTGCGGCGTGTTCCAACGCCGAACGCGGCAAGAATCGTGAAAAACTTTGTAAAAACTGTACTTACAACTGCTATCTATTTTTGAAATGACCGTCCCCATCTCTCCTTCCTTCTTCCCTCTTTTCCTCCCTCTCTCCCTCCCTCCCCCTCTCACCCTCCGGCCCGATATTCTCTTTTTTTCTAACTCTCCCGTGGTGTCCTTTTTCCTGTTCTCCGTTCGGCGAGTGGGTGCTGCGGTGGTGGCTAGCGGTCGGTGGACGAGGGTTTGGATGCGCGCTCTGCCAGCGGGCGGGAAGGTGCGAGCGGGGGTGGGGGGCGCGCGAGCAGGCGGCGCGTGCGTTTACTGCCCCAAAACAAGCGATTCCGCGCGCGTTTATGGGCGCAGGCGGCCAGTGCAGCGGCGGCGTAAAAGCGGCCGCTAGAAGACCCCCGTCACTGCTCCAACGTCCTCGCTTCCGCCCCCTCCTCGTCCTCACTCCTCGCCTCCGACCCCGGCCCCGTTCCCGCTTCCCGCCTCAACCGGTCTCCACTCCCAGATCCCGTTCTCATCTTCGCTCTCCCTCTCTCCTCCTCCCTCTTCCTCCCCTAAACGCGTCCTCATCCTTTCCCCCCCCCCTTCGTACTTCCTTGTCAGTTCCCGCTGCTCTTAATCTTCTTACTGTTGCGTGCTTCTACTAAGACTATATCTTGAAATAAGGTTGGTAGATGAAAAGCAATAATGTTATCTTGACCTAGGCGGCTTTCCACATTTTAAAGTGTTTTCATGAGTTTCCATACATTGTACAGCATACCTTTCTCTTCAAAAGCCACTCTTCTCGCCAATTTCTAATCCTCTCATTTATGTGATGAAAATACAATGTCATTTGCAAGGGCAATACGTTTTAACTCGTACGTGCAAGTAGTTCTCAATACATGTATCTATTTGATGTACGGACGGTACAGAGTGCCTTCTAAATCGTATCGCAGCCGTTGACAACGATAACCTCGCGTTCTACAGCTCTGAATGATCAATAAAAACAAAATTTGCTACACATTTTCTCTGATATCTAGTACAAGCTACTAAACAAGCTTATTCAGTGGCATCAGGTATACATTACCTTCCTTTAGACTCTTTTACACACTTCATGGCTTCCTTCCTTCGACTTTTTCTTTCACCTCGTGCTTCCGCCATCACACCATGCCACTACCCGCCCCTCCCCGCCCCTCCCCGCCCCTCCCCTCCCCTCCCCTCCCCACCCATCGTCACCCTACATCCCTCCACGTGGCGGGCCATCAAACGCATGCTGGGGTAATGGGCCTGTAAATTCCGAGCGGATGCCGCCGTTGCCCCTTCCCGCCCCCGCTCCCCTCCCCCTCTCCTGCCCAGTTGCGAAGCAAAAAACCGTAAAGATAAAGCGGCACGAGTTCGGAAACAAGATAGCAGCGCGCACCGCCCGCGCGCTCGCGCGCTGCTCCGGGGGTGGAGGGTGGGAGGGAGGGAGGGAGGGAAAGAAGGGATCTCCGCGCAACGTTGACGTCATCGCGCACCTGATGACGTCACGCCCGGAAAGCGGCGGTGGAGCGGGAATTGTGTATCAGTGTTTTCGATCGGGGGAGATACGTTTTAATAAGGCTCTTGGTGGTTTCTGAGCCCATCTCGCGATATTAGCACCGCGATGGAGATTTACGACTCTGGGAGGATTCGTTCTGGTTCTGTCGACGCAGGAGGGAGAGAAAAATAAAAGTGTTGTCTATGATATGATGCTCCTAAGCTCGCTTTAGTGCGGTGGCTCTCGAACTGTAGAGCATACGGATTCCCCTTTTTGAAAGCAAGATTTTCCTGTACTCCTGCAATAATACTAAAGGAAAGTAAATATGGTGATTTGTGAAAAGGTTGAGCATTTTGTCTGTTATGATTTGTGATTTCTTAACATTCAATTGATGTTTAATCTACAATATAATAATTGAAAAGCAGATACTTTGGCAAAATGATTAGACAATTAATGTCGAACATATGTAAAGAAATTTTAAAGAAAAATAGAAAATATACATAACTTGCACGTTCTACAGAGAGATAACATGATTGCGAGAAGAGAGAATGCATCTCCTACGATAGTAAACAACATTATCACTAGATTGATATTCGAATATCAGTGGACAACAATTCGTGTACTAGAACATATGATATTCCTGGTGCACCGTAATGACTAAAAATGTATTTATGTTGGTGTGTACATTAACCCCGAGTTTCAAACGAATTTACATTTTATTAAGACATGCATTCTGTTATGTTTTCGTTTTTCTCAACGACTTGCGTTTGCAGCTAAGAACAACTTTGTGAGGAAATAATACAGAGAAAATTCGCAAAGTAGCATCTACAAAGTTGGTTGCAAAGCAGTAACCTGCATCAGCAAAAACGCTGCTGAACGAAAACGCGCACAAATGTTTTTCGAAAAACTGGCAAGAACACAATAAAATACTTGCATTAAATTACAATAAAACAAATATTTGAACAAAATCAGTCTTTACAAATACTACAGTAACACGGTACGCTTTCAGTGCAACGCTTGTTTACATGATTATAAAAATATTCCTGTTCCATAACGTAACTTACATAGTAGCAAATAGTGAATGGTGGATGACGTGTTCCTTCTAGTCTTCTGTCGTCAGTGGTCGCCCGCAGCGACGCGATGAGAGGACAGCATTACGTCGGCACGCGCAGTATGATAATTGGCACAATAGCGAAATAATATATTTGCATATTTCACTTAAAATAGAAACTATTTCGTTGTTTTTATAATATTTTCACAAAGCGTAGGTATCTGAAAAAAAAGATCCATTTCACATGGCCGGAAGCCGCGTAGTTCTGTTGTGATTTCTGCGCGCATTGGATGTCAGCGGAGGCCGTTCGCCTGTGTTGCGTGTTGTGGGCGGGCAGATGAGAAAGGCATGGCGGCAGCGCAGGAACGAAGCGGAAGTGTCTGTCTGCTGCGGATGGACAGCGGGAGCGGCGGCCGACGGCGGCGGAACACAGAAGCCCACGACGGCTCGCCCGCCCGCCCTCGCCAGCCGGAAATGGAAACAATTCGCGCTTGCCCTGCGCGGGGCGTGGAGGGCAGACGGCTCCATCGTACGCGCCCTTCCTCCTCCCGGGCCTTGGCCGGCCACCGGGCGGTCGCGCGCGCTCTAACGAGCAATTTATAAGTCGCGCGCGCGGGGGCGGGGCGGGGCGGGGCGGGCGGCAGGAAATAGAATAAGGAGCCGCCCGAGGCGGGGCGGAGCGGGGCGGGGCGGGTCATGCGATATGAAATACGCGCGCGCGATAGCGGTCACGCCACGCGGAGGGCGGGGCGGAGGGCGAAGGGCTATTCCGGGCGCCTCACCTGCGCCGCCCGCGTTTGTTTCCTCCCGAGCGCGAGGGCGGCGCGCTCGTAAAGAGGCGGTTTTATTTCGCGCTCCTTGGCGTCGCGCGGGAGATTTATCCGGCGCCTCGCGGCGCGTCGCAGCGCCCAGGCGGAGGGGGCGGGGCGGGGTGGGGCGGGGCGGGGCCGGGCCGGGGCCGGGCCGGGGCGGGGAGAGGTCCGACGCCGAATTTAGGGGCCCCGTAGCCGCATGCGCGGGGAAGCGGGTAACAGGGTGGATGGGGAGAGAAGGGTTGAGAAGCAGAGATGGAGGTGGAGAAGGACGTGCAGGTCAAAGTGGAGGGGCAGGTCGAAGTGGAGAGGCACGTCGAAGTCGAGGGGCAGGTCGAAGCGGAGGGGCGCTTAGAAGCGGAGGGGCGCTTAGAAGCGGAGGGGCGCTGAGAAGCGGAGGGGCGCGTAGAAGCGGAGGGGCGCTTAGAAGCGGAGGGGCGCTTAGAAGCGGAGGGGCGCTTAGAAGCGGAGGGGCGCTTAGAAGCGGAGGGGCGCTTAGAAGCGGAGGGGCGCTTAGAAGCGGAGGGGCGCTTAGAAGCGGAGGGGCGCTTAGAAGCGGAGGGGCGCTTAGAAGCGGAGGGGCGCTTAGAAGCGGAGGGGCGCTTAGAAGACGCTTAGATGAAGTGCTTGTGATGACGGGTTCTAGTGCGACATGTGTCTCACGTGCGTGGTTAGAAGCGTAAGGAGGAGCCAAGAGGAAAGCTGTGCGTGGGGGATGTGGCGAGGGCGGAAAGGCGACCCTGAGGGTCGGGCTCGTGTCCTCGGCCTGTTAACTCGCAGCAGCATGGCGTAGTGCCTCACTAGCGACCGCCCCCCGTCCCCTGTAAGCTAGAACGTGCGTCCCGCCCTTCCTTGGAGTTTCACTGCTTCCTTTTCACGAACGACTGGGCAATTATAACGCGCGCGCGTGTTAAAGCCGAAGCCGAAGCCGAAGCCACGCTGTTGCTTCCGTTTCGGTGTTTCTGAGTCGATGAAATTTTGAAGGGGGTCGATGATTGATTTGTGTTTGGTGGTCAATAGACGAATATGAACCGCAGCCTGATCAGGATAATTCACATCCATTGATTACCAAAATATACTAATTAACTCTATTAACATTTTCTGATATAAAGCAACAAAATGAATGATAATAAATTACAAATTTGGTCCTCTCCTTTCGTATCTGTTGTTCATTCTTAGTAATTAGAATGTTTAGGAAACTCAAGAGTATTATAACTACTCATTGACAACGATACTCTGTCACTCACGAAAGTACTATCCGAAATACGTATTGGAGAAATGTAATAATCAGTTTTTAAAAAAATAACTCAACATTTTGTAACAAGGGCATTTCATTTAAGATTCGAAACTCAGCTACTCAAAAGCGGAAGCGTTTTCGATTAGTGAAAAGTCGGGATATTTACGAAAATATTGACGTAGACATTTTTGTTGTGTGCAATTATGTGCAATTATTTGTGTCGTGATTATGGATGCCACGTTTCATAAAAAAACTTAAGGGGGTCGCCGAAGCGATTACTTCATTTAAAAGGGTTCGATGAAAGACAAAGATTGAGAATCCCTGGTCTAAAGTATAGATTTCCAACTGTAGAGCTACCGCCCCTACAGTGGTCCTTCATCGGGGGCGGTAGCAAATTCAGAGGCAAATGGAGGCTGTTGAGGTTCTAGAGGCGGATCTTCCATATCTGCACCGAAATATTTGTAAAATATTTATTTACTGGTATAAAAAATATTTATCAAATGTAGTTTACAAAAATGTTTTGCATGAGCGAACCACACCGACAACTTTATCTTCGTGAAACGGCTGTAGCGGTCGAGGCGATTTTGCGGGATGAACGCAAGGCATGTATGAGGCCACGTCAAAATTAATTAAATTTGATTTATTGTATTTTTAAAATACATTTGATTGTACATTTAGTTGTCTATTTTAATTTCTGTTTTGTGAAAAGAGAAAATTAAAAAGAGATAAATTAAGATCAGATAATAGGAGAAAATATTTTGTTATTTCATGTTTTGCATTACGGAGTTATGAAGTATTTTTTTTATCTTCTGTAGGAGGCGGTGGTGTAGTAAAGGTTGAGATCCTTTGATCTAAAGAATACACGAAAATCGGGTTGTAAAGGGACTCTCAACCGTCGGTGAACGTGCATTTGCTAATTAGATGTTTATAAAGGAACGCTCAGAGTTGAAGAGCAGTTCAGCATTTGTCACATGCGCGAGCTTATTTTTTAAGAGTTAAAATAATTCATCTCCCTTTCACATTTTTGCTTTGGGTTTCATTTCGTTTATTTTTCCAGCCTTGCTCCCGCAATGAATTCAAGAACACGACACACCTTGTTTAAATAGCATTTATCGTGCCTGAATTGTTTGAATATACTCCCTGTGCGCTTATAAACAACTGTTTTATATAAATTAAATTACAAGACCAATCAAAATCTCCATTGTAGAAACAAATTCTCTTTTGCAGAAACAATTTTAGCTATAGACGTGATTATAATACAAAAGGCTGTATTTATGACTGGAAAAACGAATACAAGCTTAAGTTCATTTGGAGACTGCAAGCGGCCTTTTAAAAATTATATTAACTCTCTTCAAGAAACTACAGATTTTCGTACGAGGCCTCTTCATTTCTCAAAATCGTTGGGTACACTTTCTAATTGGCCGAAAAAAGGAGTTCGAAATCCCTCTTGCAATGAAAATTCTCGTTTTTAAATATTTCCGGACCGAATATGGAGGAAAAAGATGTGACGGAACGCCCTATTTGTTTGTATCCAAATACGTATCCAGTCGTAATAAAGTAGTTGTAAAGAGGACTGAATCGCGGTGTGCATTGCTTCCCTCGGAGGGGCAGGGGCATGGCCGCGGCGGCCAGCGCGTGGGAGCGGCGCCGCTCTCCTTGCGCCCGAGCCGAGGGGCGGCGCGGCGCTGCCCTTTGAGCGCTAGGACCAAAGGGCGAAGGGCCGCCAGGGCTGCTAATGCCATGATAATGGGATGCGCCGCATGCAGATGAGCGAGGTCGCATCTCGGGTGTGGATTCTGCCCCCGCGCGGCGGAGACACCTGTCCGCGCTGCCGAAGAGCACGCGTCGCGCGTCAGCGTGGAGCGATGCGCTGAAGGCAAGACGCGAGTGTCGTGCGTAGGGGAGCAATCACAGCAAGAAAGAACGCACTCCCCAGGTAGCAATGAAAGACGGAAGTCAAAGGAAGAGAATTCTCTAACGCTATAGTTGCGAAATCATTTAGTCTTGAGACTCATAGTTGTTGGTTTAAAATATCATACAGATGATGTTATAGATAAAATATTTTGCAACGCGGGGTCGCATCTCGAACCCGGTTCTGCCTCGCGCCCTCGTCCGTTCCCCGAATATCATCGTCTCGCCCCAGCAGAACCACACGCCGACTGTACTAATTCGTAAGATTGATTAACATAATCCAAATTAATTTATTTATTAAATATGAAATTAACATCTTAAACGTCGATATGAATGGTGTAGTTTATTCGAAAGCAACCAACAACCCAGTTGTAACCTCAATAATACAACCGCTTGCGAGAGATTTTACAGATAGTTTCCAATTAATTTAGACGTCTGCAGTACTACAAATACGTATATCGTCATTTTGAAATAAAAAAAATTCCATTGTATCACCCGTAAAGAGCTGGTTAGATAAGGTTGTTAGAGTATCCAGAAAAGAGCTATAAAACTTGTAGAAATAATGATCAAACTCAAATGTGGAAACTTCTCGGTAAACATGGAAATATTTCTATATATTCGGTAAGCCATGGAACACGAAACTTCACTTAGGGTTAGAGGATGTTGTAAAATAAAGTAACAATAAATTTGCGACAATAAATCATCATCATCATCACTACCACCCAACAGCGTTGCACGAGCTCCTATCCCTGGTCCGAGCAGATGATCCTCCGCCGCCGCCCGCCGCCGCCCGCCGCCGCCCGCCGCCGCCCGCCGCCCAAGCCAAGAGCTCCAGCGCAGCCGAAGCAGCGGCCGCCTCCAAAAACTAATTACAACAAAACAAACTGCGGCGGAAGGTGGGCACCGCACCCCACCCGCGGCGGCGAAATGTTCCAACTTTTTGGCAAACCCAATATTTGGTGTGACAACATTGACTTAATTTCTCGAGCGTTTCTGCGGGAGGAGGGGAGGGGGGAGGGAGAGAGACGGGGCGGGGCGAGCGCGCGCCGCATCTGAGTGACGGCTGCCTCGTGCGTTCGCCGCGCCACGCCACGCCGCGCCGCGCGCGGTTCCTGGAGGCGGCGGAGAGGCCTGGCGAGCACCTCCAAACGGGCTTTCGACGGAGGTTCTTTCCTCCAACGGCTCACACCGGGAGAGCTGGCTCAGTGCATCAACTGATGTCCCTGCAGTGCCTCTGATCCGCCCCGCCGCTCTCTCTCTCTCTCTCTCTCTCTCTCTCTCTCTCTCTCTCTCTCTCTCTCTTGCCACTCTAATGCTCCTCTGTCACCATATCCACTCTCGATGGCTCAGTGGCAACATCGCTTGTCTGTGAAGCATCGTTGATGGGAGGGTCTTGGGTTCGAGTCCCTTCGGTGGTGGATTTTCGGCAGTAGCTTTATAGCTACGTCGAATTCATCTGCTACACGGAGGAAATTTGCAGTAACAGAATGCTCTAATCAGCATTTCCTCGTGGTTTCCCCGATCAGTATCAGGCGACTGGCGTAGAAATACGCCAGCCAGCGGGACATCGATCGGGCGCTATCTTTTCTTCGGCATCCGTCCTCTCCTCTTACTTTACGCACGCACGCACGCACACTCTCACACTCTGATACATGAACTCGACTGCGATATATAAATGGAAGCTTGAGCTTGTGCCGGCTGGAAGGTGTTTAGGTTACCAATCAACTGTGCACTTCAACAAAAACAGCCCCACTGACTTCACCGTCCCTATTTGCGCCCATGCCGCCCGCCACCCTCCCCCACCTCGCCGCCTTCCCCTTTCTCCCCCCCTCCTCGCCATCCCTCCGCCTGCGCGCGCCTTCTCCGCCTCGCCCCACGTCGCAGGCCACTCGCCACCTCCCCCGCCGCCCTCCGTCTTCCGCACCCAGCCACCTCACCCACACCGCTCGCTGGCACCCCCGGCTCCCCGCCCCCCTCCCGTCACACACCTCCATCCCTGCACACGCCTCTTGGGTCCCTCACCTCCCCCCACTCCTCCTCATGCACGCGCCTCCTCCTCCCCCTCCCCCGCCCCCGCCGCTCGCCACCGCCTCCCTCTCGCCCCGTCCACCACCTTTCCACGCCTCCTCCCGTCACACACCTCTCCCCAATACCCTCATCCTGTACACGTCTGTTCTGTACACGCCGATTCTGTACACGCCTCCCCGTCCCTCACCCGTACCCGCCGCAGCCGCTTCGCCGCCGCTGGCCGTCTCCCCTCCCAGCCCACCACGCTGCACCCCTTCGCCCCTCCACCCACTCCCACTCCCGCTGTCCGTTCCGCCCGCCGCCTCCGCCGCGGGAGGTTTCAATTTCTCTTTTCCTCCACTCCCCGCGTGCGCCCGGCCTCCTCGCGCTGCGATGTTTGCTCTCGATAGAAGACTATCGAGGATCGATGGCGGCCCATCGGTGTCGCTGTCCACTCGTGCCAGTGTGCCACGCTCCCAGTCGATCTTTCAAGTGTGAAACGTGACTACCCGGCACGGACAGCAAGAAAGAGAACGTGTACATTGCCTCGTGCCCAAGAAGTCGACAGGGCAAAGATTCTGCTCTCTGCCTCAGCGCTTGTTTTCTCTGGGTGGTGTTAGTCTTGTGATGTAGACGTGTGTGAAGTATGAATGAAACATTACACATCTAGAACTCTCATTTAACTAATTTTATATATTGGAATATACAAGGTATACAATATTTATCATAAATCTGTATTATTTCATGTTTCTCTGAACGATTTTAATTCCTTCTAATCAAAAATAAATAAATAAATAAATAAATATAAATAATTAAAAAAATAAAAATCCACTAATTCTTAAGAAATCCACGGAATCACTGTTTACCGTTAATAATGTGAATGTTATACTTTGTAAAATGTTCACGACTCTATGTGAAAAATATACTAACGACCTGGTGATATATCTTCGTCAGATTACTGAGAACGATAATAATTAAAATTATTGATATTGCGAATCTTTGCTTATATCCCCGCTATCTCACATTCTGAACATACAGTACGGAGTTTCGCCAAAACGATATGAAACGGCCTAAATAAACCCTTGAAATACCACTCTGAGTAGTGACAAATGAATCGTTATAAATCTTATATGTATTATAAAAGAAAACAAAGTAAAATAATGAAAATAGTAATTATATAAACCAAAACATTAATACCACATCACTTCAGTGGTGAAATAGCTATCTATCTATCTAGCTAGCTAGCTAGCTAGCTAGCTAGCTAGCTAGCTAGCTAGCTAGCTAGATAGATTTATTATTTAGGTATACAACCTGCAGGCAGGCAGGCAGGTAGGTATACAACCTGGTGGCAGAACACTATAATTTACATATTACAACTAAGAATAGTAATACACTAATTTTAAAGCATTTTAAGGCAATAATAACAATAACAGGATTACCTATCACTTTATGACTGTCTTGCACGGAATTTTTAACTAATAAGTAGACTTTTTAAATACACTGCACTTCACTTCATTTCACTTCTCTTTCTACTTGTCTACTGCACTCCACTCCACAACACGTCACGACGCTCGAATTCAACTACTTCTTTAAATGTAATTGTATATTTAACAAAGCAATGCGTTTAATAGTGATTCTCACAATACTAGTAATAAAAATAACAATTATAATAAAATTATAACTAAAATAATAACTATATTAATAAGCCTAACTTTCTGATTAATAAATTTTACAAATGTTCTTAGTTAATATACTTTTAAAACTTTGTACACCTACAGCAAAAGGTTCCATGGCTGTCGCAGGTAACTTATTCCAGTCCGTTATAGTTCTATTTGTGAATGTAAATTTTCTGACATCTGTTCTCTGTGGCCTGAACTGAATTTAGTGCTTGTGAAGACCCACTACTAAAGTAAGTGGGTCTATCGAGTCGAACGAAAATATCTTTCCAAGCCGGATAACCGAATGATTGTTATATAACAAAAAAGGATCGTTCCATTACCCTCCATGACATGATATGGCTTGACCAATGAAGACATCATAACTTTTCAATCAAATTAAAAACAACAAAATTCTTGTTGTATACTACCGAGTATTACGTTCATTTAAAGCAGGAATTATTATATTTGAATCGTGTACAAACACTACTTCGTAATATTGAAACTGAACATTACATGCGGTAAGTACGTTCAGAATATAAACACGCACGTTTTTAAAGAAACATACGTGTTTGAATTTGCAGTGATTTCCATCCTGTCCCAGCCATTACGAGCCGCCCGCCTCCCCCCCCCCCCCCACCTTCCGACCGCCCGCCGGCCCATACGCCCCCTCCCCGCCGCCCGCGTGTTCCCGCGAGGTTCGATTTGCATAAGCGGCTCCGTCGCCCGAAGACGTCCGCGGCCGGAAGCGATGGTCTCGGCCTAAGAGCTTCCGGTTGAGGGCGGGGGCGGAGGCGGGGGCGGGGGCGGGGGCGGTGCGTGCACCCCCCGCGGGCAGAGGCTTCGTGTGGCCGAGCACTTCATTAGCGCCGCGCAAGCGATTTTTATCTGCGCGCGCCCTCGCTGCGCACGGCGGCGTCCACCTGGGGGGGGGGGGGGGCGTGCGGAATCCAACGGCGCTGGGCGAACGACGCATTGGGGAGGACGGCGTAGAACAGTCTGGGAAGGAGTAGGCATTGTGAAAAAAGAAATTAACTTTGTTTGAAAGAACTCACAAATTTATTTCATTGCATGATTTGGTGAACACTATCCCGCTTGATATAAATCTTGGGCGTTCCCGTGTTATTTTGTAAAGTGGAAATCCTCTTGGCTGTGCATGAAAAAACATTTTTCTTCGGAATCAATTGCCTCTAAACCTTATTTAGAAGTCAGTTCCTTTCGACATAAACCAGTGACTCATTCTAATCGTAAAAGTGCCGCCGTTCTTTCTCTAGTATTATGGATACATATTGCGTGTCAATTTTTTTCTTAGAGGCTCACATAACTGCAGACAATGGTTTCCATACTTCGCCAATTTCGTTTACGTTTATAATTCTATTCGTCGTAGTCTTCATATCTGCTCAGTGGAAAACTACGAGCAAGCAGAGCTTTGACTTCAGAAGTTATTAGCGCTCTGAAGGTCTGCTGTTAAATCTTAACTACAACGTACCAATTTGACATGGATTTCTCGTTTCCCTAACCCATTAATAATTATTACCTTCGGATTATTCGTTGTTTGAATCTAAAAAATCTTTCCTATTTTTTCGTGCTCCACCCAGTCTTGCCCTGCGTGCCCATTGTGCCCTTCCATGACCTGCCGTGCCTTACCTAGCCCTGCCCTGCCCTGCCGTGCTTTACCTAGCCCTGCCCTGCCCTGCCGTGCTTTACCAAGCCCTGTCCTGCCCTGCCGTGCTTTACCTAGCCCTGCCATGCCCTGCCCTGCCCTGCCCTGCCCTGTCCTGCCCTGCCCTGTCCTGCCCTGCCCTGCCCTGCCCTGCCCTGCCCTGCCCTGCCCTGCCCTGCTCTGTCCTGTCCTGTCCTGTCCTGTCCTGTCCTGTCCTGCCCTGCCCTGCCCTGCCCTGTCCTGCCCTGTCCTGCCCTGTTATTCTCTGTCCTGCCATGCCCTGTCTTGCCTTGCCCTGCTTTGCCTTGCCCTGCTTTGCCTTGCCCTGCCTTGCCTTGCCCTGCCTTGCCTTGCCCTGCCTTGCCTTGCCTTGCCCAGCCTTGCTAAGCCTTGCTATAACTTTTCCTACCGTGCTTGCCGTGTCCTGCCCTGTCCATGGTGCGCTGCACCTCAGGGTCCTGATAGGCCCTGCCCACATACGTGTTTTCACATAAAACAGATGAAATTAATTTTTCGTCAAAATTCCACCAAATTTGGCCATTTGGTTACAATTTCGTTTCACGCCTATTTCAGAAACTAATAGTCGGATTGAAGTCTGGTTTGCAGCAATGAATTTCTCGTCGAGAGATGTATTCACATACGTGTTTTGAGCAAAAACAGATGAAATTAATTTTTTAGCAAATTTTCCACCACATTTGGCAATTCGCCCACAATGTTATATCACGCGTATTTCGTAAACTAATAGTCGGATTGAGATCTGGTTTGCAGCAATGAATTTCTCGTCGAGAGATGTACTTACATACGTGTTTTTAGACAAAAGAGATGAAATTAATTTTTGTCAAATTTTCCACCAAATTTTGCAATTCGGTCACACTATTGTTTCACGCATTTTTCGGTAACTAATAGTCGGATTGAAGTCAGATTAGCAGCAATGAATTTCTCGTTGAGAGATGTACTCACATACACGTTTTTAGCAAAAACAGGTGAAATAATTTTTTTGTCAATTTTTCCACCAAATTTGGCAATTCGCCCACAATATTGTTTCACGCGTATTTCGTAAACTAATAGTCGGATTGAAGTCTGGTTTGTAGTAATAAATTTCTCGTCGAGAGATGTAGTCACATACGTGTTTTTAACAAAAACAGATGAAATTAATTGTTTAGCACATTTTCCACCAAATTTGGCAATTCGGTCACAATATTGCTTCAGGCGTATTTCGGTAACTAATAGTCGGATTAAAGTCTGGTTTGCAGCAATGAATTTCTCGTCGATATATGTACTTGCATACGTGTTTTTAGATAAAAGAGATGAAATTAATTTTTTGTCAAATTTTCCACCGAATTTGGATATTCGGTCACAATATTGTTTCACGCGTATTTCGGTAAGTAATAGTCGGATTGCAGTCAGATTAGCAGCAATGAATTTCTCGTCCAGAGATATACTCACATGCGCGTTTTTAGCATAAACAGAGGAAATTATTTTTTTGTTAAATTTTCCACTCAATTTGGCAATTCGGTCACCTTATTGTTTAACGCGTGTTTCGGTAACCATTAGTCGGATTGACGTCTTGTTTGCAGTAATGAATTTCTCGTCGAGAGATGTACTTGCATACGTGTTTTTAGATAAAAGAGATGAAATTAATTTTTTGTCAAATTTTCCACCGAATTTGGATATTCGGTCACAATATTGTTTAACGCGTGTTTCGGTAACCATTAGTCGGATTGACGTCTGGTTTGCAGTAATGAATTTCTCGTCGAGAGATGTACTTACATACGTGTTATTAGCAAAAACAAATGAAATTAATTTTTTGTCAAATTTTCCACCAAATTTGGCAATTCGCCGACAATATTGTTTCACGCGTATTTCGTAAACTAATAGTCGGATTGAAAACTGGTTTGTAGTAATAAATTTCTCGTCGAGAGATGTAGTCACATACGTGTTTTTAGCAAAAACAGATGAAATTAATTTTTTGTTAAATTTTCCACCAAATTTGGCAATTCGGTCACAATATTGCTTCAGGCGTATTTCTGTAACTAATAGTCGTATTGAAGTCTGGTTTGTAGTAATAAATTTCTCGTCGAGAGATGTAGTCACATACGTGTTTTTAGCAAAAACAGATGAAATTAATTTTTTGTTAAATTTTCCACCAAATTTGGCAATTCGGTCACAATATTGCTTCAGGCGTATTTCTGTAACTAATAGTCGGATTGAAGTCTGGTTTGCAGCTATAAATTTCTCGTCGAGAGATGTACTTGCATACGTGTTTTTAGATAAAAGAGATGAAATTAATTTTTTGTCAAATTTTCCACCGAATTTGGCAATTCCGTCACAATATTGTTTCACGAGTATTTTGATAACTAATAGTCGGATTGGAGTCAGATTAGCAGCAATGAATTTTTCGTCGAGACATGTACTCACATACGCGTTTTTAGCACAAGCAGATGAAATTATTTTTTGTCAAATTTTCCACCAAATTTGGCAATTCGTTCACAGTATTGTTTCACGCGTATTTCGTAAACTAATAGTCGGATTGAAGTCAGATTTGCAGCAATGAATTTCTCGTCGAGAGCTGTACTTACATACGTGTTTCTGGCAAAAAGAGATGAATTTTTTTGTCAATTTTTTTACCAAATATGTCAATTCGCCCACAATATTGTTTCATGAGCATTTCGTAAATTAATAGTCGGATTGACGTCTTGTTTGTAGTAATAAATTTCTCGTCAAGAGATGTACTCACATACGCGTTTCTAGCAAAAACAAATGAAATTTTGTCAAATTTTCCACCAAATTTGGCAATTCGCCCACAATATTGTTTCACGCGTATTTCGTAAACTAATAGTGGGATTGAAGTCTGGTTAGTAGTAATAAATTTTTGAACTGATTTGAATTGAATTTGCCTTAATTTACGTGGCGAGACTCGGGCCATCAGGCCCGCTCTTTCGTCTGAGCACGCAAATTTCGCTAATCTCCTTTCATCAATTAGCAGAGAAAGGAGGTATTTTTTGGGCGAGAAACAAGCGATTTTAATTTAGCTCAGAGGCGTCATTTAGGCTTGAGGATCTTTTACATGCAAGTAAATCTACGAACATGGGACAGCCGGCTTTACTTCCCCTCCTAAGGAAGGCGTACGAAGGATTATGTCGCCCTAAAAATCCACGGCTTCGATCGGGTTTGAACCCGCGAGCTTGGGTATAACAGTCCGGTACGCTAACCGTCACACCATCGCCGCCGCGTGATAAATTTCGCGTCGGGAGATGTAGTCACATACGTGGTTTTAGATAAAAGGGATGAAATTAATTTTTTGTTAAATTTTCCACCAAATTTGGCAATTCGGTCACAATATTGCTTCAGGCGTATTTCTGTAACTAATAGTCGTATTGAAGTCTGGTTTGTAGTAATAAATTTCTCGTCGAGAGATGTAGTCACATACGTGTTTTTAGCAAAAACAGATGAAATAATTTTTTGGTCAAGTTTTCCACCAAATTTGGCAATTCGCCCACAATATTGTTTGACGCGTATTTCGGTAACTAATAGTCGGATTGAAGTCTGGTTTGCAGCAATGAATTTCTCGTCAAGAGATGTAGGTGTTTTTAGATAAAACAAAAAAAATTAATTTTTTGTCAAATTTTCATTCAATTTTGACAATACAAAGTCTCTTTTTTAAACTTTCTTTCTGTTTTTTTTTATTTTACGCGAATCTCTCAATTTTATAGCCTATCACTTCTTCGTAAAGTAGTCCACTTATAAGGAATATTGAAAGGATTTATTTCTTGCCAAAAATATCTTAATCGATTATTAGAATGAAGGCAGTTTTAATTTGGTATAGAGTGAGAAACAGACTGTAGATAAAGATATAACTGTTATTTTGAGAGAGACTTTTACTAAAGATTAAATTTACGTTACATCATACCAAAGAACAAATTAAATAACCATTTTGTTGGTTTTTCCTAAAGTTATATTTTTCTTTTTCGTATCTTCATTAATTTTATTTTTTAAGTTTATTAAAATGTAAAATAAAATCTTTCGGTATTCTGCGATATTAACATGTGGACTACTTGCCCCGCTCAGTCCATGCCCTCACATTTAACCTCCCGGGCTTCGTGGGAACCAATGCTTGCTGCGTGACAGGGGCTCTTACAACTCCGACAGTGAAAAAGGAACTTGAAGAATTATTTCTCATTTGCACGCGAAGTGATTCATTAGATCTTTTCCTCTGAACATCTGACATTAACCTGAACTTTCTCGTCGCTCCAGAAGAAAAACGTGGGTGATGTTTGTCTCCCGGCGGGTGGGCCCACTCTGGGACTCGGGTATTGTAGCTGGGCGAGGGTGAGAGCTGGAACCTCTCGTCACTTCTGTCTGCTTGAATTGTGAGACACACTTGGTAGGGAACGTAAATAAAATGGAATGAATGTAACATAAAGATCACGGTTCCTTTTTTAAATGTTCACCCCTTTTGAAATTGATGTAACATCTGCAGAGTTTGTTAGATGCTTACGTTCATAATCTATAAATTTGCTGTTCGCATTTAATTCATCTCATAGTATTTACACTTATAATAAAGAATGGGGAATTTAACAAATGAACATATAATCATATCATTTCACTATGAGATTAATATAAAAGTTGAATTTTTCTGTCTTACGATATGTGTGTGTGTGTGTGTGTGTGTGTGTTTGTGTGGTGTGTGACAGGAAAGTCTAAGTGTCCAAATTTCTTGCTGATAAATTAATTGTTATTGATATTAAACGATTAAACATAAATTAGAGTGGTTTATTTTTAACGTGAAAATGTTAATGCGCGCACATTATTTGCTTATTTTATGTATATATTACTGAAACTTCATGATTTCGCCCCCAGAAATAATAAAAAGGAAATTTTCAACATTACTGAATAATGTTTTGTTATCGTTATTTATTATAATAATAATTATTATTATTAATATTGTTGTTATTATAGCATCTTACTTGAGGTTTTTTGCTTATGTATTTTTTAAATATTATGGAATGTAGAATATGCACCTATAATGTTTTTTTTCAATTCTTAGTAACAGCACAGGTTAATTTTCGATTTTATTTATAGGTTGGGCGGATTCTACAATAATTTCACCCTCCTAAAAAACCACTTTCAAAAGAAAACAAGGTTCTTAATTATTAACAAAAAAATCTCGTTTCGCTTCAATAAGATCATTTACCCATTGCCGTTCATTTCTAACTCTATGGTTAGCAGAGAGGGAATCGTAAAACAAATGTGAATGTAACCTTTTACATTGCCAAAACAGCAAACAAATTACACGGCACCCCCAGCCTTCCACTGCCTTTGCGGAGTAGCTGGAACCTCGCATTGCGCGAGGAAAATGTAGCAAGTTCTCCCAAAGTTCGGAATTTCCTTTAAGGTGATAAAGTATCATTGCGGGAGAGTAACAAGAATAGAAGTAAAAGTTGGAGAGAAGATTAAGAGGGGTAATGATTTGAAACGCTACGAATTGAATTGAAATTTCTTTATCCGGTGCTCTCCTTCGCCACACATCACCTCTGGCAGCTTATTTAATATCTGCAGGGATCATTTAATTTCAAATTCACAACAACTGCGATATTTGACAACTGAACAAACTTTGTTATAGAAAAAATACTAAGTCGTTAATAGCATAAAAGGCTATATATTTAGTCATTCATTTTTTTACTTTCTCAAATGCATACAGCAGGGAGTTTAATGTAGTGCTGAAAACAAATATGAGGAATGAGCTTTTATAAGCAATGAGCTTTAGGCGCCAGTTTGCATCAAAATATTGGTGGCAATTTTACATTCGAGAATTATCACCTTGCTATAAGCCATTGAAACGGACACATAACGCCTTTTTTTAAAAAAAAATATTGCGTCTTTTATTTCAATTACACATTCATCGTGTAATTTTCGTTGAAAACATACAACATGGCGGCCAGCGTCTGGTCTGGCTTTTTAAACGAAGTGCCCATGTCGTATTCACGTGGTTGGTCACGCAAACTGGCCGCTGCTCACCCATCTGGGAGTTTGTGCACCCTCGAATGACAAAGCCCTATCGATCTTCTGCGCATGCGGAGTTCGTTTCGCATCACTTTAGTGCATCTGCGCATGCGCAGATGGTCGAAAGTGCTGCCCAGGATGGCGTGCACAAAGTCCCTAGTCCCTTCCACCGTGATTCGGCCTCTGCCCTGTCACCCTACCCCCGCCCAAACCCTCGCTCTTCGCCCCCGGGCGTCCGCCGTGCGCGGAGCAAGTTTTACAATGGGCGCTCTGCCTGCGCCGCCCGCGCTCCTCCGCGGCCGCCGTCGCCGTCGCCGTCGCGTCGCCTGTTTGTGCAGCGCCGGCCGCCTCTGTTGACCCACGGCCACGCCCCGCGCCACGCCCCCCGCCACACCGTCCCTGCGCGCCCTCTTGCCCTGCGCGCCCTCTTGCCCTGCGCGCGAGATTGCGGCGCCGCGGCGGCCCTTTGCCCTCTCCGCCCCGCTCCGCCCCACGTCTCATCGCCATGCACCTCTCCGCATCTGCCCGCTGCGCTTATCTCTCCAAGCCTCAGCCCTCTCCGCATTCCGCTCCGCATCGTCCGCGCTGCCCTCCTCGTGTCGCGATTCGTCTCCCCCCTCTTCTTCCCCCCCCCCGCACCACCTCCTCGTCCCTACTCGCTTCTGCCACACGGCTCCACGCCGCACGTTCGCTCGTCTCACTGCTCAGTCGCCGCTCACACACTCTTCTGCCTTCCCTCGCCCTTTCTATCCCCCACAACCATTCTGTTTTGGTAAAGGGAGAAAAATTATTCTGAAAATTGTATCAATTAGTGCATACATTTGCAAATAATTGCTGCATGATTTTGAAAGCAATATTTGTTTTCTTACCCATGACTTCAAAAAAACAGTCAACATTGCCGATGTTTTCTTACTTACGTCATATTTAGAATCTTGAAGAAAAACGCCCGAAAAAATAACTAGGTTGTAGCTCCCCTCCCTTCAAAGTTGATCTGATTGTGACATGTAGTTGGCATTGTCAAAATATCTGAAGTTGATGTTATTGCTAACGACTTAATCGTAATGTAATGTGCCCCGCGACGAGGCGAATTTTGTAATGATGACCAAGCCATTGTTGAATCAACTCACGTTTTAATTTGAGTGTTCTTATAAACGTTCTCAATGCGAACTACATACTTGTAGTCTAGATATTGATGTGGCGCGTTTCCTCTGTAAGACGGTGCGCAGCGGGGCGGGGCGTGATGCGTTACGTGATGCGTGGCGTGTTACGTTGCGTGGCGTGATGCTTGGCGTAATGCGTGATGGCAAAGCAGAGAGGGGCGGGGCAGGGCGAGGCGTCGCGTGGCGGGGCGTGGTGAAGAGAGGAAGGGAGGGGAAAGGTGGGATGGGAACGAGGTCAGGCAGAGAGAGGGGCGAAGAAGGTGCGCAGCGGGGTGTAGAAGTGGGTGGGGAACGAGGCGAGGTGGGGCGAAGGCGGAGGGTGAGGTGAGGCAGGGTGTGTGAAGCGAGATGAGTTGACGGGGTGCCAAAGGACGGGTTGGTGCATGGTGAGGTGAGCGAAGGGAGTGGAGTGGTGCGGTGCGTCTGGTTGGTGCGCGCTGCCGGTGCGTCGTATCTCCGCGCCGCACGAGGCCGGCGCGGGCGGAATTAACGCGGCGCAGGATTAATCTGTTTGTGGTCGGCAACACGCGCGCCCCGGCGCCTGGCGCTGTTTGCTCTCAAAACCTTCCTCCCGCTCCAATTGGCCTTTAGGAATCTAACCTCCCTTTTATAGTGACTTATCACTTGCATGACAGTTCTGAACTTTATTTCACGTAACAGTTGCAGAGAATTGCGTTACGTTCATGTATGTAGTTTAACAAAAACGTTTGGGATTATGCTCTAGGACATTGAAGAGACATTGTATTACTGGCTCGAAAGCATGTGAGTGTGAGACCATTCGATTTAATACTATGAAACTACTAGTAACTAGTAACACGTTTGATTCTAAGTATGTATCAACATCATAATGAATGTTAGAAAGAATGTTTGTAATGTATTTGAAAAGGAAATTCCAATCTTTAGGAGATAGGAATTATTAAAAATAAGACATATTGGATCCAGCGTATACACAATTAAGTCCACATCATGCTCGCTAAAATTAATATAATCTGCGACTTACATTTTCGGCACCACAACTCAAAATATTTCAGATCGCAATAAAATCACAAATAGACACACGAAATATTTGCAAACAAAATGGATCGTTTTTCCACCCTCAGCGATAGAACTCCACGTTGAATCTGCTCGCGACGTTATCAGACACACTATTCCGAACATCACATGCATTTTAAAAGTTTCGTAAAAATTCAAATGAAACGTGCATTTCGATTAAAAACTGACACGGTTGAAACCGTGCTTGACGAGCCTGCCCCCCCCCCCCCCCCGCGCCTGTGTTTGACATGACTATCGCGCGGGGGTTGCAGATAGGGGCTTCAGATGGAGGGCGATGCACAGAGGTGGCGGGCGGAGGCCGGGGTGGGGGCGCGGGCGCGGGCGGGCAGGTCGCCGGCGCGACGGACAGGCAATTAATTTTTGCGCAGTGGAATCAAATTACAAACGCGACTTTGCGACCGTCACGTGACAGATGCCGCCGGCGCGGGATAAGGATACTCTCGAAAGTCACCTGGACAACATGAGCGGGATTAAATTAGTTTTGTTGGTAAACGGTATGATTCTTCTGAGCTCTTTCGGTCAGCCGAAATCTATAAAAGTCGATGTGGAATTTTTTGTGATCTAGATTGAGTTCGAATTCCTCTTGGTCTTCGATCCCTTGCGTTGTGACTTTGATTGCACACCCATCCAATGGCTACCTTCCAAACCTAACCCATTTTTTTCCGCCTTCTCAGGGCGTTATATGACCATGCTTTATGAGCCGTCTACACGTTGTTCTTGGGTAGTGTTTCCGAAATACTTTGCTGCCGGAAACATTGTGGGGCCGGTGCAGTCAGATTGTGCGCAATAAAAGCCTCCAGGCCTCAGCTGGTAATACCTAGGTGAGCCAATGTGTCCTAACGTATTAGGTGTAACAGACGCTACATCCGTCAATTGTTCTTCCCTAAGAGTTCGTATAACTCATATCATTTTTTGTTTTCATTTCGTGACAGAGGTAAACAGACGTATACAGAGTACATTTCTTTCTATGGCTCCAGTTGGCTCCACATATTTATAATTCCTGTAGCTCAGTTGCAGTCTCGGCACTCAGTTGCAGTTCAAGCACTCGCAATTGTACCGGAGCCTTAAAGAGATCGTTTGGAATGTGGCATACGGTGGTTGAGATGGATCGTGAGGAAAGGAATAATGACAGTTTGGGGAATAAAGAGCTGCGCACGTGGAACAACCGTAAGGTAATGCGCAGGTAAACAGCTGAAAGCGATCGAAGAAGTAGTTGTAGAATTTTCGCCTAGGTTGGAACTCTGACCTAGGATCTCGCGGCCGGCGGAATGGCAGCGCTGTCACTCTCGGTAACCGTGTTTACAGCAACAGAGCATTCGAAGGCCCGTAGCCTTTATGCGAGGCTTCGCCACCTTCATTGGAAAGACCGTTTGGATTTATTAAAAGTCATTCTAGACATTCTCGAATAAAGATTATATCTAGATTAAACACGGATATAGTTTATCGTTGACTAAATCTGTAACCACATTTAATCTACATACTTCTGTAGTCAAAATATGTTGCACCTCTACAAATATAGATATCTTATATGAAAGTTTAGAAGAATAACATAAATTTAGAAAAGCAGTTATTCATTTGTTACAACCAATATGCATTTTAATATAAACATTCTTTCTCAATATCGATTCGTAAATTGAGCGAAAATGTCTATCGATTTACAGCAATACTTTTTTCCATTTGGTATATATTGTAATCTATAATAATCAGTTATGCAGTTATAGTTAAATGATACATTTTTCTCAAAATGCTACTCGCTTTCACAGTTTTAGGAACGGGAATGTCGTCGGTCAAATGTTCTCATATCTATAGACTACCTGTATGTAATTTCAATTAAGTGTAATGTAATTTCAATAAGAATTACAAAGTATAGTGTGGTCATTCTCCTTATTGATTTGACAAGGAAATATATTTTCAGAGATAAAAAAAAATCTGTCTCGGTGTGCTGGTATAGAGTTAAACTACATAAATTTCAATTCACGAATAATGAATTCATTTTCTATTTTCCATTGTAAAACTAGTAGAATACATTTAAATGAAATCAGAACCGAATACAAAGAAAGGCAATTGAATTCCGAGTCTCTTTTTTGCCAGATGCTTTAAACCGCAAGACGTGTCAAAGGGTTTGATCAATGCGACCCGCGTTCGGGCTTGATGCAGCGGTTCGGCGCTCGCTTTTTTTTTTTCTTTTTTGTTTTTCATTCGTAGGGTCGGGCTCACAGAGAACAGTCGAGACAATACACGAAACTAAGGCGATAATGAAAGCAGAAATTCTTACGCGATGCTTATTTTTTTATCTTCACACATTTCAAAAATATTACTCGTTAAACTTATATTTTTGATTTAAAGTTTTTAGTCTTGAATATCAAAATATGTCGTGTGGAAAATATGTGTAAAATGTTTATAAACACAATATTTACAGGTCTCAATTTCATACCGAATGAAAAACATGAATCCGGTTTTGTGGTACATTTATATTTATGAAAAATTCACGCTGAAACACTGCTTCAAGGCCACGTTTATTTGTAATATTATGCATATTTTGTAGATAATAAATTGCCTACTCTCTACACTAATTTTAAGTTAATTCACTTCTTAAATTTTTTAACAATTCTTTGAAAGTACTACTTTATGCGTCCAGATTCGAGTCCCGACGGTGACAGGACTTTCAGACGCTGTCTGGAGGAGAATTCTAGCGGCCGGCCGCTCTGATCGGTAGTTTTCCGTGGTTTCTCCGATCAACACCAGGCGAATGCCGGAGCAGCACCTTAACAAATGAGCTACGGACCGCGCGCGATCTCAACTTCCTCTTGTCCTATCCTCACCCCTTACACACACACACACACACACACACACACACACACACACACACACACACATACACTTACACTAATACGCTCAACACTACCACACTTGCCGAGAGACCTGTCAGGAGCCAAGAGCTTGTCCCGGCTGGGGGGTGGGAAGGTGGGCTGCTGGGAGATTCATGTTTGGGGAAACCCCACTTGCCGACGGTAAGTCCGCACCGGCTCTCTCCATCCAGCGCGGGAAGACCACCGCCACCTTCAGAGAAGAAAAAAAAAACATGCCCTACGCTTACGGAACTAATGACCCTAGTAGTTGACGCGCCCGGAGTAACTTAACAATCAATCAAGTCGATTGTGAACCAGTTAAATATGTTCAAAATTAATATATGAAGTCACACGTTTATTTTTTACTTCATAATTAATACTTTATCATTTCTATACCGAAACAGTGTAGCCTGAAGATTCGAAATCCTAGAGTTTTGTTTGAGGGCAACCAATACGTGTAGTTTTAAGTTTGGGTTTTTAATTGTTTACTCTGTGACTAATACTGCGACTAATCAACTCTGAAAAACTTTAGCACATATTCTACATTAAATGAACGACAATACATTTAGGCGACTTACGGGCATTTTCGTAGAATCTCTACCTGTCATTCTTTCGTCACTCGTCATCTTCTCTTTTCTGCACATAATCGTGCAATTTTTGTGCCTGCATAATAAGATGAATGCGGTCACGACCAAGGAGTAGAGAGGGCAGAATGAGAAAGTGCCTGCCTAAATGATTTGTCTCGACTACAGTACGACAAATAATTTTTATTGGAGTATATTTCACTAATAATTTTTAATTCTTTTCGGGCCACTATTTTAACTTCAATTATTGATAATAGATATTGAACGATTTTGCGGTCTTAAATTAGTATTTTGTATTTTATGTCGCATAGAAATAACATTCTGTATCAAAACTCATTAGAAAAACATCCTTTTATTCAAAACTTGCCTGTGAATTTCTCTACCGTAGTACTGCGTTGCGATCCATTCACCCGCTTGTACTAGCAGGAGCATTTAATCCTCAAAGCCGTACGCTGCTCACGCTCGACTTATTCATAGGTCAGACCGATGGCCCCGACGGCTTCAGTTCAAAGCAACGCTTAAGGTGAGAAGGGCAATAGCGTCGTAGAACTACCTTAGTACTACACTCACAGAACCCTTCAGGCTATTATTCCCTTTATTAGAGGTACATTTAATTCACAAAAGCGAACAGAAATAATATGGAACTGTAATTGATTAATCAAAGTTCTGCACATAGCATTCCAAATTTTCGTCAATATTTCTACTCCTTGTTTAAACGTTTCAACATCGTGGCAATTTGAATTTTGAATTTTACACATACAGTCATGACTAAGCAGAACGGGAAAGGTGTCTCAGGGCATCAACTGATGTCAATGCGGTGTCTCTGACCGGGAGGTCCTTGGTTCGAGTCCCGACGGCAACAGGATTTTAGGCACTCTCTCGATAGCTACACTGAGTTCAATCGCATTCAGGATCAGAATTGTAGGGGCCGGATGCTCTGGTCTGTAGTTTTCCGTGGTTTCTCCGATCAATACTAGGCGAATGTCTGAGAAGAACAATAGCAAACGGGCCACGGAACGCGCGCGATCTTTCCTCCTCATTCCTCGCCCTTTCCTATCCCTTACTTAGACACACGCACATTCACATGTTCTGCTTTGCCCTACTTGTCGGGAGACCGTTCGGGAGCTTAGAGCTTGTCCCTACTGAGGTGGTGCTGAGCTCGAGATGCCTGGTTGGGGAAAACCCCGCTAGCCGACGGTACGTCGGTACTAGACTCGACATTCATCACTTTCCATGACAAAAAAACATCCACTACACTTAAGGGAATAATGACCCTTCCAGTTGACGCGCTCGTAATCACCAATCAACCGAAGAAAAAATCCAGCTGCCCCTCTCATCCATTGCTCGTACGCCATTAGTTATTAGGTGTAACGCGTAGGCGTCTGTGGCGCTGTCTACTTGCCACGTGAAACTACTCCCGCTGTGCTCCGCCCTCGTTCTCTATGCATTAAAAGCCTTTCGCTGGCGGAGAGCTCGTTAGCCGCTCGCCCGGTGTGCGGGAGGGGGAGAGGGAGGGAGAGGGGGAGGCGGGGCAGCGCGCCGCATCTCGCGCGTGGAGTGCTAGACGTCTCGTTCAAGTGGCGTTTGCGCCCTTACTATTGCACACGAGTACACTCTAAGAACATTCGAGTGTTGCGTGGCACGGGTTTATATTATGTAATTGCTCACAAAACGTTTTCATTTTCTATTTTTACTTTATGACCGGTGGACGTAAACATCCTAAATTTGCGAGAATAACGAACACCTTAACAAAATCTATCAAAAGTCTTCAGTTTAGAATAGAGGTTTTTATGAATTCTTCCAGATAATGGAGTTTGTGAAATACATAAAAATGGAACCTAATATACAGTCACGAAAGTAACCGCAACGGAAAATTTTTTTGTTATGAGTATTTCTTGTAAATAAACATAATAGCCTGGCAGATAGAAATACGAATATTGTTATTGAGAAGGGGAAATAATTTTTTTCTTTAAAACGATTTTCGCAAGGCTCTTAAAAGGAGCGTCAGCAAGTCTCCTCCACACCACCTCCCGCTCCGATTGACCGAAACCACTCGGTTGGTCTCTTCTTGGGCGCACTTCCTTCTCCACCCGTCCCGGGCGGGCGGCGTTGCCATGGCAACAATATCTCTGAGGCCCACGCTACACTTGTCGCTCTTTAGAGCAAGTTCCAGTTTAATGCGGAAGTATATTTGGGCGGCGAAGACCCGCCGAACTCAATCTCGCGAGGGATTTTTGCTCGGGCCGGGGATTTATTAGCCCTCAGCGCCGCCACCGACATCGCCTACGTTCCTGTCGCCCCCGCCCCCGCCTTCACTTCCGTCCCCTACTCTGCCCCGCCGCCCCCGTGGCTGCCACGTCTCTGCTGCTCCGCCCCTGCTGCTTTATCCCTGTCGCCCCGCCCCGACCCTACCATCCTGCTCCCACTGCTCCCTACCTGACACTCCCGACCACTTATGTGGCCCCGCCCCTGCTTCCCCGCCCCTACCACCTTGCCCGTTCCTCCCCGCCATGCCTGCGACTGACGCTTCGCCTCTGCCGTAGCAGCCCTGTCCTCCCACTGCTATCCTGTTGCCCCAGCCCTGCCTCCCCGCCTTTGCTCCTCCGCCTCTGCCGCCCCGCCTCTGCCGCCCAGCCCTGACTCTGATGCTCCGGCTTTGTCATACGAATACCAGTCGAGCCGCCCCACTCCCCTCCTCGCGCCTAGCCGTGCCACCACGCCCCTACCACCCGGCCCTGCTGCCCCGCCCCTGCCGCGACCATGGAGGAGTCTCGCCCTCAATTCCCTCTCCTGCGAGCACCGAAGCCTTCAGGGCCCAGTCTCGCCCCCCCCCCCCCTTGCGCCTTCAAGAGCAGCCAGCGCACTGGCAGAAATTCCGCCCAATGGCCCTCGACCCTCCGCTGCCGAACTTCGCTCCGCTCCGCTCCGCGCTCTCCGCAATCGAGTGCGGCGCGGTGCGCCAGCGGACATTCCGACCGATTGCTTTTCGTGTCGACAGTAACTACAAATTGGCATTCCACAAAAATCATAATTGCTTTGACTTGTACGTTTCCCAGTCGTATCTTTCTGCCACTGTCACAGATTGCATCCCACCATCTTCTCATCAATTCCTTCATTTTGTAGCACTCGAATTCACATACTTAACGATAAAATTCCTTTCAATTTGAATCAGTTGAAAATACACTTGCTGAGTCTAGTCATATCGATACGCAAGTTTTAGGCTATCAGATAGCATGTTTATCTGAAATAATATTTTATCTTTTCTGGATAAAATTGTTAGAAAATGTTTATTTATCTGTTCACAATAATAGAATCTGAATTATTTTTTTACTTGGGCGATTGATGTGATAGATTTGTGTCTTAATGCAAATTTCCCTGAAGAATAACTCCCCAGAATGATTTATTTGAGAATATTGCGTACGCCGATATAATTTGTTTTCAAATACGATACGATATTCAAACACATGCCTCCTAAAACTATTTTAATACAATAATTCAATAATTATCAGTAATTCAGAAGTGTAATATTTTTTCAATATTAGTGATTCAATAATGTAAGGATTTAGGCTCAATCTCCAGATTTTATGTCAGTGATAATTACAAAACAGCATATTGCCAAATAATTAACATCACGAAGAGTCTCAGTACCGGCACATTGTGAGACGTATTTTCAGATTTTAATACGACGTAGTTCAAATCTGCACAACAGTCCGGGAAAAAGTTCGCTTTTATCGAAATTAATGAGATTTTGGGAAATGAATTCAGCTTGAAACTCTAGAGTTGAATTATATGTCACTTTCACGGAAACATCATTTCATATGTATCTCGCATGAGCGAACAATTAGTTATTTCCAGCAGCCGTTCATTTCGAATTACTTCGAAATCGATTGTCGCTCTCGCACACTCGAGCACGAATATGTAAGAGACGATTGCACCGTGCAAGGGAACGAAAGGCTCAAAAGTGGTAATAAGAGAGCGCAGAACAGAGGCGAAAGAAGTCGTCGAAGCAAGTGCGATAAAGCGTCGTTCACCACAGAGCAGGGCGCGCCGAGCCGAAAGAGGGGAAGAGCGGAATCATTTAATTTAGGCGCTGCTACTTCTGTTACGTTTATTCAAAAAATGTCCAAAGACTATAAAGGAGAATGTATGAAGAGCATGTTCTGTAAAATTAGAAGCATCTAAATGCAAATGGTCGTTTCCACACATCTTTTTTCATGAACGAGGCATTTAATGTCGTTAGGTGGTTGCATTATTTTTGGACAAACAATATTTTTTAAATATTATCGTCGTATTAGCTCTGTACTTTTTATATAAAAACTGTGGAATGAAGAAATCACACCTTTATTCAAGATAAAGGAATTTGATAAGTTCTCGACGGAATTCATGTAACCTCAAAGTTTAATATCTCACATAACCAGAACTGATTACACACGTCTCCCTCATGTAGGAATGACGAATGGCTTCGTTTTATGAACATGAGACTGTGGAGAGCATGATGAAAAAAATTACTTGGGTATTTGAACATCAAAATTCGTTAACAACAAAATTGTTCGCTGGAAGATTCTCATAATGTTGTGTGTCCAAACCGTAACACCCATCCTTCGACCTGAGGTAATAAGTGATAAATTGATTTTGCCCGCCAGGGAACGCGCTGCGGGCAAGTGTGCTTGGCAACGCATCCGTCCTCGTGGAATGAACGTCGCTGGTGGCGGTGTGGCGTCGGCTGTCCGCTTGGCCGCGCTGGGATCGCCGCGTCGTATTAATGCCTGGGATGGATTTAATAGACATTCGCGCAGACGCGCTCGTCCTCCGAGCGGAAAAGATTCATCAAACTCGCATCGCGCGGGCAGAAAAGGGGAAGGGGAGGAGAGGGGAGGGGAATGAGGGGGAAAGTACGCGGGAGCCGGCCGAAGCGCGACGAGAGGGGAAAAACGAGGCGAAGCGGTACGGAGCGGGGCAAGGAGGAGTCGAGCTAGGCATAACGAAGCGGGAAAGAGCGTGGGGTGGCGGGGCGTGGCGGGGCGTGGCGGGGCGTGGCGGGGCGTGGCGGGGCGTGGCGGGGCGTGGCGGGGCGTGGCGGGGCGTGGCGGGGCGTGGCGGGGCGTGGCGGGGCGTGGCGGGGCGTGGCGGGGCGTGGCGGGGCGTGGCGGGGCGTGGCGGGGCGTGGTGGGGCGGGGCGGGGCAGAACGAGGCGGGCAAGAGCGGGGTGGGGAAGTGTGGGGCAGGCTGTACTCAGCGAGGCAGATTGGGGCGGGGAAGAGTGGGACGGGGTAGAACGACTTGGGGCAGGTCCTGGCGAGGAGAGCGGGGCGGGGCAGGGTGGGGAGGTATGTAATGGGATGTGGTGGGATGGGCTGGGATGTGAGGCAGGATGAAGCAACGGCTGTAGGGGAAAGAGCGATGGAAAATAATCGAGGGGGGTTGGTGAATGGATGTGATAGTGAACTGGACAAAGCTGGGCTGGGCTGGGATGGGCCGGGGGAGGAGGGGGGCTCGGCAGGGCGAGCTATCAGGGCGGGGCCCGTGGGCGCAGTATTTAAAGAATCGCTTTCGGATCAGCCCGGAAGCTGTCATTTAGTCCCCAGTGGAACGATGGAATGATGGGGCAGAAGGTTTAGTACGCGCGCTCGCCGTCAGATTCTGCGCAATTTGTTTCGTATTTTACGTCCGCCCGCACCCACCGCTCCACGATGTGACGTGAGGTCTGCACCGTTGCCTAGTTTGACACTAATTCAGTACGATCGTGACTGCTCGATGAGATAGTACGATTCAACATTTTAAATGCATGAAGTAAGCTTAATAAATATGTTGGTTTTTAATGGTCTAAAATAAAATAATTTGTGTATAAAATCATAGTTTTTTAGTATTTTATAGAAGATTATTATAGAAATATTTATTTATCAAATTCATTTTAATGATTTTCATACCTAGTTCATACATCAGAGATCAGTACTGCATATTACTATTAATTGAGAAGTGTTTGGTAGAAGAATCTTAGTTTTAGTATTTATTTTTTAGATTCAATCTCTTAACTTGTAGGCTGTAATGAGTCAGATATTATCACGCACTTTGTGAATAACGTTATTTCTGTGATACATTACGTTATAATGTCGTAGTATATTGTGTCATAAAATGACAATGTTTAAAAGTTGATTAAGGCTCAGGAAGCGTTGATGAGAAATTAAGTGTGGAATCAAAAGTGAACTCATAAGAGAGCTGCAGTGGTTGTAACCTGAATAATTACAAAAGGATTGCGGCGGCGCGGCGGCGCGGCCGCGGATTGCGCGGCGGCGATGGTGTGACGGTTAGCGTACCGGACTGTTATACCCAAGCTCGCGGGTTCAAACCCGATCGAAGCCGTGGATTTTTAGGGCGACAAAATCCTTCGTACGCCTTCCTTCGTAGGGGAAGTAAAGCCGGCTGTCCCATGTTAGTAGATTTACTTGCATGTAAAAGATCCTCAAGCCTAATGACGCCTCTGAGCTAAATTCAAAATCGCCTGTTTCTCGCCCAAGAAATACCTCCTTTCTCTTCTAGATGAAAGGAGCGTAGCGAAATTTGCGTGGTCAGACGGAAGAGAGGGCCTGATGGCCAGAGTCTCGCCACGTAAAATAAGGCAAATTCAAAAAAGGATTAATAAACACAGGTTCGTCACATCGAAAGAATGTGCTCTTTTAGCTCCACTAGTTAGTTTTACGATTTGTTTTACTGCCGTGTTACTGTTTAAGACTCATGGTACTTTCTTATGGTCTATTAATTTAATTGGAGTGTCCTTATGATCTTATATGATTGCTCAATAAACTGAAATTTTGATTATTGAGTCATACATTATTTTCAACTGAATAATTGTAAAATTATAGTTAAATGATCTTGAATTAAGGTGATGTAATATCATTCTTGGAACACAACTAATGTAATTCTAAATTAAACGTGAGAATTATATAAGGACAGGAAGAGTGGCTAATACAATAATCAATTGTAGGCTCCATATTCTGGCCACCACTTGAGAACTACACAAACGGCGACACATAGGTTCATGTGGATTTCAAAATACAAATAAGCACATAATGTGGCGTCATTAACACGAGGGCCAGAACCGTTAGGTCGGTGAAAGTGCGCTGCGGGGGAGGAAGGGGTTGAGCCTGAACATCCGGGATTTGGCGCTCTGGCAGTTGACGCAGACAGCGTGGCAGAGCCAAAAATAACCTTAGGCTGTAAACTCCTAGGAAGTTGGCCAGCGAGTCTCGCTGCCGACAGCCGGCGAGCCTACCTGGGAATCTTGTGTGTTGGGGGGTGTATCCCCCCTCCTAAGATGCTGGCAGGCGAGCCTAGCTTGCAACAGCAGGCGAGCCTATCTAGGGAACTTGTGAGGTGGGGGGTGTAGCCATCAGCTATTTAACGCGGCGCCATTTGCGCCCGCGTTCTCATTCAGTTTACATCAGAGGGCCTAGTACGCGTAGGTACAGGGAGTGTAAGAGTGGGGGCGAGATGTCCGGAGTGTAAGGGCCAGACGATCTCGGGTGCTTCGTGCACACGGTCCGCCAGACAGCGACCGGTTTAATTTTTGGCATCAGGCCATGTGACGGTAATTGTCACGGGACGGAAGTCCGACTGCTCGCATCACGCGTGGCTTGTTTTTCTGCGGTAAAGCAGGGTATTGGAAGGAAAAGGTTGCCGGAGTGTTTAAATTAAGCAATTTATTGTATCTAGTCTGTAACTTTTCAATATACTATTTTTATTTTTGTTATTTGAATTATTTCTCATTTCACTACGTCACAATAAAAGGCAATTGCCTACGTTTTTTAGAAACATCATTGGCGGTGACGGCGTCGTCGCGGCGCCATACACCTCTCCGTCGTTTCTACGGGAGGAAACGACCTCTGCGGCAGCGGGGACAAAGGGGAAGTGGGATGGGGTAGTGGGGGTGGTGGGAACAAGCGGCGAGGGAGTGGCACCGGGAGGAGGGTGGCAGAGGCAGTGGCAAGGGCGGTAGGTAGAGCGGTGGAGTGGAGCCCGGGGGCAGCGAGGATGGCGCTCGCAATGAGGTGGTGAATGCGCTGACGTCGCGGCGGCATAACGGGCACGGGGCGGGGCGGGAGAGTTTGCGCTCGGAGATATGGGCGGCGGCGGCGGCGGCGCCGCCGGAGACGTCGCGAAGATATCGCGCGCGGCGTTATGAGCACTTGGCGGTTTATCTGCACCTCGGCCGCCCGCCTTTTGTGCCACTTCCGGCACATTTGCCCGCTTCATTATACTTTGACGGTCGCCCCCGGATGCCCCGCCACCCACCGCGCCACGCCGCGCCACGCCTCGCTGCGCCACGCCGAGGAATTACATCCCTTTCGTATTCACGCGCCGCCGTGGCTGCGTAGGAGTTCTCCTTCCTTCTCTCCTTGGTGGACATGTTTTCTCAATGTGCTGCCTCGCATTGGAAAATTGAGATGCTAAAACGGCACGTAAATCTACGTCCGTATATTACCGCAAAATTACGCGAAAAGTACTAAAATTAACGAAAAATTGTACGTGACCTTATTTCAAAATATATCTTAAAGAAACATATTTCATTATGGGAAAATCTTTAATATTGTTGTTGTAAGAATACTCGGAAAAAATTTTGAACTTTTTGCAATTTTGGAAAAATCAGGGTTTTTAACGAACATGAGACCTGCACCATTCTTTTAAACGTTCTTCACATTATCAAAAACCAAAGTTTAATGCAAAACGATGGAGCAATTTTTTTAAATTTTGAAACTGTCCCAAGGGATTCATTTGAAGTACCCTGGCCCCCATAATGAAATATCGGTATCAAATTCAAGGAGCCGTGATATCAGTAAGATTGATTGTAGAATATCAATTTTGAAGAAAATAGACTGAACGGTTTAACCGATAGCGTTGTTCACACATGGACAGATATACAGACAGAGAGACAGACGGACGGACATATACCGTTTTATAGTCATTTGATTTTTCGGTATCAAGAACCCACAAAACATGAGAACCTACTATTGCGAGACGAATAGGTGTCCAAAGATGCCTGTTCGATAGCTATTCTTTCTTGTACACATTATTCATATTTATCATGCCTGCTTGATTAAAGTTTCACTGCTCGTAAAGTGAAAATGTTTATTGTTAGGGATTTTTGTGCTTAATAACAATCATTCAAATAGTGTAAACTTGTAATTAATAGGCATTGTATTTTCTTATGCTTTTCCATTATTTTCAGTAGTATTTCTTCATTTTTCACCTTTAATTTCTCCTTACCTGGTCATGCTTTTTTTCTGGATCTGTGTCGATTTTGATTTAATCAGATGTTATTTCCCCCTGTGGGAGGAGATCCAATTTCTTTTACTTAATGTCACTTTCTTCTTGTTCTTATTCTACTTGTATGTTATTATTCGAATATATTTTACATTCAGGGTTACGATATAAAAATATAGTTCTTTGCGAGTTGTATGAGCTCGTGGTAAAGAACAGTTGAGGGAAAGGCATCGTTTATCATGGACGGAAGCTTGTTGAGAGAGATGGTGTTGGGTTCGCGAAAGTATGGACGCAGGAGTAATGGCAGGTTAAATATTAATGTGAAATTATTATTAGAAACCCAATTAGTAGCGACTTCATATATTGTAAGTTTGGTGAAACCTTGCGAAAGGTAATACCACAAGTTGATCGGTGGTTTTAAAGAAAGAAACAAGACATTTCCGATCGATTCTGGATGTATGATTTCAAGAACAGTATTTTTGATTTGTGAGTGAAATTGAAGTGTTAATATTTAATTTACGTAAAAAAGAGGCCAACGGACAGCGGCATTTGGCCAGTGGCAATACAGGTGCAGCTGATTTAGTTCTTAGCGGTAGAAAGGACCGTGGGCACTTCATGGATGAATACGTTGTTGCGGGACATTGAGTTTAGTAGATTCGTATCATTCAGTCTTATACTTCTTCTGTTGCTCATACGTTTACACAATACTTTTTTCTTTCGTGAATTAATTTAATTTGTTTTTCTATACTTGAATAATTTATTTAATACTCTCTGAAATCTAAAATTCTGATACTGTACGGTAAGGGACATTGGTTCATAATTATAATTCATTTCTTTCAATACTTCTACCTCCCCTTCTTCTTTCATCTTCAATTTTTTCCTCTCCCTTTCACCGGTCGACTTGAGAATTCGACCCCTCGCCCGTGAGTGAAATGAAGTCATTCGTGCGAAGCTTCAACTGAAAAGCTACCTCTGCCGCTTGGAGGGGCGGGGCGACGTTGGAGTGGGGGCGGAGGATAGTGCGTGCGACGTAAGCACCGAGAGGGTCCCCGCCCCATTCGAATCCCACAGGTGCGCTTAGCTGCGAAACTAAATGGAAGGGAAGCAATTTCTTGTTACTTCCGCCGCGATCCCCTCCTCCCCCTTCTTCCTATCCGATACATCTTTTGCATCGCGTCTGCATTTCATTATCGTGCCTTTGAGACACGCTATTACGTCGGGGGAAATATTTATTTCACTTGATTGGAACTCAGTATTCTTCTTCTATGGGATTCTGAAAATATTCGAATCTTGTTTTAATTTAACTTTCGGACATGATCTGTGTAATAGAATAAGATAATATAAAAATATAATTTTATGAGTTTAATCGTTGTAAGTGCAGTGATTTTGATGTTGAATATTACAATTGTTATTAATGTTACTTTTATGAGGAATTACCTGTGCGTAGAACTGTGAAGTGTAAAGTAGTAATAATTCATAATAATATTATGATTTAAATGCGTTCTTAAAAACATATAAGCTTCCGTAACATACAACTTCTCTTATCGTAGATCGGAAGTTCACAAATAATCGCCTATAGGCCTATAATTAATTTCGATTGTGAAGGAAAGGCAGAATTTTATAACAAATGTGAAACAGAGAATATATGCGTGATGCATTCATTTTTTGGAGTTTATAGTTAATTTATGAACATCCTGTGGACACACATCTGAAGCAACTGTGAAAACGTAGTCTGTGAAGTCACCCTTTTTTCGTGTCAGTGCAACAAAGATGTGTCGTAAATAGACATTAACGTATTTTATTTTTTGCTGTGCTTCTAATTAATTCCTCCTATAGTAAGACATGTTAAGCCCCCTTGGAAAGTGGTGTGTCTCCCGTTGTTTCGGGCTGGCACTGTCTCGATTCGCGTCGCACGAGGCGCGCCCAGGCGGAAGAATCGGTGCAGTTGCCATTGAGTCGGTCCTTGATTCGGTCCGCGCCTTAATCCCGCACTTAATTGAGCGCCTGCAGCAGCTCTTGCAGTTGACCCGCGGGGGCGGGGCGGGGCGGAAGATGGCGTCCTACGCCCGAGGCGAATGGGAGCGCGCTTAAACCTGCTCCGCCTCCCCTCCGCCCCGGTCCACCGCTCCTAGCTCCGTTTCACTTCTCCCTGCCCCCGTTGCTCCCCGTTCCTCCGTTCCTAATACTCCCCGTCTACACAGCTCCGCGTCTCTTCTACTCCCCGCTCACTTTACCCTTCGCCCACAATGTTCTCCGCCAGCACTTCTTCCCGCCCACGTTACACCCGCCCGCATTACTGCCCGCCCGCATTACTGCCCGCCCGCATTACTGCCCGCCCGCATTACTGCCCGCCCGCATTACTGCCCGCCCGCATTACTGCCCGCCCGCATTACTCCCCGCTCACATTTCTCTCCGCTCACATTACTCCCCGCCCACATTACTCCCCGCCCACATTACTCCCCGCCCACATTACTCCCCGCCCACATTACTCCCCGCTCACATTTCTCTCAGCTCACATTTCTCTCCGCTCACATTACTCTCCGCTCACATTACTCTCCGCTCACATTACTCTCCGCTCACATTACTCTCCGCTCACATTACTCTCCGCTCACATTACTCCCCGCCCACATTACTCCCCGCCCACATTACTCCCCGCCCACATTACTCCCCGCCCACATTATTCCCCTCCCACATTACTCCCCGCTCACATTTCTCTCAGCTCACATTTCTCTCAGCTCACATTTCTCTCCGCTCACATTACTCTCCGCTCACATTACTCTCCGCTCACATTACTCTCCGCTCACATTACTCTCCGCTCACATTACTCTCCGCTCACATTACTCTCCGCTCACATTACTCTCCGCTCACATTACTCTCCGCTCACATTACTCTCCGCTCACATTACTCTCCGCTCACATTACTCTCCGCTCACATTACTCTCCGCTCACATTACTCTCCGCTCACATTACTCTCCGCCCACATTACTCCCCGCCCACATTACTCCCCGCCCACATTACTCCCCGCCCACATTACTCCCCGCCCACATTACTCCCCGCTCACATTTCTCTCAGCTCACATTTCTCTCCGCTCACATTACTCTCCGCTCACATTACTCTCCGCTCACATTACTCCCCGCCCACATTACTCCCCGCCCACATTACTCCCCGCCCACTTTACTCCCCGCCCACATTACTCCCCGCCCACATTACTCCCCGCCCACATTACTCCCCGCCCACATTACTCCCCGCCCACATTACTCCCCGCCCACATTACTCCCCGCCCACATTACTCCCCGCCCACATTACTCCCCGCCCACATTACTCCCCGCCCACATTACTCCCCGCTCACATTACTCCCCGCTCACATTTCTCTCAGCTCACATTTCTCCCCGCCCACATTACTCCCCGCCCACACTACTCCCCCTCAAAATTACTCTCCACCCAGAATGCTGTTCGCCGCAACACTCCCTGCCCTCATTACTACTCTTCTAACTCCTATTTGTCTGTCTCCCGCTAATCTCTGCCCGATCCCACCCCACCACTCCCTTCGTCTTCCAATCCCACCCTGCCGCACCGCGTTCCCCATCCCGCCCTGACTTCCCCTGCTTCTCTCGCGGCCGCCACCACAACACCATCACCATCGCACCGTTGTGCAGCCCACGCACTTGGCTGTCCCGTCCGATCGCTGGAATTGGGGGTATCCACGACACAAGGGCTAGAGCGCTCGGCGCCAGGAGCAAAGCTGTGCAGGCTGCCGGGTGGGCGGGTTGGAGGACAGCTGCTCAGGCAGCTTCTGTTGGGATTCCCCGCCTCTCCCGAGATCTCCCGTCGCTGTCGAGTCGTCTGAAACGGACGTTTCCATTCCCACTCGTCCGCATTCGCGCCGCTGCGCATATCGTATTCCCTGCCATACCATGGGCCAGTGGGAGCTTTGTCGTAACCTCTGAAGCGTCTCTGATTGCGAAGCTCTAGTGTTCGAATCTCGGCGGTGGGGGATTTTCGACACTAGCTAGACAGTTGTTTGGTGGACAATACTAGCGGTAGGCGTCTGTGATAGGTAGAAATGCGTGGATTCTCCAATTCAATAACACGCGAATACCAGACAGAACCCGAACAAACGGGTCACGGATCGTGCGCGATCATTCCTTCATCTCTCTCTCTCTCTCTCTCTCTCTCTCTCTCTCTCTCTCTATATATATATATATATATATATATATATATATATATATAGATAGATAGATAGATAGATAGATAGATAGATAGATAGATAGATAGATAGATAGATAGATAGAGAGAGAGAGAGAGAGAGAGAGAGAGAGAGGGGGGAATTGATATGTAATATCAATTCCCCATACTACTGTCATCCCTGCAACCCTAATCGTCTTCCATCATCTGCCAATCATCACGCTTGTATCATTATCACCACCTTGCCCTAGACCGTTTTCGCTACTTAGTCATCTCAGCTACGTTCACTGTTCCTGTTAGCAACATCATCTGCGCTTTGCAAAGACTGGTATTTCCTTATTCCTAGTGAAGTTGACACGTATCCTCAGACCACTCCCATTTCATCTCTGCTAATCACCTCTGCTGTTCCTTGCGAACACCTCTCAAGAGTAGTAAATAGAAGTATCAAGCAAAATGTCAGGGGAAGTCAAGGAGTCTTGGAGTAGTGCAAATGTACGTTCTTGTAGAAACGTATTTTAGCTCATTGGAAATCAAAATCATTGGGAGGGGTGTTTTCTATTATATTCTTCAAGAAGCTCGTAGAACTTGTAATTGTGACAGGATTGCCCTACATTGTTATGCCCTTTTTCAGAATGCCAATTTGCCCCTCTCCTACCCTTTTCCTCTGTCCTGCCCTTTACCCCTCTCCTGCCTTTACCCCTCTCCTGCCTTTACCCCTCTCCTGCCTTTACCCCTCTCCTGCCTTTACCCCTCTCCTGCCTTTACCCCTCTCTTGCCTTTACCCCTCTCCTGCCTTTTCCCCTCTCCTGCCTTTACCCCTCTCCTGCCTTTACCCCTCTCCTGCCTTTACCCCTCTCTTGCCTTTACCCCTCTCCTGCCTTTTCCCCTCTCCTGCCTTTTCCCTCTCCTCCCAATTCCCCTCTCCTCCCAATTCCCCTCTCCTGCCAATTCCCCTCTCCTGCCAATTCCCCTCTCCTGCCAATTCCCCTCTCCTGCCAATTCCCCTCTCCTGCCAATTCCCCTCTCCTGCCAATTCCCCTCTCCTGCCAATTCCCCTCACCTGCCAATTCCCCTCACCTGCCAATTCCCCTCACCTGCCAATTCCCCTCTCCTGCCAATTCCCCTCTACTGCCAATTCCTCTCTCTCGCCCATTCCCCTTTCCTGCCCCTTTCCCTCCCCTGGCCACCCCTTCCTCCTCCGCCTCTAGCATACCTCCGTGGGGCGTGCGCCCGCCGCCCCCCAGGAGCGCCCTAATTGCGCGGCGCGGGCTTAAGCGGGCGGCGACGGCGGCGGAGGCTGATTCGGCTGCAGAGCCGCCGCGCCGCCTGGCTTAGCCCCGCCCCGCCCCGCGCCCTGCGGTGGCCGCCGCGCTCCAATTGAATGAGATTGCGCCGGGGGCGCCCTCCCGTGGACAAGCGAAGAGGTCCGGCGACGGCGCTCGTAAAACGCAGCGGAATTTGTACTCGCGGGCGGACCTGGACTCGGCGGTGCGGGCGACACGGAGCTGATAGCAGTCGGCCCTCGTCTTCCGTCCATGATTTAACGAAACCATTTAAATCTGTTTGATGTAAAATTGATCTTTTGATGTTACTTCTTTAATGGAATTAGGGGCTCTCGACTTGTCTGCCGTCCGGAACAATGCTGATGTTTCCTTGAGAGTTGTCTATGTAATGCAAATGTTTTGAGGTGCTTCAACATGCTCATTAGTGCTTATTTATCAAAAGGACACACGAACACAGGACAATTACTACATTACTCAGTTTCTATGTAGAAGATTAATTTGTGTAAAATTAGGTGTTCAAGGAAATGTGCTTGGAGGACTGATATTTGGCGTTTACATATTACAAATCTCATTTCTGTAAGCGGTAACTCTCAGTGCAGTTTTTCAAAGAGTTTGAAATCTTTGAGTCAGACCCCTGAATATACATGACAATGGTATAGAAGATGCGACTAGACAAATACGACGTGATTTAATTGAAAATATGCTGAGTGATCATTTGTACTGAATTTATTTCGTAATGTAATCTGGCAATGAGCTGTAAAGTAACGTGCATGTATTACCTGTCAAGTGCTGAACACCGTGTGTTTAGTTTTTCAATTTCCGTTCATTTTCAAATGTTGCTTGAAATCGAATGTCCAAGACGAAAACAAAACCCCCAAAATCGCATTATTTTTGCATGTCTGTCACTCCTTGTTCCCGTCATATCTAGAACTTGCGCTGCGGGTGTCGCGCCGTCAGAACCGCGATATCTCCAGAGGCGCAATATAAAGTTTTACGTCTCATTTACGTGCCCGGCGCCCGCCCGCCTTGGCGCTGATCTCTTCTGCTGTGGCAGCTTCCCCTGCCACTTGCTCACAGCGCCCTCTCCCCCCTCTTCCTATGGCGGGAAGGAAGTGGCGCTCCCCGCCCTGCCCCGCGCCGCCCCGCGCCGCCCCCGAGGAAGAAAATTCCAATTTCTCCGAGCGGCCGGGGCGTTTAAAAATCTCTCACGTTGGCAAACATTGAAATGATCCAAGGAGTTCCCAAGTTCCGTTTCGTATTATATCCGCCTCCGCCCTCGGCGCCTAAGCCTTCGCGCCTTCCGTCGGCGACTCGGGAGGGAGTGGAGAGGGAGGGGGGGAAAGCTTGGTGTATGCGGAGAGTGGAGTCTGCGGATCAACTCAGCCGCGAGCGAAAGGGGGAAATGATGCTGCGAATTTACTTCTCGGAAGCTGAACGTGGCGAGATACCCGACGGGGCCTTCTTACGGATGCGGTATAAGCATGCCACCCACATAATAACTGAGCTCTCAAGGTCGATTCTAAAGCGGGCTACGCTGGGTTCACCGTCAAATTGGCACAATAAAAAAGGTTGCTATTTATTCACAACACAATATTTTTTGTATTAAAATTGCCCAATATAAATTTTTATTTCACAAACTGTGATTCATTAGCCTACACCTTAAATGAATAAAAATTAAAACAACACAAACTTAGTATTATAGAGAGTGTTAAGACGTTACGAAGAAGATAAAATTAGAGAATATGAAAGACAGACACAGAGAAATGGGACATCTCATTACGATGAATTTGGTATGTGGAGGTCCTGCAGGGTTTTTCCCGTTACGAACCGTTTTCAAATGAGAGAATTCTCGCAGTCGCAATACTCTCAGACACAGCAGAACTATTCCAATATTCGTTTCGTAGAAATCTGGAAAAAATTGTGTGTGAGGGAGTACCAGCACAGGCTTCCTTTACAGGGAAACAGTTGCTAGTTTAACAACTTTTGTTTGCGCGCGAGCACGAAATGTGGACTTGCAGTCACGAGGCTCCAGGGCGCTCGGTTTCTCGTTTCCCATTTTAAAGCAAATGAAAGAATTTCGTGTACAAGCAATTGTAGCTTCAGAGTATGATCAATTTGTTTGCTCGAACGAGTGCATTGTTTTGACCGAAACTTTTAAAAACATATCTCGAGAGAAGAGTCAATTCAATAAAAAGAGATGAGTTCAGTAACATTTTCGAAAGATGTTAAAAATGCTGTATAGATGCAAGTTCTGTTATTTATTTCTGAGAAATGAAAATGTTCTCTGGGCATGTTCGTGTTTACAAGGGATGTGTATATAGTGATATTTGTATTATAGGTTTTGCTTTAAGACACGTGGTCACTCAAAACACACCCTCTTTAGGAAATATCTTCGAATGTTATTTTGTCTCCGGTTCTAAATTTCGAATCAGTTTTCGTCGACATGCGAGACGTGATCTTTGCGTTCGCCTCTCCCACTAATAATCCCTGGGCGCCGTTCATCGCATACGCGATGCCGTTTCGACGCGGCCTGACGCGGCGCTGCCCTCAGGGGAGGCCAAACTCCCATACCGGCCAAGGTGGCTCAGGGCATTAACTGATGTCACTGCAGTACCTCAGTCATAGAGGTTCTCGGGTTCCAGGATTTTCGACACAAGCTAGACAGCTATGTCGAATGCAACCGCTGCCTGGACGAGAGTTCTAGCGGCTGGCTGCTCTGGTCGGTAGTTTTCCGGGGTTTCTCTTATCAACTTCAGGCGAATGCCGGAGCAGTATATATGCTAGTATACGGGCCACGGACCGCGTGAGATCTTTCCTTCCTCTTCCTTGTTCTATCCCCTCTGATATGTGCACACACACATGCAGAACACTACCACCCTTTGGAGACCAGTCTGAGACTTAGAGCTTGTCCCGTCTGGGGCGGACAGATTCCTGTGCATTCAAGCAGGGCATTCAGTTGTTTGAAGCAACGTTGGCGTTTATGACGTGACTGTGCACTCAATTCATTTAATAGAGCATCATTTCAAACAAATGTTTGTACTTCTTCACTAAAATGCGTTTGTTCCAACAATGCCAACGTTGCTGTAGGTTGTGTGTACTTTTCTCGGAGACGGGTGAATGAGGTGAGTGTTTCGTGTCGGCGTGTCAACTGCGTGTAGTGCAAATTTTCGGTAGTGCTTTCCTTCCCCATTGAAAAGTGAGATTCGGCACGTTGGAACGAATTGCGGAACAAAACACAATGCGTGACTCTGGATCATGTTGGGAGTGGTGTGAGGCACTTGTAGTAACTGAAATAATACGATCACCTATTAAATAGAAAGAAAGGTGTCAATCAGTTGTCTATCCGTATGGCTATCAAAACAACTGTCAGAAGTTACAACATTCATTAAATTACCACCCAAGGCTATTTTGATCATTTTTGAAACAGTATTTGCGCTCTTAAGTTTGTTATGTTAGTCAGTCAACGAATATTTTCAGTTTCTCCCTTGCAGAAAGTTTTCAGTAGTTGGTCAATTAGAGTAAGCGTGGTGTATAGGTATTGGTGAAGGTAAACCTGTGGCTTATTTCAGTATTCATTGTTTCCATAGCAAGAAGAAATTTTAGTGGTTTTGATTATGGATATCAAAGTAGAGAGATGGGAGTCATGACATATGAAAATTACCTTTCGAGTGCAATAATCGGTAGTTTATCGATTTAAAAATGAGATTATTACACAGATCAAATGGCATGAAACTAATCAAGAATCAGGTTCGTTGTATTAGGTTTATCCTTGTAATTTTGTTTCAATATATCACCTTCTTAAAACAAATTTAACTGTGTAACGAAAATATTTTAGGAACTAATAACTATAATAGCTATAAATTACAATAATAATTAATAACCATAATAATAGTAATAATAGAATAAAAGTGCATAACTACAGATATGCCAGATGATCCAAAAGTTAAGAACAAGACATGAATTCTAAAACAATGTTATCACGAATAGTCACGAACATTATTGACTGCTCTCTGAAGGAATAATAGCTTTAAAATATCGCTCGAAGCCAACGAAGTGCATCTGAGAATCGATTTCTTTCCGAAGCGACCGGCTCGGGTGGCCATAGTGCGCACTGCTGCCGCCGGCGCTTCGAGCGCCGTGCCGCCGCCGCCGAGGCACTTCGTCTTGGCCGCCCGTCAGGGGACTCCCGCGCTGTAAAGTTGCCGTTAATGCAATTAAGTGACAACATTGTCTGTACGTGTTCGCTCATAAAAGGAGATCGACCTCCTGCGAGCGCGCGCTCCTCGCGACCCAGAAACAGGCTACATAAACTTCCCGTTGTTTCGTTCGGGAATGTTCCCGAAACTTACGGGCCAGTGCTGATGCATCTCTTCCGAGTTAAATTAAGGTTCTGTAACATTATACTGCGTCGTAATAGTCAGACTTTATTTTAGTGCGCTTTCCGTAATAAGCTCTTAAACGTTCATGAAATATTAAACCGGAGCGGGGCGGGGCGGGGCGGGGCGGGGTGGAGAAAGAAGGGCGCGCGCGAGAGCGGGACAGGCGCTGGTTGGAAAGGTTACGGGCTCAGCCAAGCCCGGAGGTCCGGCGCCCCGGGGCTGCATTCGTCCCATACATCTCGCGCTTTTTTCGTCCTAGCGTCTCTTACCCTATTCCATCGTTCTTCGAGGGACCCGAAGCACCTACTTTCCGCCGGTGCAGCCAGCCGCCCACGCAGTTGCTTCTCATCTCCACCGAACCCCTCTCCTCCCCCATCCCGTTTTCGCTACCCCCGCCGCCGCCGCCGCCACCACCACCACCGTCTCCGGGGCTGCGTCGTGTTTTCGCCGCCTAATGAACTTGTCTTTAATCAGACACGAGAAGATTAAGGGGCGCCTCCGCCGTGACGTCACGCTCAGAGGTGGGGAGGGGGAGGGGTGGGGAGGGGTGGGAAAGGGTTGGAGGGCGGAGCGGATGAGGCGGTTATGCCTCCTCATAAATGTCTCCGGAGGTTTACACCCGCCGCCTCCGCCGCCGCTCGTGCAATATTGAGAGGCAGTTTTATTGCAGTGCGTCAGACGCAGACAAGAGGCTCGAGGGGGGCGGGGCGGAGGGGACGTGACGGAGACGCATCGCATCTCCTCCGCCCCCCCCCTGCCGCCCGCGTCTTATGAATAACAATTCCGAATGCAGACGCGAGGATCTGCGGCGTTATTAAGAAAGCAGAATTTATTCGTGGCCTCCGGGCGGAGGCCGACGTGAACTTGTCCCGCGCCCACTCCCGGCGGCGCTACTTCAGTCTCCCTTACCTCGCATCCCCCCCGACCCCCGTTCCAGCCGTCACCCAGTTCGTCCTCGCCCCGGGTCCAAGTCCTTCCTTTTCTTTTCACCACCTCCAGTCTTGTTCCTCTCTAGTTTCAGCCCATCCCATCGTCGCTTTCCCCACACTCCCCGTTGTCTCATAGCAGTTGCCCAGAAATACTGAAAGAAGAGTCTAGCGAATCAATGACAATTATTGGGCGAAATAAATTTTAACAATTTTGTTTACTTTTTGTTAATTTATTTTATCCATTACAGTGTTAAACCATCATGTATTTTGTTGCTCGTGACAACGTAAACTGAGCTTGATTCACATAAATTATTGAAATATTTAATATATTTATTTACATTACTCTTATATGTGGTTACTCTTTTCAAGAGTGGGTAGAAAATTAGTACCTTCGGCAAATTTGCACTACCATTTCAAAATAGTGAGGGCACTCTCACTGGATTCCTTAAGTAATCAACTATTATTTCTAAAATTTCTATAAATCGAAATGGAATTTATTATGTTCTCGGTTAAGAAAGGTTACCAGATGTAAGTAAACTAAAGTCATAGACTGTTGTTGAAATTGGATTTAATACGCTATTATTTTGTAGTGCAATTGTTCAAGGATAAGAGCTAAATTGGCATTGTGATAATTTCTCAAGAGCAAATAATGATCTTTTAGCTACCTGTGATATACGATATTTATCTTATTCCATTGATTTCATAAATATTTCAATTTAAATTAATGATAATATATATAATGTGTGTGTGTGTCTGTGTGTGTATTTCTTGTATTTCTATTTTGAAATTTGATTATTGGCGTGCTTATAGTTTGTAACAATAAATAAATAATAAAAAACAAATAAAAATAAGTAGTTTCTCAGGCAAAAATAAAATTTCTCCTCATTATAATTCTACTCTTTCCGGTTAAATGTCAACTCACCAATTTTTGAGAATTTGAACTCTGTGTGTGATGTCAAATTTACATTATATTTAGAGAACAAAAACATATGTAACTGGCAAACTGTAAGAATTTTAATATTATTAATTGCAGAAACAACAACGTTAGAATAGAATAACGTTTTAATTGTTGGTAAATAATTTAAACTCTCTGCTAATGCAATTTGCGTATAATCCAATGGCTTAATTTTTTTCATACTCTTTAACAATTTTATTAAAACACGAAAAATACGTATTTGAGTAATCACGACTTAACCGCACGACAACAGAAAATGTATGATTAATGTAATTACTAATAAATTATTTCAATTTCTAAGCACAACTAAGAACAAACGTTCGGCGACGATCAAGCAGCAAAGATTATTTCAAACAAATTTTTGTAACATTTTTGAATCCATTTCGCCTCTGCATCCTTTTCTATTTATAAGTTGCTTTAATTTTTTGTTTGAATTCCACTAAATACTTACCACTTGTAGATTATATTACTTTTACATTTTGTAGATTACATTACTTTTTTGACTAATTTGTAAATTTTTGTGACATGTGGTTAGGCGGAATAGCCTGATGGCCCGAGCCTCGCCATATCAATTAAAGGAAATTATTATTATTATTATTATTATTATTATTATTATTAATATTATTATTATTATTTCCTTCTGTGTGTGCAGGTGAGTGCGGAAGCGGAGAGCTGGACCTCCGCAGCGAGCGGGTGAGTTGGCTCGGCCCGCCTGTATTTGTGTAACACATAATTTGCAATTAATTATTTTTTTCATATTTTGTACACTTTCAAATTATACTTGCACAGTTTTTGTTAAAACGTAAAGCGAAGGTTTATGATACATTTTAGCAAATGGCACTTCGCTTAACTTATGAATTACCTATCGTACTTAGATGGATGCACGATGTATCTTCCAAATAAAAGGTCTATTTTAATTTTCATTGATCTTTTTTTCTTTCGCTAGTACTGTTTCGAAATAAAATTTTATCACACTTGTCAATCATACAATTTTAAAATGAATTAGTAATTATGTTGATATAAAATTAACGGTATAACTAATTAAACCAGTTGAAATGTAAATCTCATACATTATTGAAAAATCCCTTCATATAATTATTGATGATTATTAATTGTGTAAATGTGCAATATATACATAAATACAGTGAAGAAAATACATGTTGGTGGAATAATTAATTACATATCACAACTTTAGTAGATTGCGCGCTCTCTGTTTTAAAACAAGCTCTGCATCCATTCCCAAAATTGTTTAAATGGTTGATATAGTTATTAAGTCGCAAATCCAAAATTTCGGATAGTCCGCACAAAATTCGGGATGGAGGAAAAATAAAGAAAATACACAATAAACAAAATGTTTATTTGTAGTGTAAAGAAAGTATTTTATATTTGCTGTAGAACTGAACTACTAGCTATTGAAACGCAAGTTGTCAAAATGAAACTTTTATTACACTGGTAACTACGTTTTATATTAAATGTTTATGCAGCAGTAATTTTCACTTGGAGGAACTTGCAAAATCGATAATATTTTGCCGTAAGGCACTGAATCAGCTTGATGATGCGATGTGATGATACGCTACGTTGCCATTTTCTCACATCGCACGCTACGTTGTCATTGCATTGCACACTGCATTGTCTGGTAATAATACAGCTGTATTTGTATATGTGTATGGTACATTTCTTTGCGATAATCGAACATTTCCGAACAATCGGACTACACCCCGACTGTGTTTGGAATACCGGGGTTCTACTGTACACACTTTTGCGGGAAATAATGACACTTGAACATGTTTCTACAGCTTCATAGGTAATTTAATCTCTTTCGGAAAGAATTAAAAACATTTTATTTTACTAAGAAACAGACGTATTGTGTATGAGCGTTTAAAACAAATATTTCCTGTTTCTGCAACGTAAGTGACCTTATCAACCATTTCATTTTCCCAACCCGCTCCTTGAGGCGCATGCAATTGAATGAGCAAGTGCGCCTCCTCGCGTCCAGCCCTCGAACCCTCAGGGCGAGGGGTCCCGCCTGCCTTTTCGCGCCAGGTTTCTCCCCAACCCCCGCGCTCTGTTTGATTGTGTCTCGTGGGACTTGCCACCGCTGCGCCTCGAGAAACTCTCGCTGGAAGGTGTGAATTCTGGGCTGCCGTGTAATCTGATTATGCATATGCCTTGAGCCTCCAAACAGCAGACAACTAACCCCACGCGACCTTCTCGTGGGGGGGGGGGGAAGGGGGGGGGCAGTTTGACGCCCGCGAGCGAAGTTTGACGGGGGTGTTAGGCGGCGCGACGTGAGCTACCCCTTTGGGGCCACCCCGCCCCGGCTGCTCCCTCCGCTATGCACCCTCAATCTGCGGAAGCCACCCTCCCTTCCCGGCCCCTTTTACGAGCTGCCAGAGCGTCTTCAGCAAATCGTTTGCCTTGAGCGGGAGTTGGGCTCTAGACGAAGCGGGCGAGCAGGCAGGTGGTAGGAGAGGAGGAGTGGCAGTGTACCGTTGGGGGGGAAGTTGAATGCTGGGAAAGATGGCGGCGGCGACGTGGCGGGGACGGGCATGGCGTAGTGGTGGGAATGGCGTAGTGGCGGGGATGGCGTAGTGGCGGTGATGGTGTAGTTGCGGGGATAGTGGAGTAACGGGGATGGCGACAGGATGGGGCGGGGTGGTGATGGCTACTTGGTTGTGACGCAGGCATGGCGGGGATTTTGGCGTGGATAGGGGGGTGGCTTGACCGGGCTGCGGCAAGGCGGAAATGGAGTCGGCAGGGACGGCGGCGGGACGGGGTCTGTAACGTGGTGGGGCGTCGACGACGGCATGGCGGGGAGGGCGGCGTTGTCATGGCAAGGAAGGGCAGGATTGGCGATAGGCAGGGCGGAGTAAGTGGCGATGGAGGCGGCGGTACTGGTTAATTGAGTTCCTACGGAAGGAGCTAGGGGCAAGGGAAGGGACTTTGATGAGTAGTTCCTCCAGCGACATTCACGTGTTGTGTTAAGAGATATGAATTTCAGACAGAGCTCTTGCATGTCTCAAGCGAGGAAATTCTCTTACAGGAAGGGCTCGTCTCACGAAATGAGATGGCACGAAATAGCACTGTAAGACGGGTATGTTTCGCAACTCTATAGAGAGAAAGAATGTATTTTGAATATATTTTTCGTTGCGTTTGAAAATTGATTATTAAAATAAAGTAGTAACCTGTGCCACTTTGAATATATAACAGGAAATATCGAAGTACTAAAAGTCCATTGTTACTTTTACGTTTAGTGAATTTACTGAAAATAAATTATGACAAAATGAAATGTTTATACTGGAGAATATTTCCTTGGTAGAACATTCTTGAAAGCTGAAAGTAACATTCTCTCTCAATTATTTGAACATTTTCTTTGGATTGATTGATTGATTGATTCCGGGCGCGTCAACATCTTGGCCGGTGTTTTCTTGGAGAGTGTATAAGCAAATTCATGGGAAGTCTTAACTATTTGGATTGTTGGTTTATTTTGATTTTCGATACTAGTTCAATGATACACATTGTTATTTTATCTGTTGAAATATTTTTCTTTGAACTAGCAACGAAAATCCGAAGGTATGGAGAACTTCGAAAAACGAATTTATTGTAATTTTTGTTTCATTCGGATAATTTGGTGCGCTACTCCACCGACAAATCGTATGATGCTCTCATATTATCACGTACAATTAATGTAATTATATATTTTTACAAATAAAACTGTTAATTTAAATTATATGACGTTTTTATATTGGTGATGACGCTTATGTGCGTGTAACGATGTAAACACGGAAACGTTCCAGAAGAGACGGGAGCTGTTTCCATTGGACTTGCACCATCTTTAGAAGCGTGCACCCTGATTATAATGAGCTTTCGTGCATTGTGTCGAACGCGTTGCATTGAGAGATCATTGTTTATATTACCGGCAGAGTAAAAGCGACTCTGACAGTTCTCTCGCCACGTGCTTAAGTACGTCATGTGACCTGCTCTGAAGCAATCTTCTTGCGAGGATTTGTTTACTTTCTCACAGCCAGTGTTCAGCGTTGCCGCTCATCTGACTCACTCGAAGTCGCGGAGGCGATAAGGTTCGGCTTTGGCGAAAGTTATGAACATGATATCAAGACGTGACATCGCCTGTCGGCAAGTAATGTTTTGAGATTTCATTGATCTGGCATGCGTGGAGCGAAGTGCAAGAGCCAAATTTTGTATTATGTAACAGCGAATCGAACTGACAGAGTCGCTTATACGGTTTTGTAGAGTTGTTTTCCTTTGGGCCCGGTGTGTAGTTGAGTGCTCATTGCTTTTGGCACGGATCCGTTGCGTGAAAGAGGGCCCATTTTGGGCTGGGAGTGCGGATGGGAGCTCCTTGCCCACAGAGCAGGTGGCCTTCGGACCCAGTGCGCGGAGCGGGGGCTCAACGCGTTGGGGCCGGTGCGTGGGTGCAGGGAGGGGGCGGGTCGTGTAATGTGAGCGCGAGCAGAGGGTTATTGCGTCTCTGACAAATTAGGACATTAATTAAATTACCCCGTTCCCTCCACCCCGCTCCCCTCGTGCGGCCTCATGTGGGTCGCGCCGCCGGCCGCAGGGGAGGGGAGTGGCAAATGTCGCGACGGGAAGCCGTCCTAAGGTCAACTGGGAGTCGCGTCGACGGTGGGAAGGCAAATATCGAAGCGGTTCATCCTCTATGTGAGTTCCGTGAAATATTCGCCGGTACATACCAGTGAAGAGGGCATGTAGGATTTCTGATACGTTTAGTGCTAACAAAACGCATGAATTTGATAAGCTAAAGGTAGCCGAACATCTTTAATATAAATGATGCCAGGGTGGGTGCCTTTTGTATTAATTGCATTAAAAAATAGTGTTGGAGTTTGAGTACTGTGTACTTATTAATTGTAACTAAATAATATCATGTATTAGTGGCCCTGGCAATGCTTCGCTATTGCAGTGTATTACACATCACTCACTACTGGTCACGTGATTGTTAATCACGTGATATGCGCTGTGCAAAAATTCTGAGAGAATTTTTCGTAAGTGTGGGTTTACTATTTGTCCTGGTTTGGACATGGTTGTCCAGTGTCCTATTGTTAAAACGTTCTCCCTTAAATTTCGACATGCTATGACACTATCTTGGAAAACTTTGATTTACTTGTCCGAGATTCAAGTCCGAGATAATTCCGGCCGATATTTCACAGTCACAAGGACAGCATTGTTGTATGCAGGGACGACGCGCTGAATCCAGGCTTGCGGCGGGTTGCGTACACTTCAGGGGCGCTTGACACGTCTTAGGGGAATAAATAATCACATCGCCCCCATATGCCGCGATTTAATTCAAACCACCCTTTAAACACTTACATTACGACTAAGAACAAAGTGTGACCATTTCAGCGAAATAGGTCGAGAAGCTTCGTGTCCGTGTGCGACATATATTTCCTTTTATTTATATATGTATATTTTAACGGGAAGACAAGGAAGATACTATATTTCAAGTCTTCATATTCGTAAACTATAAATAAAATATTGATTCTGAACAACTTTTCCTTCAAGGGGTAGCGAGTGCATTAATGGAAACGACTAATTAAATCTCGCGAGTGCGGCGATCCACGATGGAGTTTAGTTGCTGCTTCCTCCGCGTGGGGCGTGCGGGAAGGGGCGCGCTGTATGCGTAAAGCTCGCAAGCAAGCAAGCAAGCAAGCGCCCGAGAATAATCTGGCGGCGGAGTCCAAATCTACTGGAAGCAATCACTTTAATGAACGCCGGGCGATGGCGCGCCGCTCCTCGCAGGTGTTTCTGCGCTCGGCGTAGGCGCAGAGTTCACAACAGGGCGCGGCCTCGTGCAATCGCTTCCACACGTCCACGCCCCCACCAGGCCTACGTCTACCACCTGCCTCTCAAATCATCATCTGGAACCCTCCCCTTCCCTTAGTCCCGCCACTCCCCTTCCTTGCACATATTTCTCAGAGTACACATATGCCACCCACTTCTCTCAAAGCACACCCATCTGCTGCAAACTTTCCCTACTGTCTCATATTCCCCACTGCCTTTCTCCTGCACAGTCTTAGGGTCTCGGGGCATCGACTCATGTTACTGTCGTGCCTCTGACCAGGAGGTCCTACGGGTTGAGCCCCAATGGTAGCAGGATTTTCGACGCTAGCTGGATAGCTAGGACGAATTCAGCCGCTGTACGCAAGAGAATTCTAGTGGCCGGCTGCTGTTGTATCTACTTTTGTTGGGGTTTCTGCGGTCAATACCTGGCGAATGCCTGATCAGAAACTGGTTCCGGACCGCGTGCGATTTTTACTTCCTCTTCTCAGTCCTGTCCTCACCCCAGACTTAGACAGACTTACTCCTACAAGAACTACACTATCACTATCACGAGATACCTCGTTGGGGAAACCCCGCAGGCGGACGTGAAGTTCGGCACTCGATCTCACTATCCGTCGGCGAAGATCACCGCCACCTCCTGCGGTAAAAATGCATGTGCTGCACTTCGATATTAAATATCTTAGCAGTTAACGCGCCCGGAACGTTAATCACCCAACCAAAAATCCATATTGCCCTCCTTCATTCCACTGGCCCCGCAGTCGCGTCGCTTGCCCCTCATTGTGCCGCACTGCCTCCACTTGGCCCATGATCCCCACACCCTCCGACTAAATGCACATCGTCCACAACCCGCTACCTGGCCCCATATTCCTACCAGCCACCCACCTGGAGAACCCTATCTATCTTCCATGTGCCCCCCCCCCTTCCCCAGCAACCCTTCATCTACTCCACAGTCCCGTATTACCCACACCCTCCTTCTTTCACCACACACTACATACGCCAGACAGCACTCAAACCATCCGATTTATTTCTATACACTCTTGCACTGACATTCCCGTGTTCTTTTTTTTTCCGTCCCTTCGTGTAGTCGCCAACTCGCTGACTTATTAGCCTACAATCTCGCCGAAGATGAGTTCCAGTATTTCACAACAAATTATTCCAATATTTCACAGTAAACTAATTATGCAAACCACTAGCCCGCAGACCTACCTACCTGACATTAAACTATGAATTTCACTACTCAGATTCCCTTGAAGACGCCTCACAATCAACCTGTCATTGAGTCACCCCTCCACGTTATCTCACCAGCACACTTCATCGTATTTTCTCGCGCCCATTTCATTGCAACAGTTTGCCATTTTCAACCCTTCACTTCTCTATTCGCAGCTGTAGGACCATGCATTATCTTCCTCACAGACGTGTATGTGTGTTCCTTACACCATCCAGCCAGTTTGGTATTCACGACATTCACAGCAACTCCCCTTGTTGCCCTACCTTGGCCGCTGTCTCCTTCACCTCGTATTCCTATTGAGTCTCTTCAAACGCGACGCTCGTTGTTCTATCGCCCTTAATGCTTTAACGTCACTTCCTCATTCAGCGCCGGGCCCACGGCGCTCCGGCCCTCAGAACACACATCGCACTCAAACATTCCTGTTCTCCGAGAGATTAGTTTGCTTTTGTGAAGGTTGCACTAGCAGGGCTCCTCAAGAACGTCATGTAGAATTATGGGAGCACGGGCGAAATCGAAATTGTGTTCACATTACTAAGCTAACAGACCGCTTCAATCGGGAGATTATTCGCCTCCTGCATTGTTGTGACGGGGGTGGGCAGAGCATTCTCTCTTCGAAATGAATTCTGCAGACTGCTCTCCCCGCCATGATGGCAGAAAACCACTACTTATGTTGATGAGTGAAAATATTTGTCTTGTTTCGGTTATCCAATTATCCAATTTTCTATGTATTCTACGTAAATTTGCATACATATCGCATGAAGATGTAACTAACAAGATAAATTGAGAGTTAGAAACTAAATGTTTGTAGAGGGTGGATATTCCGGGAAACGTTTTTGTACTCGGGAAATACTTTTGGCAGTGGCTTATCTCCATGTCCGTTAGTTCTTCAGTTTTACTAGGAGTCTATTTTTTAAGATGCTACTCTATTAGGTTGCCAAATATTGTGATCAAACCATGGAGTTTCTTCTGTGTTAAACGGTATCTGAAAACCGTTGAATCCCATCTTGAAATAAAGTACAATTTTGTGTACTTCTTCTTGATCAAAAATTTATTTCTTGGAGATACATTGCTTAGTAAGAAATATGTTCCTTACGTGCACAACAAGTCTAAAATTTAGAGTAAAAAATAAAAAAGAAACAGTAGGATTTTTTACTTCTTGTATCTGAAACGTTAAGCGATAAATTAATTACGACGATATTAGTACACTGTTTTGAGATTTTGTGGAATGTCACGATGCTTCAATAAGCATACGCATCATTTACCAACTTGCGAAAAGCTTCAGCGAGATGCTTTTTCAAACTCCTGAATGACGTCTCGAACAGACGAACATTGGCTATGATCCCGACCTCTACGTTTATTCCCAACCACTTCTGTTGGGCCCCGGGTTCAAATCTTAATTTCTAATATCAGATGCATGCATACATTAAAAGAAAACTATTCGGGCCTTCGGCCGTGAGTTAAATATGTATAGTATATACAATATATGGCTAGTATTCAAACAGATGTGGTGAAATGAAACTCAGAGAGTAGAAACACACTGAATTTATTGCAGGAGTGAACGTACACAAATTTCAAATGAGAAGTCAAAAGCCCTTTTTCGGCTGGCGCTGTTTCTCTATATAAAACTTTCATGTAAATTTATTCGTGTAATAGTGATGACTAGGAGGTGAATTTTAATGAAATTTCATTTCGTCCTTTTTACTTCAGAACAATGTAGTTTAGTGTAGAAATTCATTTTATGTGAAGACAAAACGAAATGACCTATTTTTATACTTTTTTTTGCATTTTCGTCGACTTCTACTAATAAGTCATTTTTTACCTTTTTACGTCACTTTTATTTTATTTTTATTTCATCGATTTTAATATCATTTTAACGGCACTTGTTTCAGTCAATATTTACAAGGTGTATCAAATGTTTTGACAAGCATATTCGATTTCTTCGCTCTATTGTAATGTGTTCTATATATTGTAATGTCCGCCGTAGTGAGCACTATGTAATCTAAGGTTCCTGTTAAGCCTAGTGTTGCCATTGTCAGTTCGGCCGATTTCGCGATAAATAAAGGCAGTGCTTTGCTTTTTAAAGAACAGTCGAAACCAAAAGTTTGCAAGCTGAGTTGACTTGAACAATGGGAAGAAGCCTCAATTACATTAGTAACATACCCAACAGCTTAAATGTTCATCTGAAGCGGTTTCGTTACATTTTTAACTTAATTTTTTCTTTGTTTTTAAGGCATTTTTAAAACATTATAGGAGCATTTTGTTGATCATTTTTGGCAATGTTTTAGGCAATGTTCATCAAAATCAACTCCGTAGTGATGACTGTTTTGAATGTCCGTACCCCGCAGGATGGCAAAGGAAAACTACCAGAATACATTCGCCAACAGGCACTCCCCATCGAATATATCTGTAATGTTTTTCACAGCGTACTTTGCGATTTTCTTCCCTTTCTATTAAATAGGTTTTCGTGACTGAAAGGGCAAACCTCTTTATTTGCAGATTGAAAATAATGTCAGCTCTATTCACAGAGCTGATAATATTTGCAGCTATTTTCAGCTACATGTTTTCAGTCAAATAGATAGAATTATATTAATTTCACTAATAACAGCGCATACAAAATATACATTATATAAGGAAATCGTTTTTACGGTAGTAGCAAATTTAGTCTTTCTAGAACGAAATTCGTCTCGGTAAGGGCTGAACAATATGCGCCATGTTTTACAATGAGGTGTTTGAAAACACCTGCATGGGAGTATAATCTGGCTGGAAACGTTAATTGGGAGGAAGGGTCTTACAGAGGAGTGGGTTTCTTAGATTAAATGATAATTGTTTTCATATATTAAATCTAATCACACTTCACATTCAGAAGTGGCAAAAGTTATTTAGTGGGGTCGATTGCGTGGATGATGTACCTGCTCTATATCGCTCGATCGCAAGTGGGACGTGTCGACAATAATGTGCAAACACTCTAAAAGCACCAATAATTAAATAACGACTCTCCATTTGAATGGTTCAGTGGAACAAGGGGATACGCCACATTGTTTTGTAAAATTGGGTTGTTAGCATTATATGAAACTTCAAATTGTATTATTTTAATGTAATACGTTATTTAAATCCATTATGGATTCATATGCAAGTGTACTGGGTTTAAACGTTTACAAATGTACCGTATTATATGAGGCAAGTGTATGTAAAACCCCAATATTTCAGAACTATGACGTCGGAGACATAACCTTGTTATTAAGCTTTTTTAATTCAGAAACGAAAGCCACACAAGCGTAACAATGAGTTGATTTGTAATAGACACCCACAGAAGTTACGTTACCTCTTTTTCGCTAGCCCACGAGTCCAAGCTTGACACATCGCGATAAGCGACGGAAAGGCGAAATATCTTGTAGAGTTTTGCTCCTTGAGTACCGAGCAGCAACTTCACCGCCACAAAAGGTCTCCGAACACCACCTCCCCCAGCTCACTTCCGTCACAACAAACACGGAGAACGGAGCGGGCGCGCACTTTAACCAGAAGAGCGCTCGTGCGGCATCAACAGAGCCATAAATACGCCACGAGTCGCCATCTTGTTTCAAAACAATCCGGCTCCCTAATTTTCTTTACAGCCGCCGCCGCCGCCGCCGCCGTCTCGCGACTTCCAAACCTGCGCGTTCGATGACAGCCTTACGAGCGGGAGACAAATGAACTGCGCCCGCGACGAGGCCGGGGAATAAAATTTATGGCTCAGCTTCTTGGTGAAGGAGCCGGAAAGGAGGCGGAGAGAGAGCGAGGAACGGGCAGCCGCGGAGGAAAAAATAACTCCAGGCTCAGAGGTCGAATGCTGCCGCAACTAGGAGGTCGATTGCAGCCGCCTACGAGAAGAGTCGCATGGAATAAGAAGGGGAGGTGGAACGGTTGCTGAATTTCAGCGAACCCGTAAGCAAATCCTGAAAGGATCTCGAATATTCCGGACGGCAAACATTTCCGATCATCTGTTGCCTTTTTCTTCTTCTTTTTCTACATAGCATTCTTATTCTACATCTTCTTTTTCTTTTTATTTAACTAATAGTTCTGTCTACCATGGCCGAATTTTCAGACGTTCCCTATTACTTTTGAAATGGCTTCTCTCTGGCAGCCCCTACCTTCTACCACACAGTACCTACATAGTACCCAACCTCAGTTTTATACTATACGTCCACGCGCATCTCTCTAGTTCGTTGTCATGCACTAGGTGAGGATCACATGTTTTTACATGCGTCTGTCGACGAATATTTGAAGTAAATAAGACGAACCGTAAGGGTGACAGATTGCCAATAATATACGTTACTATTGTTTATACAAATGAAACTTCTGTCAGAATTGTCTCCCAAATAAGTGGGTTTTATTGAACGTGTAATGTATAAATGCACGTTTTAAATTATACAATTGTTCGGTTTCCAATTATTACAAAGACGCCATTTCCGATAAACCTTACAATATTTTATTTTGTTTTGGCTATTTAATCATTTGCAATGCTGTTCTCTTTTAATTTTCTGAGCACTAATACACAAATACCATTTGAATAAATATTCAATTTTTACTTCGTAATTAGATTTCCTTTTGACAAATATTTAATTCAATTTTTTGACCCCCAAATTTAAAAAAAGGGAATAATAAATACAAGGAATGTACAACAAACGTATTTAAAAACCAGCTAACAATAATTAGGACCTTTTGGTCGTCCCTTACTTCTTTTTATCCAAAGAATGGTTGTAATTTATGAATGTTTGAAATATATTACTGCTGTTAGTTATTTACTTTTGTATGTTTGTGATTTGAGTTATTTCCAGTGAAACAATCCCTTTAAAATAGTTATCCTCCCTTCAGGAAATAAAAATTATAAAACAAAAAAGTGGCATTGATTCCTTCCTGTTCCTGTTGTTCGGTAGCAGTACAGTAGTGCTAAAAAAACAAAAAAAAAACAAATCAACTTTCTCACAGTTGTAATCTGCAATATAATTCTGAAAATACACCACTTGATTTGCAAAAATGATGAAGGTAATGAAATCAGATACATCGTATAATCCTCATACAATATACGTTTACCAATTTCTACTAATATTTGTTTAAACTTATTGAGAGCAAATTGGTTTAGGGATAAACATAATGCCCATTTTCTTTAGGTGATGCGGGTGTTTTGAGCTCTAGTGTAGATGCATCGTGGATGTGAGGTTGCCTGCCGCAGGGTTTGATCATTTTTCTCACCAGTACATTGGAATGAAGACACTGTCAGCCGTTGCGGCCGCTGCGGGATTTCCGCGGTCGGGGTTTTCGGGTTGTTTTCTTCGAAAGAGCGAGTCGAAGTTCTGCGAAAGCGAGGCGCCGCTGCCCTCCTCCTCCTCTGTTCCCCTTTTCTCTTCGACGGCGTGTTTACCTAGCGAGCGTTGCGGGGTGACGCACGCCCACAGACGCCCCTCGCGGAGACGTGCCAGTGGTTTCGCGCAAGCGGCGCCAGGGCGGTTCGTGCGATGGAGCTCCACGATGCGAATTGCACTCTTGGGCTAGTGACTTACTGGTCATGGAAATCTCGGAAAATTGTATCCACTTTTAAGATAAATTTGATGTGGATATTACGCATTTATTTTACCAAATTCAAAACCACTTATGCATTACACGCTGAGCATCCTTCGACCATAAGAGAGGTTTTGTTAAATACCCAGGAACTTGGAAAATATCCAAAATCAATGTGACATTTTTGATTTTGACTTAAAAAGCGCTGTTATTTGATTATGTGGGCGGCGGTTTCGCGGAAGCAAAGCCCGATGCGATGGAATTCTGGGGGAGTGCTATCCTCGAAACGAATTTCGCTCATGGACTAGAAACTAACGGGTCATGAAAATCTCGGAAAATTGTATCCACTTTTAAGGTACTTTTTATGCGAATATTACTTATCTATATTACCAATTTAAAAAACACTCTTTATTTTATTAAATACACTTCTGACGCAGCGCACAAGGTACTTTACAGAACTATTTGAATAATATGCGGTACAAATATGCACAATAATACAAAACAAAAATAAGAGGGAGGATGTAGCATGTGGGTTTCTCAATGGAAAAACGATTATGAGTTTTATCTGGTGTTTTGTGAAATAAAGGAACTTATGCTGTGGAGATAAAATAGGAGTTACGAACAAAAAAAAACATTATTAATTAACGGGAAAATGAGCATCCTTCGACCATAAGAGGAGGTGTCAGTGGTTTTGTTAAATAAACAGGAACTCGGAAAAAATCCGAAATCAATTAAACATTTTGGTTTTGCCTGAAAATGGTAATATTTGATGATATTTAACAGCAAATTAATGTTATGACCGTAATCTAATACTTAGAGCGTCACTGCGTAAGACGCAGTTCTCATCGTGCGAGGAAGGACGAGGCTCCAGCATTCACATCAGTGGTTTCAGGACGGCCAATTTTTGGTTCTTTAAGGCTGCGTTTCCGCGCACTCACCAGCATCAATTTTGCTGATGCAAGACACCACAATTTAGTGAAACTTCAGTTTTTACCTACTGGAATACAAATTAAAATTTTTTATGTAACATCTTTACAAAAAGAGTTTATTGTGTTGGGCCTATTGTTATTTAGTTTCACAAAACGTTGATAGGGATAATTTGCGACGGGGCATTTAACTTGTCAACATGACGTTATTTTTTCGTTTCATTCCAGATCCAAAGTTCTGAATGTGTATAATGTCACAGAAAAGTGCGATTTTGACACTCCTTGTCTTATTTAGTTCAGAATGTATTTAACATTTATTATGTTACTAGCAATTATGATTACATACTAATAACAATAAAAGAGATATAATTCTGCTGCATCTGATGTTGCATGTATAATTTTATTGATTGGCTCAGCAGATTTTTCAGTCCCTCTGCATCACAAAATACATTATTACAAACATACATGCTTATTACAATTTGAACTTGATCGCTTTACAGTAACGAAAGAATACTCACTAAATTTATTAACTTTCTGCTAGATAATTAATATAAAGGAAACATTAGGCAAAACAACGCCCCGGGTAGCTGAAATATATTTCTATTCCCTTTCCCACCTGCTTTTTGTCTATTCACGCGATATTATAAAGTGATTTCTTCACGTGGGGTGACGTTTTTAATTTATGAAACGTCGACTGCCTACACATTTGTTTGCCGGTGAATAATATTGCGTGACATCGCATATCTTATTTTAAATGCTTTTATTTCTGGTTAAAATAATCTGAATGTGCACGAATTATGAGGTAAATTAAATGCCAGGTACAGTTTTCCTCTACAGGGACCTGTTAACAAATTGCCACCGGCAAACAGAATATTATACAAAATGAATAATGGAGAGAATTTCACTTCTTTCACAATGTCCTAAAAACAAAATGTATCATTTAAAGGAAAGTTGTATTATTGAATGTACATGTACAAATATATTAAATATTCACAAAATACATAGTTTGCTATAAAGACGTCAAATTCGCAAAGTACTTTTGTGTTACAAATAAAATATTGAATAGTGTATCTGCAAATGTTCATTTTCGAACTAAAACTTGCATTAAAAAACTGTTTTACTACTCTTTTGAAGGTTAAGGAACTAAATTTTTTTAGAATACTGTTAGTGCAGTCCAATAGACTTAAATCAAATGATTAGCATCTGCAAAGTTTTGTTTCCAATGTAACAACTGAAATTGTTGTTGTGATAAAATTTATTTGAAAATAACTCTTGAAAACGAACGAATAATATTTGATAATATTAAAATATAAATTCTTAAGCTTGTTTTGAGAAATATTTCGGCAATTTTTATATCTATATTGAAGACATGGAGCACCACAATGTCTTTAAATTAACTTTAAAGTAATGATCGAACCATATCAAAATAATTGATTAGGATAGTCATTAGGTGATGCATTCATAATTATTGTTTAAATTTCATCTTTCTCATTGTTTAATACTTGTGCAATGTTTTTCATTCACGTTTCCTAGAAGATGTGTGTGAACGACCGAAGCTGGAAAAACAGGTTGACCGAATGTTGACTCGGGCACCTCCGTCGAATAGCAACAGCTACCGCGTGTCGGCGGGCATTTGACAAACATTTGCCCCCTCCCCGCTCCGGGGGTGGACTGAGGCCAGTGTGAGGCAGAAACGCGGTCGCGTGAGGTGACAATGCGAGCGAACGCGGCGGCAACACGTCGGGCGAAAGAAGAGCTGGAAACAATCAATAGTGCGTGGCTTCAATAGGGTTTCGTAGGGTATTGTTGTTTTGGAAGCCCTTGCAATAGGGTAAAGTTGTCAAAATGCAATGCAGTGAATTCTACGCAATGGTTGAAAATAAATGCTGCAGGGACAATAGTTCAAAATATAATTTTGCACAGTATTCATAGAGCAATAGCACGCATTTCCAAGGAATAACATTGTAACAAGTGTAGAAGTGAAATATAATATTGGGGAAAATAGTACATTGCGATTAAAAATTAATTTTAAACTTTGTTTTAAAAATAATCTTCAAAATTACCCAATAAAATAATAGTATTCTTTATTATATCAGGTTTTAAAAAATTGGTGAGAGCATTGCAGTATCTTTTGCGACTAGATCATTCCAAATAATTCAAAGTTTGATTTTACCTGTCAGTTATCTTTTAGAGTTTAAATCGATCAGTAATTTCACATTTTTCTAGACCATCTTAAAAGAAGGATTAGTTTGAAATTCATGTTTTATTGATTATAAGTGTTTCTTCACTGAAGAGCACAATCAAAACAGAATATTTAAAATCAACCAAACAAAAGTATATTTACAAATACGGAAAAAGGGTAGATCTCTGCATAAAATCAATGTTTAATAAGATATTATAGAATTTCGGTTTGAAATGTTTGCTGCTTAGCCGTTGCAATTTAATTTTCGATTTAGACATCAGCCTTTTTACATATTTACTGCCCCTGTAGCTCATTCGTCTTTTGTATTTTTACAATGAAACATAAAATTAATTTTTTCTCAGATAAAGTACGCACAGTTTTATTTGCTTCGTAGAAAACAATGGTGAAAAGTTGGAGTTATTCGTTGATTTGAAATGTGAACATTCAAGATTAAAATATTTAGCAGTAATGCGAAAGAACACGGACAGAAAATTAATGTCCTATGTATCGTTGAATGAACATATGAATCGGTATCCAAATTAAGAAGCTCTAATGTCAGTGCTTTTTGAAGTCTATATCTATGTATAGCTATTTGAAGTCTATATCTATGTATAGCTAAAATAGAGTTCTATTGAAGCTATACATTACGTTCAACGAACGAAAATTCGAATACTTACGAATGGTCCTATAATGGACGTTTTAATGGAAGTATACGTTAAGAGCTGGACATATATGAAACGAGTACTCCATATTCAGTTACATACATTATCCCTAGGGATTTTTAAAGTATCTTGGTTCCATTGACATTAACAAATAAACAATCTAGCAACTTCAAGTTTGTTTGCTTACTGACACATCCGCAACTGAATGTGCACTCATTATTGTCGGCGAGTTAGCCGTTACAAATAAAATATTTATCTATATAGAATTTTATCGCAGACGTATATTGTTTTGAAAAACCTGCGATTCTTTACTTAGGATCATTACATGATATAATTGATCATGTAGAAGGAAATATGCTGAAGCGGAAGTAATTACACCAACATGCAGCTCTCCAAGGAATACTAAAATGTTTGAGGGGGACTGGCCTAGCTCGGCTTCTTATTGGCTGCGCGACGACGTAAGCCGTTGGGAGCTTCCTCGCGAGTGCCCTTGCAAATTCCGATAGAGGTTCGCTCCCTCGCCCCCTCCCAAAGCTAAAATTAAAGCGCTGGCATCCGCGCCTTTCACGTCTCGCGCGTAAGTCGCGCAGAGAGCTCTGCCTCTGTATGCAGCCCTCGAACTCCGCCCTCTCATTTATAAGGATATGTCCCCGGCCAGGTCCCTTTGTGCCCCAGATTTGTGGGGGCCTACATCATGACAAAGTTTGCGTCTAAGAAAGGAATTTTTTATATCTATCCATCCTCCCTCTTATGATATTCACAAGGTGTTGAAAGCTGCTCCTGCGAGGGGGAGGGGGCAGGAAAGTTCTCGGACGGGGGTGTTGCCTCCCTCAAACAAGCCCCCTTCTTGCCGCGCACGTTCTGTGGTCCCCGCGCGGATGTCTCGCCCCGCCCCTGCTGCCACGCCCCTCTCCTCCCCTCCTGCGTCCCTCATCCCTCCAAGCCCGCGGTGGCGTTCTAGGGTGTTCCCCCGCGCCAACTTCTCGCGCGCCCCTGGTGGCGGAACCTGCAACTAGTGCAAGTTGCGCCCTCGCAGGGGGTGCCACGGGGCGGGACCTTGGGGAACACCCTCTTTGCTACACCCGCTCCCTCTCGTCGCCTTGGACGTAGCCGCGGCCTGGGCGGCATTTGTACCGTATTTAGTTGGAGCGCATTCGAAGCGCGCAACATTTGTCCCGAGGGGAAGGGGCACAGGAGGCGTAGTGTGGGGACATTTTTTTGTATTTCTGGCGATTTATGTGCGAACGCAGAGGAGTAAGGGGCGCGTTGTCCTGAATATAAATTACATTAGAAAGTTTTCTCCTAAGTTTCTTTCTCCGCACTAGGCCACTGGGCCAGAGGCTTAAAGGGAGCTCCAAGGGATCGACCTTACGAGGGTTGATGTCTGAACGTTGGTGCAGGCAAGGAAAGCAAAAGTTTACACCAATATTTGTTTCCAATAAATATTTCGTTTCGATTCCCCCGCTAAAAAATCAACTTAAAATTCGATTTATGGTAGAATCTTTCGTATTGTTTAAAAATATTTTCTCTGAAAGCGGAAACAAATTGGAGGAGTCACCGCGGTAATTCAAAGGAACTCGATCTCAAAGAAAACGCCAGTGCGAAATTATTTGGTTTTAATTTTTCTCTACACACTGGTTCATCAAAATATTGTTTTGCTTTAAAATCAGAAACAAACATTACTTGTGGTCAACATAAAAATCCTTCAAAAATTATTTACTCATATGCTTTCTCGGACAGTACAATAGTTCATAGACGAGAGAGAGCGCTGAAAGGAAATTCAATGTGGGCCCCGTGTGAGGAGCTCTGTAGATCAGAAAGACCGACTGAAGGCATCAACTGATGTCATTGCGTGCCTCTGATCATCGGGAGATTCTAAGGCTCTAGTCCCGATTCCATTCTCGACTGTCGCTTCATCAACTGTTGCTAGTCGTGCTCGGGCGCTCGCCCCATAATCCTGGGTCCCCAGAAGGCGTCGGACTGTGGCAGGATGTTGAAAACTAGCGAGATAGCTAGGTCAAATTCACCCGCTGTCTGGAGGAAAATTCTAGCAGATAACTGAAACTAAATCAAAGCAAACCAAAACCAGTTGTTGTCAAAGTCCATTATGTTCATGATTTGTCTAGAAACTTGGAATCCGGAAAATATTCTGTTTTTTGACAAGTAAGGGTGTTTTAATTCTTGCTAAAGAGGTGCAGGTAATTACCCTCTTTCGCGGGCTTGTCCTCGGCCTTGACCTCGCTTTTACCCTTCCCATCGCCCTCCTCCTTGTCTTCGCTCTCACCTTCGATCTCGCATTCAGTCTCGCTCTTGGCCTCGCCCGCGCCCTCGACCTCGTCCTCGTCCTCGCTCTCGCGCTCAGCCTCATTCTTGCCCTTCCCCTTCCTCTCGCACGTTCTCGTTTTCTCTTCGGCCTCGCTCTCGCCTTGTCCCTCGCTCTTCCTCTCCCCGTCTCTCTGGGCCTCGTCCTTCACCCCTCGCCCTTACCTGCACCATCAACCCCAGAGCGGCCGTTTCCGGCGTCCGCTAACTCCCGAAAAATTCATTTGGGCGGAAAGGCGCGACGCGCTGGCAGCCCCGGAAGGGCGCGTCAGCGGCTCGCGGAGCGGCTCATCGAGGGGCGCGCCACGGGGCCTATCAATTTTCTGATCCGTCTCACGCAAACCGTTGTCGAAGCCATCAGACGCGCGCCGGATTTGTTTTTAAAAAATGAGGGAAATAGGCGCAGGAAGTCCGCGAGCCGTCGTAAAGCGGAGGTGGCCTTTCGCGCTTTCGCCGGCAGTTCCGCAGGTGTTCGGAGTGGGGGGGAAAGGGGAGGAGGAAGAGGGCGGCGAGGTGTGCAGCGCTCTGCGTGGGATGTTCCCAAAGCTCTCGGCTCGAAGCTGACAGTCTAATTTTTCCCCGCGCCTCGCGAAATGTCGATGGACGCATTGGGGGGGGGGGGGGGGGGCAACGGGGGCTGGAGAGGGATAATGCCAGTTCTGTTGGTCGGGCTTTGCGCGACCCCATTTGTTTTTACGATGCCGCTTTGTGACGCAAATAGAGTGAACCCCCCGCCTGTTGTTTCGCCTTCCTCCTCTCCAATTAATAGTACTGCAGTCCTTGTCATTAAATTCGTACCAGAGGTCGAAACGACGAAAACTTGGGCACTCTAGTAAACGGTGTCAAGAGAAGGGCTTGTCGTTGTACGTTTGTTTTTTGTTGAATGCTTTTATTTCTCGTTGAAACAAAAATGTTGCGTTTGTAATCCAGTATTTGAACTTAATTGTTCTTTATAATCCTGTAAAACACAAATTTACTGGTAGTTACGTTATTTCCAATTATGGTGAAATGTATGTACATATATTGGGTGGCAAAATTTGGTTTCAAAGTATTTAAGTTTTTACAATTTCAGTGGTATCAACAACGTATTTTTTCTAAGATACAATTATGTATTGAAGTGAATTGAAGAATGGACCTGTCGAAATTATTTGAACATATGCCACATTGATTGTCAATCGAATAATTTTTTTCTCTTCTCCTAAAAATGAAATGGGAAATATAGTTGAGAAGAATTGTATAAAATAGAATCATTTTCAATTGCATATTCTTAAATTTTGAGGAAGTGTTCGTCTATTATTTTTAAGCGCAAGAATATTCATAAACGTCGATTCATAAAAACACGAAAGTGCTCTGTTTCGAAACAAAATGTACGTAACTTATTTTTACACTGTAATTGAAACTTTTGTTCTTTTTGCAGATCTTTGATAAATAATCCCAAATATAAAGAAGTAAATTCATGATTTACCATTCATAATTTTGCTTTACCATGTGGATAAATATAAATGATGCTTCTGGGTTAGCCCTAGAATAATTCGATTATAACAATTTCATCGTTTTTTGAATGAACACTACATTAATAAAATGTAACAATTGTGTTAAATTACCAAGGAGGAAACCGGTTTACTACCACGGAGTCACAGTAGGGTGAACCGCTAACGTTGGCAACACTGGTGGAGACCGCGCGCGTTCCTCTTCTACTCGGGGGTTGAGGGATAAAGTAACCCTGCGAGGGAAAATTCTGCTGATGCAAATATGAAGGACAGAGCGGAGAACGTCCTGGCGGCTTAGGTCTGCCCTTTTCCGCTCGCCCCCTCCCCCTTCTCGACTTCACAGCCCCCCCCCCCCCAACCGCCGCGATCCAGCCGCAACCATTTCCTCGTTCACCGCCGCCCCCCGCACCCCCCCGCCTACACGCCCTCCGTACGCGGCCCGTTGTTCCCGCCGCCTCCGCCAACTCCGCCGCCTCGCCCCCACGCCGCTCCCACAGCCCCCGCCGCCCCCGTTCCTTCCACCGGCCCTTTTATCCCCCGCCGTAGCAGCCGCTCTCCTTGGCCCACCGCTCCTCTTTTGCCATCGGTCGCGGTATTAGCTGGAGTCGCCGGTCTATAAATCCTTTACAAAGGAGGAGCAGCCTTATTGGATTTGGGTAAAGGGGTTTGAATGCTGGGGGGGTGGGGGTGGAGCAGTGTCACGCGGACGCGATGGCAGTCTCCGAGCCCGTTCGCGCACGCGCAGAGGTCTCTCCCCAAGCGGCTCAGAGGCACGGGGAGGACCGTGGCCCCTTGCCCCCGCCTCTCGCCCATCCCTTGTTTCCCCCCGCCGTATGCCCCACGTTCCATATCCCTCGCCCATCGCCTCGTCAACTAGTTGCGCTGCTGGACCACCGTCTAGGGTTGACCCTTGACTACTTACCTCGTTGAACTAATTTTTCTCACCATGCATTTGATGTGGTCCATCACGTCATTAGTCGATCTAGTTGGTAGTCTCCTGTTACATCCACTTTACATTCCATGTGTGCATCGATTCGCAAGGCCCTTATATTGCAGTGAAATGCATGGCTCTAGCAAAGACGAAACGTCATAATGTATTTTTTCAAAATAATATGAGTTATTTAAATAAGTACACAAAGTTTACGATTCCTGTTAGACTTATATGTTAAAAATCATAGATTGATTTTATAATAGAAATCGAGATTTTAACCTATAAAATTAGCACAAATGAATCATCATGACAAGTTCTTTCCAGTAACATATTCTTACTATTTTTTTAGTTATACTCTCAATTACAAATACAATACACACCTAAATAGTATTGTTTCTCATCATTACTATACATAAATAATATTTTTTCTAATGTTTTTAAACGTCATTTCAATGTTTTGTACACACATTTTTAATTGCTGGAAGCTTTGCCTTGTTAAGTGTCACATGGCGCCAAAGAAAGTGAAATAGAGATGATGTATCGTTAATGTTCATAAGTCGAAATGTCCAGATTACTGCGGTACACCGTCAAAGTATGTGTTTTGTGGTTTGTTAGTTCCATCAAATCATACATTGTCATGAATATGTACGTTCAAAATTGAGTGCTGTGTAATTTGAAGAATTTCACTTACAAAAGATTAAAAAGAATGTACGCGTTTTTTTGAAAACAGAAACTTGTAAAGTGATCAATTATCAGTTATCAGGTTTGATATTCTCTTACCAGGCCTTCCGCGTCAGGCCCGTCCCATCCCCTCAAGCCGCTCATCCCGTCCCGTCCGTCTCGTCCGTCCCGTCACACCCTTCCCGTCACACCCTTCCCGTCACATCCTTCTCGTTCTGCCTGCCTCGCCATGCACGTCACGTCACGTCACGTCCATCCCTTCATGCCCGTCCTGTCACTCTTCCAGCCACGTCGTTGTTCGTCCGTCGTCTCTCCACTTTCGTCTGTCGTCATCCAACGCTACCCCGCGATGCCCCGTTACCATTCCTGCAATCCCCTGCCCCCCCCCCCTCCGCTGCCCGCGGTCACCGCGACGAGTCGCGTCGCAGTCTCTGCGGCGGAATGCGGCTTATTACATTGGACACATTGCCACACGCTCGCACGCTCCCGCACACGCTCACGCTCCCCGCGCGCTCAGCCCTGCCCCGGCGAGCATTCCGCCACTTCGAGCTTCGAAAATTCCGCAAACAATGTTGATTGACGGACAGACTTCGGAATTTCCAAAGGCCCGGCCAAATAACGCCCATTTTTCTCATTCCGCGAACGAACGAGCTTTTCTATCCGATTGCGATTTCACTTGGAAGCTCTGTGGAATGTCACCCACGGCACTGGACTGCGCTGGGGTGACTTATTGCGATTATTTGAGGTGGCTCTTTGAAAGTCTCATTCAAAAGACGTCACATCCTCTTTTGCATTCGTAGAGATATTGAGAAACGCATGGCAAGTCTTTTATTTCAAGAAGTATTGAATGAGAAAGTGTATTTGTATAACTGAATTGTGTATCTATTCAGAAATGTAATTTAAGGTTACGTTTGAAATAATTAACAAAAGTGCGAACTAACTCTAGTGTAATCACATTTAGTTGTTTACCGGATTGGTAACTAAGCTTATGATTACCCGTAAATCGTTCTGTTAATTCAACCCCGAAATTATTCGCCATCCAGCGGGAAGATAAGCGCCACCTAATGCGGTAAAACATGCAATATTCTTGAGGGATTATTGACTTTAGTAGCTGATGCGCTCGGAATCACTGTACTGGTCTCTATCACGCGAATTATCGTGATGAAAAATGAGATTCTCGCATGTAATGAACAGTACTTCCAAAACCGATATATCCTATATTAAACAATCTTACCAAATGTAAATAATTTCTGTATGGTTACTCCAGAATGTGTACCTTTCTGCACGTTATCGGATACTGTAATAATGACGATTTCACAAAAAAAATCACATTCGTCTTGGTTCACTATACGCGGCAGAGGGCTCTCGCTGTCGCCCAAAGAGGACAAGAGCTCAGCGCGCTCTGTCGCGGCAAATAGTTGTCATAAGACATATGAACACGAAACCGTTGCGAGTTGGAGATTGTTATGATCAGAAAACTCTGAGTGTTATGTGGTCTCTCTTTGTAAGGTTAACGCGCCAAACTTGATTTATAAACATGGGTTCTAGTTGCAATAATAGTTATGAAGGTAATGTAAACTGCACACCGCCATTCAAATTGAATGTGACAATTTCAAAAAATAAAAATTCTCAATAATGTTAATGCAGTAATTTCAAAGTCATAGAAAAAGTATTCTTGTGTAGAATGGCTATTATTCACTCGTAGAAATTACAGCACTCGCTCTTACGTCGCTCGTGTCGTAAACTTCAACTGAATAGTGAATAATACCTTACATTCTACGCTCGTTGGATAATATACTATTCCGTCTAATAAAATATTTTTTACGCCACTTGGTAAATAAGCTCTTCGGTGTTCATGCACCAAATTGTCGGCGGACGCAACCCGCATATCACGCGAGGGCGTGAAGTGGGCGCTGCTCTGATTGAATTTCCCTGCCCGTCCGTCGGCGCAATCCCGCGTGTTAGCTCGGCGGCGCGCGACGCGGCACGGGACACGTGGCAGAGCTTCTTCTCGGCCGCAGGGGGCCTCCCGCTGCCCCGTCCCCGTCCCCCGTCCCGCCTGTCCCCGGCTGTCCCCTGGGACGGCGCGTCCTGTGCCGGGCGCCCGGCCGGCCGGCCCGCCTCACCTTGCCTCCCTGCGACGCAGCGGTGATTTCCTCTGGGCTCCACCGCGCCGTCCGGCCCCGTCCTGCTTTCCGATCCCCCGGCGGCGGCGGCGGCGGCGCGCTGACCGCAGTGCGCTCCCACGGCGCCGCCGCCCTGTTCCGGTCAGGCGCGACGCCACCGCCGCCCAGATTCTTTTCGTCCTCGCTCTCGCACACGTTCGTCTTAGTTTTTTTGTCCTTTCTCCTTTCTTGTTTCCGTTTGCTCTTTAATTCTTCTGGCCGGTCATTGTTTGTTTCTTTCAGGAGACCACTCATTTGGGTTCAGTCTTTTTACATATTGATATTACATATTTTTACATTTTGCCTCAATGGATATGTGGCTGCTACCTTTCACGTCGTGTTCTCTTACGCGTTAGAATCTCTCTATTTTTGCAGTTTTCTTTGATAATTATGTCGATCGCTTCCTTTTCTGATTTCTAACGTTTGTCACGTTAAATTTTCTTGTAACTCTCATTTGAAGTATTAGTAATATTCTTGCTTTATTTCTTCTTTGAACTAAATGTTCATCCTTTTTTATTATAACAATGCTTTTAAAGATCAGTTTTGAAGTTGAGACGTACATTCTTTGTACCTCTCGTTAACGTACAGACGTCCATGAACTTGCTTTATGAGATTCACTTCAGTCACTACGACAAATTCGCACACCTGCGTAAAATTTCTCTAATTTCTTTATTTCGCTTTTGCTAAATCGTGCAACCTCTGAAAGTAGGTAATTTTCCTCAATGCCAGTAGTTCCGCTGCGTTGCTTTAAACCGGAGCGACTTGATATTTTCCTGAACCGAGCTTAACCCAAGAAGGATTGGGAGAGTTGAGGAGTCGGCGCGGCGCGGCGTGGCGCGGCGCGGCGCGGCGCGGCGCGGCGCTTTCCAGTTCGAATGCTCTGCTGCGCTCTCCGTGAACCCAACACCACCCCACCCCACCCACCCCACCCGCCCACCCACCCGAGCCATTCCGCCGGGGTTCACGTTGGCTGCGCGCTCAGTCGAAGAGAACACACCGAAAGGAGGGGGGGAGGAGTCTATGCGCAGGTGAGGGCACAGGCGGAGGCGGAGGCGGAGGCGGGTGACGATGAAGTGGGAGAAGGGCGAGGAGAAAGCGCGAGCGCGACAGTGTGTGGCGAGAGGTGACGCTGTCACTGACGGGGAGACGGGGAGGGCCTGAGGAAAGGAAGAAATGAATGTGGAGGCCAGAGAAAAGCGAAGCGAAGGCATGATTCCGGGAGCGCCAACTGCTAAGGACCCGTAATTGTAGTGCATTTCCCCCCTCGGGAGGTGACGGTGATCTTGCCCCCCTGGATGGTGAGATCAGGCGTCGATCTACTGTCGGCCGTCGGGGGTTTTCTCAACCAGGTATCTCCCACCACAGGGACAAGTTCTAAGCTTCCAACCGGTCTCCGATCAGTCTCATGTCGGGTAGTATAGTGCCTGTAGGAAGTGAGGATAAACCAAGGAAAAGGAAGGAAAGATGACGCACAGCCGTGACCCGTTCCGGCATTTGCTTGGTGTTGATTGGCAAAACCACGCAAAACAACCGATCAGAGCAGCCAATCGCTAGAATTTTCCTTCAGACAGCGAATGAATTCGACTTAGCTGACAAGCTACGAGTATTTGTCAGAGGAACTGCAGTGACCAGTTGATGCACTGAGCCATCTCCCCCGTTCGGACTGGACCAACGTTTTACAGATCGTCTGTTGTGGTCGGTCGATGACGTAGTTTTTCTTCGATCTTTACTGGTCCAGTCGGATGAATTCTGTCTAGCTATTTACCCAGGGTCAAAATTCCTGCCCCTCTCAGGGCTCGACATCCCGGAGGCACAGCAGTGTCATCAGTTGTTCCTCTGAGCCATCTCTTTCCGTAGGCAGAAGGATTGGCAAAGGAGTGCGAGCGGGTGAGGGGCGATGGAGGACCAAACGGAAAAGAGCATGAAGAGGTGGCAGATGCGCTAATGTATCTGCGTGAAGGTCCAGCTGGCAGCGGAGAAGGGCGGGGAGGGTTTGAAGTTGAGGCGGGATGGGACAAGGCCAATGACGGTGATGCGCGGAAGGGCGGAGGTTAGAGAAGGAACGATGGCAGAGATGATGCAGGGCGAGGGTGCGAGCAGGCCAAGACTGAGGTGATGGCAATGCATGGAGGGACGGGGAGGGGGTGGAGGTCGAAAAGAAACGACGGCGGATTCTAGAGAAAAGCGGGGAAGCGAAGCAGTGACGGAAGCGGAAGCGGAGGCGAAGGCGGAGGCGGGGCCACGGGCGTGGAATTGGATCGGGCGCCGGCGCCGGCCGAGGTGATTTCGCCTGATAAGCTTAGTTAGGCTGCTCCCGGCCCCGCCTCAGCGGCTCAACCACACGCAACGCACTCGTCCCGCCCCGCAGCGGGGAGACGTGACTCCGCGACTGCCATTTCCTTCGGGCCGCTTCGCCGGGAGCGCCCCGCGCGAGCGAACGGCGCGTCTGGACCCAAACGCTCTCCCCGCCCCACAGCCCCCCATTGAACTTTCTGACGGAGGGACAAGCCTTGAGAAATGAGTGCAAACATTCGGGATTCATGCAGAAATGCGTTTGTTAAGCCTCCATGACGCGCTCTACAGCTGACTGCTTCTTGCTCCTTCCTTCCGCCCTCCTGCGTATACCAACGTCTTTTCGCTGTTAAACGCTGCCGATTATTCCCATAATTCTCAAATAAGCCAAGTTTAAGAAGAATAGAATGTCCCACTTCAAAAGTATACCATAACTTTCCCTTCATTAAAATTACTCGTGACTTATCATGAGTGTAACTGTATTACATTCAAGATAAGTTCACAAATATATTTTTAGAAAAAGTATGTTGAAGAGATGTGAATTTTTTTACAAATTAGTATGCTACTGCTAATATCACAGGAATATGACAAATTTATCCAGATCGATTTAGGTTTATCTTATTATTGAAAATACTAATTGTTTCAGAATCTCTAAAATACAAGTACTAAATTTCATTATAATTTACGCCTCTTTAGTTTTGAAGAGTATTGTCTTTTGTCATTAATTTTGTCATACTTTCCAAGTTTCAACAAAACTTTATTCAAGTACTATTTGATTACTTAGTCATAACGAAATGATGAAATAATTTTTTTATTCATAACAAATACCTAAATACTAAAATCATAAAAGGAAAAAAATGAATTTTACACTTTAAAATATGATTTAAACTTTTCTGTATTAACTGAAATATCTGAATAAAGTCATGAAGCAAATTTAAAGAAAGCTTTCTGGGTTTTGCGTCAAAAAATAATTCACATCATTCAGTTCTTTTTAATTTTTCAGATTTATTAAGTATTTAAGCAAAACACGAGGGGGGTACTGTGAAGAGCATTAAAACTTCAAAGAATCAACTTCACTACATTCTGTCTTATATGTGTTGTGTCATCGCAACTAAACTGCCCGGCAGTACAGACAGTGATTTATTGTAAACGGGCGTCTGTGTGAACGCGACCATTTATATTTTTGTTACACACGTATGAAGGATAGAGCTAAAATATATTTCTCGTGTTTTCATGCTAGTTGAATTCATCGTTTTACTTCAAGCTCTGTTTGTCCTTTGCCCTCCAATTGAGTTTACAACGCGAGTCTATAAGCCTCCCGCCCTGTGACAACTGCGCGTTTAAAAGGAAAGATATCGAATGCGTCGTAATTAACTTCTCGCGGAGGGCAATACCCCGTGGCACTTCATATCCGCTTCTTGCCGCGGCCTGCGTCGATAAACGCCCGACGTAGGCGGCATGAAACGCGCTTAGTTGAGTGGCGCTGTTTACGTTCGCCCGTCGAGCGAGGGTTCCGCACGTATTTTGAAAGAAAATAAAGGAACTGTTGCCTTTGTGCGAGTTAATATTACAAAGGGAACTTCACCTCTCGCCGGGCGTCATTCACCGGCGCTCACGAGTAATTCACTTACGCGGCATGAAGCTCACAGAGCGCAGCACGGGCGGCGCGGCGCGGGAGGGCGAGGAGGGGCGAGGCGAAGCGGAGGTTGGTAATGGAAACGGCGACGCCGTCGAAGGGTGTCCAGGCGGCCGTGTTTGTGATTGCATGTGTGTGCAGGCAGCATGTGTGTGCATTCGGTGTGTACCGCGGGTGCAGGAGTGCATGTGGGGGAGGGATGTATATGAGGGGGAGTAGTGTGGATGTAGATGGGAATATGGACGTTCATATGTACGTGTGTGTGTGTGTGGGGGGGTACTCGTGTGTGTGCGCGTATGTCTGGAGTGGATTTATGTGTGTGTGGGGTGGATATGTGTGTGTGTGTGAATTGGATATGTGGGTGTGAAATGGATGAATGTGTGAAGTGGAGGTGTGTGTGGGTGTGTGAAGAGGATGTATGGAGTGTATGTGTGTGTGTGTGTGTGTGTCGCCGTCTTCTATTGCCTCACTTGTCAACATTTCATTCTTACGAAAATACTCACTAAATGTACTAGTTGCTTGAACAACAATTTTGTTAATTTTGCGCTAGCATTAAACTAATTTTTGACCGATTTCATATCTCGTCGTTGATGAATCAGTAAGAACAAAACCTTTAAAATAATGTGACCTCTTTCCGTGTCAATGGGAAACGCGCCTTCGCCAATGGCCCGACGAGCGTTCCCGCCGCTTGCTTCTCTACCCGACGACCGAATCCCTGCGTGGCGCGGGGCTGGGAGCCTAGGCCGCCTATGATGGCCTTTGATGCGAGCGCCTCGGCAGAGCTCGCGCGCCGCGGATCATTCGCCGTGTTCCTTAAAGGGGAATTTGGGCCCTCGCTTCCTCTCCCTCCGCGTTGCCATTTCCATGCTGGCACCTTTGCCCTGAGACTTCCTCTCCATTGCGTGACCCTGCCCTGCCTTCCCCGTTCTCCCCGCCCACCCCAACGCCCCGCCCCGCCCGGCTTACACTTCATAGCTGCCTGCCCCCCTCCCGCGCCACGCGTTTCACCTCCCCGCCCCAACCCTCCGCGTCTCATTCCCCACCCTAAACCTCACTGCTTCACCGCTTTCTTCCTCAGCATCACCATTTCATCCCTCCCCTCAGCCCTAACCACCATATCCTCCCCTGACCCACCCCTTCCCACCTCAATTTTCCACAACCCTACGCCTCCCCTTCCATACCCTCACATCACCCACCCTTCCCGTCACCCCTCTCTCCCATCTCTGTCCCTGCGACTCCCTTCCCCTTTTCAACTTTCACCCTCCCTTTCCCTCTTCCCCAGCTTTCTCCGCTCGGTATTCTCGGCCCACTCTAATCCAAGTCTTCTCTCGCCACGTTCCTCTTCGCTTTGTTTTCCCCTACCCCGCTCTTCCCCCGCTTTCGTCCTTCTCCCAATCCTCTCCCCCAACCCTCCCCATGCTTCTCCCACACTGCTCCCATCTACTGATCTCCCAAGCCTCTCTCACCGCCCTCCCAATCTGTTCCTATGCCTCTCCGACCCCTCTCCCGCTCTGCTTCCAGCTCTCTCTCTCCCACCCCTCTCCCACTCTGTTCCAGGCTCTCTCCTGCGTCGCTTTCTCCCCCATTCCCACCCACCCCATCTCACCTCTCCTTATCATGGCTCCAAGTCGCACGTTTCTATGCTTCCCCGCCCCCGCCCCGCTGGGTGCGTTCCGCAACGGCGCGCTTCCCGCCCCCGACGCCATTACCCTGATCCCTGCCTCGTTCGGCGACGGCGATTGGGGCGCGACGCTGCCGTGCGCGCGGCCATCCCGGCGGCGCCGCTGGCCCGGAAGATGTGTCGGCGGAGGAGTGCGGAACAGATAACACGCGACGCGACCGTCGGCCGGCCTTGCGTTAGAACACGCGCTGAAGCGAAACGGCACGCCATTAGGAGCGTGTTGGGCGTAGTCAATCCTTTGTCTCTGCCTGGTAAATGCCTTCTGCGAAATCATTGTGCTTCCTTCTGCAACAATGGTTGGAAGTTAAATGATCAATAGAACAAGTAATTACAAATGTTGGGTATTGGTTCTTATATTTTGCGTAGTATGTTTCACGGTGACAATAATTTTGTTCCTGATTCGATTCTCAATGGAATTGCCTTGCGAGGACAAATTCTTTTTTTGTTTTTGTTTTAAAAGTTGTGTTTTGGATGTATAAAATCCGAAATATGAAGAATCGAAAGAAGGAAGCTATAACTGACGTAAAACTATTGATTAACTTATAATTTCGTAGAGAATATTACTCTTTTCGAAACGTAACATAGCCGATTTATATTTCGAATCCGATCATATTAACTATCTTGCTAAATATTCTGAATGAATTAAAAAAGCTAATTAAGTCTACAAGTACAATGAAGTAAATAATCCTTCACACTTTATTGTTCGTAGTGTAAGGAATGTGCTGTAAGTACCGCATCTTGAGCCTTCTCTGCCTCAAGCCGTCTCTGCCTTCTCCATGCACTGAAAGAAAGGTTCGAGGGCGAGTCGACCGAAAGATAATTGTCCTCCGAATACTGGCGCAGGTTGAAGACGAGATGGACGAATTTAACCTTTAACGCCATTGGGTGATTTACAATTCTAGAGACCTCTTGCCCGTGAATGTCCATGTTAATCCGGATTTGTTCGATGTTGTCTGTGATTGTCCGATGTTGGCCAATGCCGGCCATGGTGCCCGTGATGTTCCTAGTCGTTCCCATGATTTCTTTCAACCAATTGCAGATGAATACTGGAGACGTAGTTGGACAATGGTCCAAAATAAAGGGTTCGTTCCTTCGATCATCCCTTCTCTATTCATTTCCTTAACTCCCATCCTTATAGCCGGGCGTTCGGATGGTCCACCTTCCCATCTCCCATTACGTAGAAACACTTCGGCGATACGAAGTTGTGAATATTAGACCAGACCCGACATGCGCTCAACTATGTCCTTGACAACAATTTTGACCTCACTGGGCACCAAACGATTGTACTTTGTATTTGCATTGGCCTTTGTAAAGAATAAATTTGTTCATTCAACTGAAACCCTTATTAATTTTGATGACTTTAGTCATTTCTCAATTACCGTGAGTGAGTTCGGGGCAACTAGTATCCGAGTATCAGAGACGCAATAATATAATTACATTTCATTTTGATGGAACAATCTTTAATACATAAAACAATTGTATACGCCCGTATCATATTCAATTTGGATATAAATAATGAACGTCTGATACTTGAATGATACAAATTATTAACGTGTTGCATTCGTAACATACACTTGTTTTAATACTTGTTAGGTCTGATGTGCTTTCAATCGAAAGATAAGTTGTCGGCTATTAGTGACTGTTGATATATTTCGGTTTTACGGTGCTTTATATTTATATCATTCCCGATGTGAATCCAAACTGTTCCCGTGCACGGAATTTGACGTCGCCGACGCGTTCACCCCTTTCCCGTCAAACCGTGCACTCACAGGTTGCTCCGTTATTCCACATTTTCCCTCGCCTTCCATGCATTTGTCGACTCACCTTTTGCCCCAATTTAGTCATGCTCTGAACCCCCCTGCGCAACTCATTAATTACGTTACTCATACTAACCTAATTTATATACTCACCCTCTTGCTAACACCACCGGCAAGCACATTTACCTTTATCTATTTGCAGAAACATTCCCTAACTCAATCGACCACTGTCATCAACCCGAAATGAACTTCATCCTCCACATGTCCAGTCGCCGGCGCCGGCTGCCGCAATCTCCCGCCTCCCCCGCACGCCTCTCCGCCGCCGGCAGGTTCGCCCGGTGATTGCGCCTGCCAAGAGGCTCCGGGGGGCGGGGGGAGGAGGGGGAGGGAGGCTGCAAATATTTGCGCTCGCAGGTCGCGGCCACGCGTTCGTTACGGGGAAGGAAGAGGAGGGGTAGCCACTCGGAGGCAGTTGCGCCCCGGTCACTCCGCCGCCCACGCCACCACTGCCCCTCTCCACCACTTCTCGTTGCCATCGCCTACTGTCTCACCCCTCCAGTACCACCACCACTGACACTGACCCATCGCCCGCACACCTTCCCCGCTCCCACGACACCCCATCCAACCTATACCGACAGCCACCAGCACCTCTGTCACCACTGCCTTTACTATTACCACTACCTCATCACCCCTTCCCATCCGCTCCCACGCCAGCTCCACCTATATCCTCCAGACTCACAGCCACCTCTGACCCACCAATCTTACGTCACCCATGCAGGCTCTTTCTTACGATTCCCACCATCGCCCCCCTAACCTTCCCCGTCCCAACCGACACCCCACCCCTCTCCCAGTACCAACACTGCTACCATTTTACATCACCTCCCCCAACTACTCCCACGACTCCACCGACACCCTTCACACCCTTTCCCACCACTAGCACACCACTCTCACACCATCCCAGAAAATTCCTGCAAGTTCTTCCCCACTTATCCCACCATCGTCCCCCTCCTCCACCTCCATTCCTCCCCACTCTGCGCCTTCAACGAACCAGCTTCAACTGCCAACCCTCCACGCCGCTTGCGTCACCCCCGCCTCATCACCTCTCCCCCTTGGCCGCCCCCAGCGCCGCCCCCTAACCGAATTGCTGCGGCCGAGCACGGGTGCGCGGCGCCGAATCCAGACGCCCCCTCTCCCCTCCCGCCCCCCGCCCCCCGCCCTGCGCCGCCGCAAACAGGCGCGGTTACACGGCGGGAATTGATCGCCCCGCCCCTCCGCCGCCCTTTTTGCTCGCCGACGTTCTCTTTCAACGAGAAAATGGAAAACGATTTAAGGAGAGGGTTGAAAATGCATTGATGTTTTTCTTTCGCCTTCCGTTAAAAGAGCTCCGTTTGGCTTCGGCGCTAAGAAGTCGTGCCGCCCCCGCGCCTCTGCTCCGACCGACCTCCCACGGAGTCCCAGCGAGCAACGCCTTCCTTTGCAGCGACTCTGCCCGGGAGGGACTGCAGTTCGAGTCTCGACAACGGCAGCTTTTTGAAACTAGCTATTTAGCTGGGTCGAATTCAGCCGCCGTGTGGAGAGGAACTCTAGCAACCCGCTGCCCTGATCCGTCGTTTTTCGTGGTTTCTTCGATCAATACCATACCAGGCGAATGTCGAAGTACGCAATCAAAAGGTCCATGTATCGCGCGTGAGACTTCCTTTGTCTTCCTAGTCCTATTCTCACCCCTAACTTACAATCTTTGACTTACATTCTCTACACTACTACATATGTCGGGAGGCCAATCGGAAGCGTAGAGTTTGCCCTGACTGGGGGGGGGGGGAGTTCTCCGCAAGCCGCTCTGTAGGTCTGCGCCGGATATCATCAGCCAGCGGAGTGCAAACACGGCTACCTCCCTGGGGAAAAATCATTCACTACCCGAACCCGAAGACTAATGACCGTATCAGTTGACGGGCCAGGAAATATTAATTAATCAATCAACTTCCGGTGAGGCCCCAACGAGCTATGCAGGTGAGTCGGTCAAAACAGAAATAGCAAAAGTTTCGTTTTGAGTGAATTTGAACCACAGATCCTTCATGTGTAAATGGTTGATGTACATATGTTTTGTTTGTTAATGTATCCCAAATCCCCAAAAATAACTAATCTAAACTAAAAACTAATAATCAGGCGATATAGCATTATTTTCTATTTGAAAACATTTTTTACCAAGTCGTGCCGGGAGATACTACTTAATCAAAAGCGTTAAATATGTGATGGTGATGTTATTGCGTGGGTTTCGTCGCTTTGAGGTATATTTGCCGCATTTAGAGGAGAAGAAATAGATGGAACGAATGCCATTAAAAACTTCAAAACAAAACTTTATTTGGTTATTGTAGAGGTTTATTGGAGAGGAACTTCCGTAGTAGCGGCGGGGAAAGAGCTGGCAACACTCCTGGCGACCCCCTGCCTTCGTGGGCGACGGTGGCGGACGCGGTTTTTCAACGGTGCGAGGCGCTGTCGCGAGAACGGCCTCGAAGGCGACAACACCAGGGCCTTGCAACTCTCCATCAAAACGGGACGAAGCTTGAGGGTGCTACTCTAGGAGGCGCTAGTATCGCCAGGTGCAGTTCAGGTTAGGCTCGCCAACTTCTGCACCTAAAAATTGGCTAATTAGCGAGAAATAAGAAAAATGTCTTTTAAATGTTCCATTATTCATAATATACACATATAAGAAACCCCTGAAGAAAGCGCGAACATTGACGCTATCTTTTGTAACATTATGGGCCTGCTTGCGACCCGCGAACTCACGCAGCAGACACGCACGTTTTAAGTATCGCTGGCAGCAGATTGTGTTTTAGTTCCTGTAAGAAGGTGCTGCAGAAGAGCGCGCCACCGTAATGGTTTCCACCACGTTATATGTAAGTTATAAGGCCCTGAACACTCAGACTCGGATTCCTTACTCTTTTACGAGCTCGGGAACAGAAACAAAATTAATGATAAAGAAATGTGTAAAAGAAATCAAATTCACTATACATTTAAAATTAGTTTAAATCATTTACCAGTTCGTTTCTCATTTAATATGAAAATGATGCGCAAGGTGTCGTGTCACCCGTGAGATAAAGACCAACAGTGTGTCAATCATCTACGCTTTAGTGTACAGTGTAATAAAAGTTCCAAGTGTCTGAGAAACATTCCCTATTTTCTCACTGAGCTGCTTGTATCCGCTTGTGATAATTGCAATTGCAATTGCTGGTTCAGCTCAAAATGACGCCTACTGCCGAAATTATGGACGTTTCCAATATGCATCATAAGTCTCATTCTGTATATTGAATCATCGTTGGATGACAAACGCTATGAGGAAAAAAAGAAATTCACAGCCTCCGCAGCAAAATGCATAACACCACTGCCTTCGCGCAATTGGGCGAAAGAAAGCGAACAAGCTTCTTGGGAAAGACATTGGAGAAAGCGTTACTTGTTCTTAATTCATCAATATTTTGTTATACAGAAGTCAAAATATATAAGTAAGATAATAACTTTGTAATTACAAAGAAAAAGGGGAATTGGAAATTATTTGTTTGAAAAACGCTTGAAAGTGATTTTAAATTTGTATACCTACTTAATTATATAGCATTTAGATAACATAAAATATCAATATTTTATTGTATCTCTTTTCTCTTTGCACCAGCATCATATTTGTAATATCAAAGGAATACAGTACACTACAATGCGACATAGCGCATTCTCTCTTGATGTATTATTCAATTCCCTAACCCACCTTTTCCGTTGTTGCAGGTACGTTATCCTCCCTGCATACTCTTGGACTCATCGTGCCGCCTTGGAACAAACTTCAAACCACAGGGAGAATATCGTAACGTATTATATAGAACATTAGTAGTGCTTTGAATCACTTGTACGTTACATTCACTGAGCTCTCATACATAAATATATAATTTAGTTTCTTAATAAGTGTAGAAATATCTTTTTAAAAATGTTACTCCCAATATTTGTTAAATTGTGAAACAACAATATTATTGTTACTGTTATATAATATTATATATACTGTTTTGAAGCTTCAATGTAATTATAATAATCTTGTATTATAGATAATTTTAATGCCATCGTATCTCATTATTGCTGCCATCCTTACTTTTATTAAATTATCTTCTTGTTGAAGAAGTGTTACATGTTGTATTTTACAATATTCGAAATTGAATGCTTTAAAGAATACTTTAATTCCGGTTCCACAATTAACATTCTAACACAATTTGAATTAAAAAGTGACCTACAAACTGAATATAGAGTTCTAACATTAAAGCTTTTCGAACAATATGCGATATAAATGTAATTTACTACGTAGTTTCCAACGACGCCGTGAGGAGTCGTCATACATCTTTATTTCCATCCGATGCAAATGGAATATTGTATTTTCTGAGAAAACGTTGCCCTACTTAGGATTCCATCAAGCCTTGCAGTCGCCTTTCTTAGAAATTCTTAATATACTGGCGGCGGAGCTGTTCTCTGAAGCGAACAGCGTTTGGCGCTTGCCCCTCCAAGGAGCAGGGCCTGGGTATGAAAGAGCAGTTTTGCAAGCAGGCTTTCCAGATTGGGGAGTTTTGTCCCCAAAATGAGGATTTTTTTCGTCCTAGGGGAAAATGGGAAACATGAATGGACGTGAGAATGTTTAGGGAAATTATTGTCATTGGAGTCGAGATAGAAATATTATTTTCTCAATTATTACGATTAAAAAATTAAAAAGACGTTGTTCTCTCCCATTTTTTATGTAGCAAAAAGAGAAAAATAAACGACAGACATAGGGATCTAAGATAGTATTTTAGACTAGACCAGATATATCACTATTTGTGGTTTCAAGCAGCTTAAAGGACAATGATAGGTTGATTTGAATTATTTGAATTTAAGAGGACAGCCAACGGACAGTTAGTGTTGTTAGTCGTAATTTGGAAAATATTTTTCGTTTCAAAGGTGGGGAATTTTGTTTCATTGCAGAGGTTATTATGGGAAATTACGTTGAAGTGGCGGGGCAAGAACTTGCAACACACCTGGCAATCCTGAAAGAATGATCTCGTAGACATTCACTAGTGTGATTAAGTGCCGAGTACGAGGACATCTTCCAAAACGGGGACCAAGAATCCAATTTATGAACGGTGTTAAAGAAGGCCGCTCGTGCCAACGAGGCAAACTTCTTGAGATATAGAAAATGTTCGGAAAAGACGATCCTGTTTCCCACTAACTTTCAATTTCAGGAGGAAAGGAAAATGTAATTATTTTGTAAAGATAGGAATAGATATCGTTTCATACGATGATACCACTTCAGTTGATAATCCGCTTGTGCTGAACCCAGCATTTCACGTAATTCATTACACTTTTATGAATTAACTAGAGTCCTCCAGAAGCAAAAATGTCAATGAACAAAAGCCTTTCAAAACAATTTTTCAACAACAGGCGCGCTCACTGGTATGCACTTTGTATTTGTATTTAACCATTGTGTCTCGCAAATGGCAATAGGCCTCGGCGCCGTTAGCTCCTGGAGTTCCTCGTCGGTCGCCTGACTAGAAACCGAGATACCTCGAATTCGCTTATCCTTCATGACTTCACGTCGTTAACGAATTCAGCTAACGACGCTTGTTTCGCGAAATAATCCACGAAAACACTAGACAGAGTGGCCGGCACGGGGATTGAAACTGGGCCTCCCGACTGCGAAGTCAGAGCGCTATGCCCCGAGCCATTTCGCTCGGTACAAATAAAATACAAGTATTCACTCATAACTACACCTCCGGCTTTAAGGGGATTGCCTATTTAGTTCCATAAGGAGAGTGTGGAAAATAATTGCAGATTCCTAAAATGTATAATGCAAAATGATAATGTAAAATGCATAATGCCTAAACTGTCCTATAATAAGGATTGATGCCCATTATTATATTGTTTTGCCTAAAACAAATAAATTGGATAAATTATAATACGTTACGTACGTACACAACGTAAAAAGCAAATATGTAATGGCGGACGGCCTTTTCCATGGAGCCTTTCTGTCGCACGACGACACTTGTGTTATTAGAAGTGACGCACTGAGTATGAGACTTCACACGCGCAAACGCAAACAAAAATATTTATATTTTTCAGTCAAACTGGTTCTTGGTTTTTTTCTGTGTTCCTGGGTATCTTAAACCAGAGACCTTCCACAAGTTTGGAAGCTGCATAGTTATCTTCCAATAACTGCGAGTATTGGAAATAGAGATTCAAACTTATTTTAAGGGCGCCTCCAGTAGTATCTCTTTCGCCCCATTGCGAGAGGAATAAAACTGCAGGACGGCTGCGGGGGCAAATGTGATTAATCCGAAGTAAAACATCGCGCGGGGAGGCAGGCGAGAGGAGGAAAACGGCAGGGTTGAGGTGAAGGAGGAGGAGGAGGAGGAGGAGAAGGTGAAGGAGGTGGTTGAGGCCGCAAGGGAGGAATCGGGGCAAAACGCACCTCGAAGGGCGTCAGGTGTTGCCGACAGAGGGCGCTGCAGGACGAAGCACTCTCCCGTCCCTGCTTGCACGTCTTCCCCAGCCCCGTCCCGCCCCGCCTCGCTCCGCCCCGTTCCGTCCCGCACCTCCCCTCCCCGCCCCGCACCGCCATGCCCAGCCCCGCCCCCAAACATTTGCGTCGCGCTATGAGTAATTCGGTTAGCGGCGGCGGCGGTGTAACCTCGTTATCGCAGGCCTGCAACCCCCGGCGGCGCGGGGGCGGGGAGAGGTGGGAGGCGGGGAGAGGGGCGCGGGGGAGGGAACGGGAGCAGGGAGAGTGTCGTCTCCCGGCGGCTGGCGTGTCGCCCGTTGCTCCGCTCCACGAACACGCAACGAGTTTTTGGAAGAGGGTTTCAGGACGGTGGGGGCTATAGTGTTTGTCCTTGCAGTGTGTCTCGGCCTCTCCCACCGGGGAAGTGTCGCACGGACGCAGCAGAATGCCGGTCATCTGGGCGAGTGCTCTGATGAAAAATTTATTTTTTCAGACGCAGTAAACGCAGACTTAGTGTGAAACCGGCCTTCCTGACTCGCTTCAGTCAAACGAAAGAACTTGTGCTGCCTCCGAGCCCAGCACCGAGCCGAGACGAGAGTTATCGCCGGGAGAGGGAGACTTGTGGTGGGGATGGAAGATGTAGAGCCTTGATTCCCAAAGTGGGGGTACGCCCCCCAAGAGAGGTGTAGAGACAAGTCAAGGGGCCGCGGGACCCATAAAACGAGGGTATATACCCGATCATTCCCGAAGACTTGGCGCGCTAGGAAGATATGAGTATTGTTGCGCGCTAGGAAGATAAGGCTATCGTCGTAGTTCCCTTGTTGCATTGAGTGATTTGTGACATACAATATCGTTCACCAAAAAGCGCAAGTATGACAATGATTATATTAAATATAGATTTATTTGCAGGCTTAAGGCTGGCGTTGAACATCCTAAGTATGTTATTTGCTACGTAGTATTAGGCAATTTGTTTGAGAATGCGTTTTCAGCTCTTGTAGCAATTAAAACAAAGTGTCGGGGCAAACTTAACATTGCTAATTATAAACATTGTGTACTATCTGATACTTTACCACAGCTAGGGAATCTGGTAAAAATGCAAGCTCATCTATCTCGCTGATTATCCTTTTCCCCTGTTTAATTTTTCAACTTGAATTATTAATTAGACATAAATCGTTTTTCTTTCTTCACGTAATCTAAAAAAATGAATATTTCAACAAGAGGTAAAAGACCATAATTAACTTGAAAAAGTTGTAAAGAGTAAAAAAATAAAATATAGTGCTACTCAATGTAACACTTCTTTGAATCATTACCAATACCATTGAATTTATTACCTAAAAATGTGCAAGGGGGTGTAAGAAGTTTTGCTATTGACAGATGGGGGCGTGGTAAAAAATGTTTGGGAATCCCTGGGGTAGACTGAGTACTGCATAGGCAGCACCTTTTGGCGAAAGGGCAAGACTATGACCTTCAGAACGGGTTGACGAACGCATTGTATATCGGGAACCCGATAACAAGTACCCAAAGAGTGATATGCTGCAAATTGAGCGCATCAAACGCGTCCATATTTCATAGGGTAATTTTATTAATTAATATGTTTATGTTCTTAATAACTGTTTAATGGCATTTGTTAATGGCGGCTGTTTTATGCCATCATACATAAATATTTCTTTAGTTAATCAGGGATTGTTCATGTTTAAAAATTATCTAGTCTAAGAAGACAGTAAAAATGTCACATATATTACTTTAGTTTAGTTATTTTGATTCAAATTAAATTTCAATCGGTTTCTACCCTCATCTCAAAAAAGTTGGTTTTTGCGTTCAATATTTAACGTACGAACTCGTACATTTATCTTAAGGTACTTGTTTATACATTTGAAATAAAAACCCTGCACAATAATATTTGCGAATCATATTAATAATTCAAATAAAAAAAATACATTCTTACAACAACAAAAAGTTTAGAAATTTCTGGAAGTACGGTACCAATTTGCATATAGTTTTTACTAAAACGTTTTAGGTGTGAGTGTCTGCGAATATGAATCTTCAAACTGCTTTGTGATCTGACACTCGGATGTTCGCAGCTAAAGGTTTTGCAAGAAGTTAAATATTGCTATTCATGATCTTAAAATGTACACCTATATTTCGTTCGAATTCCGTTGCCGCCGTCAATGCCCCCTACGAAGGCCGGGAAGCTGAGTGTAATTCGCGTTGCCCCTATGTCGTGAGCTTCGGAGCCCTCAATTGAAATCATTGCAGTGCCTCTGACAGTGGCACGATTTTCGACACGAACTCCACTATGTGAACAAAAGTATCCGCACACGTGGCTGAAAATGACTTACCAGTTCGTGGCGCCCTCCATCGACAATGATGGAATTCAATAGGGTGTTGACCCACCCTTAGCCTTGATGGCAGTTTTCACTCTCGCAGGCTTACTTCCAGTCAGGTGCTGGAAGGTTTCTTGGCACGATGTCGGCGTTCCCAAATATCCCAAAGGTGTTTGATAGGATTCAAGTCAGGACTCTGTGCAGGCCAATTCATTTCTGGGATGTTACTGTCTTGCAACCACCCCGCCACAGGCCGTGCAGTATGAACAGGTGCTCGATCGTGTTGAAAGATGAAATCGCCATCTCCGAATTGTTCTTCAACAGTGTGAAGCAAGAATGTGTTTAAAACGTCAACGTAGGTCGGTTCCGTGAAACAACAAGGGGTGTAAGCCCCCTCCATGGAAAACACGACCATACCGTAACCCCATTTGGACGGATACTTTTCATCACATAGTGTAGATAGCTAGGTTGAGTACAGTCAGTGTCTGGAGGAGAATTCTAGCGGCCGGCTGCTATGATCTGTAATTTTCCGTGATTTCTCCGAACAACACCAGGCGAATGGCGGAACAGTACCATAACAAACAAGCCACAGACCGAGCACGATCTTTCCTTCCTCTTCCTAGTCCTATCCTCACCCCTTACACAAACGTACATTAACACGTTCTACACTACCACACATGCCTGTAGACTGGTCGAGGCTTAGAGCATGTCCCGTCTGGGGCTGTGCTGCCTGGCGGGAAATACCTGGTTGAAGAAACTCCTCTTGCTGACGTGTAGGCCGGCGCCGGATCCAGCGGTGAAAGATCCCCCCCCCCACCTCTCACAATAAACACACGCACTACTCTTGCGGGAGTAATGACCTTAGCCGTCGACACGCCGGTAGTCACCAATCACTCAATATGGCGACCACCTCACACGTCGCCTCGTACGGCCGCGTGCGCCCGCTCCTCGCTCTTCCCTTCTTCGCCTCCCCGTTACACTTCTCGCCCCGTCGTCTTCCGCTCCGTTTCCTCGTCCACGCCGCTCCCCACTTCTCCCATTCCCACTGCCCTTCCGCCCACGCTCCGAGGCCAAACGCATATTGTGGCGTGGTCGCTGCGCGGGATAATACGCTGCTAATATGCCTGTGGCGCCTCCCTCCCCCCTTCTGTACGAGGAGAATGGTAGTCACCAATCACTCAATATGGCGACCACCTCACACGTCGCCTCGTACGGCCGCGTGCGCCCGCTCCTCGCTCTTCCCTTCTTCGCCTCCCCGTTCCCCTTCTCGCCCCGTCGTCTTCCGCTCCGTTTCCTCGTCCACGCCGCTCCCCATTTCTCCCATTCCCACTGCCCTTCCGCCCACGCTCCGAGGCCAAACGCATATTGTGGCGTGGTCGCTGCGCGGGATAATACGCTGCTAATATGCCTGTGGCGCCTCCCTCCCCCCTTCTGTACGAGGAGAATGGTAGTCACCAATCACTCAATATGGCGACCACCTCACACGTCGCCTCGTACGGCCGCGTGCGCCCGCTCCTCGCTCTTCCCTTCTTCGCCTCCCCGTTCCCCTTCTCGCCCCGTCGTCTTCCGCTCCGTTTCCTCGTCCACGCCGCTCCCCATTTCTCCCATTCCCACTGCCCTTCCGCCCACGCTCCGAGGCCAAACGCATATTGTGGCGTGGTCGCTGCGCGGGATAATACGCTGCTAATATGCCTGTGGCGCCTCCCTCCCCCCTTCTGTACGAGGAGAATATGTTAATACGCGAATTTGTATCATGTCCGTGCCACGCCCCCGATGCCTCTGTTGAACAGTTTGTTAGGCTTACCGCCGTGGCTGGCTGGAAACGGTGTAGCTGTGAAAACAAGCAGAGTATGGCGAGAAGTGCATTAAAATCAATGAACATACGTAGTTTTGCGTTCGTGCACCATCATGTATGACCATTAAAATGTTAGGATTTGGCAAGAAGCGATGCGAAATTTCGCACGTTGTGTAGTTGACGTACTTTGTGATTACTTCTAAGAAAATTTTTGATTTTTAGTAATTTCCATTTGTCACTTAAGTGACAATGTATCTGAAAACTTTGTTGTAAGCTCGAATACGTCATTTTTATTGTGAATGTTAATAATTCCGTTAGAAAGCAAGGTTCAAATTCGTCATGGTAGTTAGGTATCTATCGAATTTCATAGCGCGTTCCAGATTCACAAAAAACGCTGTAATTGATAACTTATTTGAATTTCAATCAAAATGAAGTCATCTTTCAGAATGTTAATTGTTAAATATTAAAGCTGTGCATACTGTAAAACGATGTTTCATCTAGAGAAAACTCATAAAATAAAAAAAATCTAGGCCTTTTCAATTTAAATTTACTAAGTTGTCTTAGTTTGTTGTAGAAGCCGTCAGTACTTATTTTTTACATAATTTTATTATACGTCTAATTGGCTTGTCATTCCTTGTAAATCTGACATTTTTCACTTCGAAATTATAAATTGTTTAAAGTAGAATTTATTGAAATTTTAAATGTGGTCCCAATTGTCTTAAATTTTAGGATGTGAAACATCAGTTTGGTTTTCTTGAATTGGTAACAGCAAATCCACGTATAATATGTGGTTGACAAAGTGAGCTGACGCAACTTTTCTCAGGTTTACCCGGTTTCCCGTCACCATTCACCTAGACACAATTATCTCTACTCACAATAGTATATCAAGACTCAGCAGCTGAAGAACCCCTGAACACCAATAAAAAAGTTAAATGTGAAAAATGTTTCACATCAATGTAAATTAATTTTCAATTTGAGCGTTTACACTATTCAGATTTACTGCTCCGTGGGAAGCTGAGCTCACATATATTTAATAACATCTGCACTGACGAGAATTAGGTTTTATCTAAATGTCGGTTTTTAAACAAATATATGTACACGTTTGTGAATAAAAATATTTATATATGAATACAAAAATAATAGCGAGCGTTTACGCAAAAAATCGAATACTTCTTCCAGTGCATAACTGAATGTAATATTGGGTTCTGCAAAGCGGAGCAATTTTTAAATGCCACATATTGCACATTATTGTATTGAATGTAAATGCACTCTAAATACAATTGTTGACGTTTTTTGCTTGAAATAACGATGCTCGCAATGAAAAAAGCTAACATGCGTAATTACCGCTTGATATATGAACAACAAAATTAAGCTGAGTCGGCATTTCACAAAAAATATGCAAAAGAAAATTCACGTATCAAAATATGCACAAAAAAATCGTTTTCCCCTTCGTACTATAGTGGGTAGTATACTCTCAAAATAGAAACCCAAGTTTGGTAATTAAAAATATATTAATGAGTAACTTTCTTCGGCGATCATTACCGTGATTATTCGTTATCTTTTATCTCAAGCAGCAGTCGAAAGGGCAAAATACTTTTGAAGATATCAATTAGTACAGGAATTTATTAAACTGTTTGTGGTATGAGTAGACATCGGAATTTTAGGCACAAAAATATTACGATTTAGGCACTTAGAATAGGTTAAAAATTATTAATTAGGCATTTATAAATCATTAAACATTAAAAGATAAGTTTTTCTATCTAAAACCGATCATAAAGAGAGTAATTTAAGCATTTGTCTTATACAAGAAAGTCAAGTAGTTTTACACTTATGAGTGTGATTACAAGCATATTATTTTATTCACTTTCATAATTAACAGAACATAATAAAATCAAGATTCGAACCGACCCATCCACAGAGAGAGAAATAAACTCGAAATGATCCTTTTTTTCTTTATGAGGGTTCAAGGCCTGCGCATATTTTGTAAGATTTGCCTTTCCGTCAGTAGACTTTTGCCTGACCTGTGTCCTTCATCTCCTGGATTGCGTAGAACACGCGTTGCGACAATAAGCCTCAACCTGTCAACTTCGCAGCTGCATCGGAAATCGGTGTAATTGCCGATACTGCGATTCATCCAACTGCACCTCTGGCAGGTATCAGCTGTTGCCTATTTCATTCAATTGGGAGCTTGAACGTCACCATAGTGACATTCAAACTCCGATTGGGTGAATCCGTCAACAGCTGATAGGAGCAGAGTTAGATAAATCGCAGTATAAGAAGAGCTTGCTAATCGGAGACGAGCGTGAAACATCCTCTTTAAATTGACTTGTGGAGCTCCTCATGTTCGGTGTGTTGGGTGAGAGACTTCGGTGCTTAATGGATTGTGTATTCTCCGACCGGGGAATACTCACGCTTCGAAAAATTCTAGAAAGTATTTGTGTTTTCGTACAACAATTTTAAAAAACTGAGAAATAAAAAATATAACTTTTCAGAAGTACTTGTTGTAGACGGTTCAGGCTAACTAATATAAAAATAGGCAAAAACAGCCCTTTTAGGACATTTTAGGTGGAATTAGATGCTTCCAGTAGATATATTATTTCATAACTCGTAATCTGCAATTGTTTTCCACAACCTCCTAAAGGAATTAAATAGGCATTTGTCTTACAATACTAAGTATAGTTATGAGGTCTAAAAATGTTTAGCTTAATGGGTACCTCATCTCCTATAAATTTGTTTACTATTTATCTTCAATGCAATTACAATACAAATATAACAATAAACATACAATGTGCATTGTGACAATCAAACTGTAAACAACAAATACATAAGTAGTACCGCTTCTCGTGTATTTAAATTAGATGAATAAATTTGATTAAATTAATAATTAATTTTAAAATGGGTTGGGTATATAGCGATAATAATAATAATAATAATAATAATAATAATAATAATAAATAAAACTACTATAACACTACAAGTTAGTATTATGAGAAATAATAAGTATCCTATTAATACTGAGTCATTTTCATACAATGAAAAATATAGGGATCTATGTAACCTAAACCCGAAGTGACAAGTTACAGTTTAGTCACTGTACATCACTTGCATTGCATCATTCAGTGGTAAAACATTCGTCAATACTTTCTTCGTTACTACCCCAATCGCCTCATCACAACACTGCATCATTCTTTAAAGTATGGTACTTAGTTTCAAAACGCAATATTCATGACCGAGTAAACAGTAACTAAGGATTACACTAAATTTGTTTCCAGATCTGAATTGGGTTCACCGTCCACGCGTTGTGCATGCGCTGGGATGATCGTTGTTCAGATTCTGAACACCAAATGTAGCTTTTACTCTTTCCCAAACGTCGCATCCAATTCTTACACTGTTACCTCTAAATTACGAGAAAAGCAAATTGCCCTTCATTACCTGATGGGTGTGATGCGATGAGCGTCCTCTTCGCTTCGAGCACAGCCTGGCGCCACACGTGGCTGCGCGCACGTGCTACCAGGGCCTTGCAACTGTCCATCAAAACAGGGACGAAGCTCGAGGGTGCTACTCTAGGAGGCGCTAGTGTCGCCAGGTGCAGTTCACGTTAGACTCGCCATCTTCCGCACATAAAAATCTGCTAATTGGCGAGAAATAGGAATAGGTTTTTTATATGTTCCATTATTCGTAATATACACATATAAGAAACCCCTGAAGAAAGCGCGAATATCGGCGCTATCTTTCGAAACATTATGGGCCTGCTTGCGGCCCGCGAACTCACGCAGAGCCTCACACCTTTTAATTATCGTTGGCAGAAGATTGTGTTTTAGTTCCTGAAAGAAGGTGCTGCAGCAGAGCGCGCCACCGTAATGGTTTCCACCACGTTATAAGGCCGCAAGTGTTACTTTGGGACCCTCCATTCGCGTGTGTGGTGTTGTGCGCGCGTGTGAGCTGTGTGAGCCGTAGAGATGGCGCGAGCAAGAGCAAACTCTACCTGCTTCGGTCTGCCCTCGGGTCCGCTCCGCTTGCGCCCCGCCTCGCCAGTCGTCCACTCCGCCACGAGAGCTCGCTGCACGGCTGGGGGAGGCAGTTGCTTTATTTCGCCTTCTCGTCTCTCCTTGGCCTGAGCTATGTGTCGCGTGGAGACGAGTTAAAACTGCTGTAGGTCATGGAAATAGTCTCACGTAGTCTATTCAGGCTTCAGTGATGTCATCTGTTGGCCTGTAGAATATGTTGGTTGCCAACGTCTATTACATTTTGTCACTATTTTAGATTAGAATAAGGAAAACACAGAGGGAGAAATGTAAAAAAAGCAATAAGTGAACATTTGTTGCCGAAGTAATTTATTCAGCTCTGTATCTCGTCATCAGGAGTAATTCAGAAGTTAAATATCGGAGTATATCAAATTCTTCTAATTTCATCCACTACATAACAATTCTACAATATCTTTTTTCATTATCTAATGAGGTAAACAATATATTAAAATGGGCCTCTATTCAAGCATTTGACTTGAATGATCCTCGAAATTAGAAATGTCGCTTATGAAGTGCTGACCAACACATAATTGTGTTTAGTGCAAGTGCCGTTCATGAGTGATTTTAAGAATTAAACCCATGGGAAACAAGTGTTATCTGGAAGGTTATGAGTACTTTTTCTGTCTCAACAATGAAAACTCTCCTAGTCGGAAACACTTCTTATATAAATAACAGCATTCCAGTCATGGGAATTGTCACTTGAGAGTACAAAAGTATTTTCTACAAGTAAATCAAAAGAAAAGCGTGTCAATATCTACTTCATATCATCTGATATTTACTTTATTAATATGTGTTGTCATTAGATATTTGTCTTCGATATATACAAGATGCTAATCTGAATTTTATGTTTTGTTTAAGATCTTTGAGTGGAAATTTGAAGTTCGATATTTGCTTTTTATGTATTTTCGTGTTCTGAAAAATATCAACGAAGACACGACAGAATTAAGTTCAATAAGGCCCGCATTCAATGAGCGAAGAATGATATGTTCCTAAATATCAAAACATCTCTTTCGGGTTAAACGATTGGTTCGACAACACAACGTGAGTGTCTTTCGCCATCTCCTGGCTCCACTGCGGGCGAATGGTCTTAAGAGGTTGCGGGATGCGAGAAACACTGTGCAACGTCGTGTCTTTGGGCGCTAAAAGCTGGTCGACATCACCTCTCGGGCAAATGGCGCCCCACCGCCAAATATTTGAGAGCAGCCGAGATGTTTGCGGGCGGCGCCGCCTCGGTTGGCACGGGGCCAAACCGCCCTCGCCGCCGCCCCCTCCTCTCCTACTCTCTCGGAGTGGCGATGCTAGCACGCTGGCGCTCTGTGGGCCAGGGCCCGGCTTCGGTCCCCGGTGGGTGCTCCCGCTCCGGAATTCATTCATCATCCAGACAGCTAGGGAAATACCTTAGTTTAACGGTAACCAAATAAGCTAAGGGAACCAAATGGTACTTTAGGATTCAGCAAGGTAAATGAAGAATTATCCTCTGCAAAAGAAAATAATTCTTGAAAGTTGTTTGCAAATATGAATTAATAAAAACGTGGCTAACATGTAACAAAATGGCTAACACACACACCTATCGCTGAACCCGGGTTTGATCTCCGATCAATCCGCGTAGTTTGCACGGGGCACAGCGAGCTCTCGAAAGGTTTTCTCAGGGTTCTTTTCCCCCCTCTCTCACTCTCTCTTTCACTCTCTCTTTCACTCTCTCTCTTTCACTCTCTCTCTTTCACTCTCTCTCTTTCACTCTCTCTTTCACTCTCTCTCTTTCACTCTCTCTCTTTCACTCTCTCTCTTTCACTCTCTCTCTTTCACTCTCTCTCTTTCACTCTCTCTCTTTCACTCTCTCTCTTTCACTCTCTCTCTTTCACTCTCTCTCTTTCACTCTCTCTCTTTCACTCTCTCTCTTTCACTCTCTCTCTTTCACTCTCTCTCTTTCACTCTCTCTTTCACTCTCTCTTTCACTCTCTCTTTCACTCTCTTTCACTCTCTCTTTCACTCTCTCTTTCTTTCACTCTCTCTTTCACTCTTTCTCTCTTTATATTTTACTCTTTCTCTCTCTCTTTCTCCCTCTCTCTCTCTCTCTCTCTCTCTCTCTCTCCGCACCATTTTCTGCATCGTCGTTCAACTTATATGCGATTCACGTTGGGATGAAGGGGGACAATGGACGAAATTGGAAGACACTTTTTTAAATCCATTTTCATCATCATGATCATTATCATTTACGCGATACATCATTCAGGGCGTAAATAATGGATGCATAAAAGAATGGGTGAATATATGAATGGGTGAATAGAAGAACGAATGGACGAAATAATAAATGAAAGGACGAATTAATAAATGAAAGGACGAATTAATAAATGAACGGACGAATTAATAAATGAACGGACGAATTAATAAATGAACGGACGAATTAATAAATGAACGGACGAATTAATAAATGAACGGGCGAATTAATAAATGAACGGACGAATTAATAAATGAACGGACGAATCAAGAGATGAACGGACGAATCAAGAGATGAACGGACGAATCAAGAGATGAACGGACGAATCAAGAGATGAACGGACGAATCAAGAGATGAACGGACGAATCAAGAGATGAACGGACGAATCAAGAGATGAACGGACGAATCAAGAGATGAACGGACGAATCGAGAGATGAACGGACGAATCGAGAGATGAACGGACGAATCGAGAGATGAACGGACGAATCGAGAGATGAACGGACGAATCGAGAGATGAACGGACGAATCGAGAGATGAACGGACGAATCGAGAGATGAACGGACGAATCGAGAGATGAACGGACGAATCGAGAGATGAACGGACGAATCGAGAGATGAACGGACGAATCGAGAGATGAACGGACGAATCGAGAGATGAACGGACGAATCGAGAGATGAACGGACGAATCGAGAGATGAACGGACGAATCGAGAGATGAACGGACGAATCGAGAGATGAACGGACGAATCGAGAGATGAACGGACGAATCGAGAGATGAACGGACGAATCGAGAGATGAACGGACGAATCGAGAGATGAACGGACGAATCGAGAGATGAACGGACGAATCGAGAGATGAACGGACGAATCGAGAGATGAACGGACGAATCGAGAGATGAACGGACGAATCGAGAGATGAACGGACGAATCGAGAGATGAACGGACGAATCAAGAGATGAACGGACGAATCAAGAGATGAACGGACGAATCAAGAGATGAACGGACGAATCAAGAGATGAACGGACGAATCAAGAGATGAACGGACGAATCAAGAGATGAACGGACGAATCAAGAGATGAACGGACGAATCAAGAGATGAACGGACGAATCAAGAGATGAACGGACGAATCAAGAGATGAACGGACGAATCAAGAGATGAACGGACGAATCAAGAGATGAACGGACGAATCAAGAGATGAACGGACGAATCAAGAGATGAACGGACGAATCAAGAGATGAACGGACGAATCAAGAGGTGAACGGACGAATCAAGAGGTGAACGGACGAATCAAGAGGTGAACGGACGAATCAAGAGGTGAACGGACGAATCAAGAGGTGAACGGACGAATCAAGAGGTGAACGGACGAATCAAGAGGTGAACGGACGAATCAAGAGGTGAACGGACGAATCAAGAGGTGAACGGACGAATCAAGAGGTGAACGGACGAATCAAGAGGTGAACGGACGAATCAAGAGGTGAACGGACGAATCAAGAGGTGAACGGACGAATCAAGAGGTGAACGGACGAATCAAGAGGTGAACGGACGAATCAAGAGGTGAACGGACGAATCAAGAGGTGAACGGACGAATCAAGAGGTGAACGGACGAATCAAGAGGTGAACGAATGACTGCAAAATTTTCTCTGTTGCAACTTGAACTCAGAAAGGCTCTGCGCACGAAGCATCTGCTGATGCTGAAACACATGTGCCCCCATACCTCGTGGACGATGCCGTGCGTTGGGCGTGTCTTCCGCGTCCGCGTGCGCTTTCGCCCACCGCGTGGTCGCGTGTCGGCGCCTCTGCCGTGCGCGCTCGCACACCCTCGCACGCGCGCCTCCATGTTTGCAGAGGCCCCGTGGCTGCGCCCCCCCCCCCCCGCGGCTGTATTTAACGGTCGCGTCAGGCGCCCGCCGCGCCGCCTGGCGGGATAAATATGCTCTATTCCTCTGAAAATAGTCGCCCGCTGCGCCGTTCGCCTCTGCGCGAGTTTGGATTTGGGCCGCCGCGCGCTGCGTTACCCGCCCGAGTCGGAGCAGTTGCCCCGCGTGTGGGCGGTGGGGGATAACAGTGGTGTAAGAGTGCGGCGGAACAACGACACAATCGATAACTGGAGCAACACGAGGCAATTCAGTTGAACGCTTTCTGTTTGGCTTCCCGTAGAGTGTGAGAAAGGAAATAATCATCCACAATCAAAGTATAATAATTTTATTAATTATCACATTTCCGGAGTCAGCTTTCGTGGAAATACTTTTACTTTCTTTAGTGGGTCCCTAGCAAGGAGGAGGAAATTTGAAAAATTACCATAATGGGAGCAAAAAGAAGTACAGTGCAATTATGTGAAAAAAATAATGAAATGAAATAAATAAAATTAAAAATGCTTACTTCCCAAGCAACGTGGATCACTTACAAAAATTCACATCATGTTCGGATAAATACGACAATCGAGAAAAATGCTGGGTACAGCTATGCGGCAGCCACCTTTTGGAATGGAGAGAAGAGAAAACCTAGCAAGGGGTGGAAGGAGGGGGAAACAAGAAGAGTAGAAGGGGTCAATTCTGTATGAAAAGAAGTCAGTTTTAAATCTGTTTATGACTACTCCTTCTTGTTCCCTCCCTCCGCCCACAGCTTCGTAGACGTTCTCTTGTTGTGAATGTGTGTAAGTGATCCACGTTGCTTGGGAAGAAAGCATTTTTAATTTTATTTATTTCATTTTATTTGTTAATTTTTTCACATAATTGCACCGTATTTATTTTTGCTCCCTTTATGTTAATTTTTCGATTTTCCTTCTCCTCGCGAGACCCACTGAAGATGAAAAACGGTTTTTTTCCCGAAAGTTGACTCCGAGACTGTAATAATTTATAAAATTATTATACTTTGAGTGTGGGCGATTATTTCCTTTGTCAAATTATGGATTACTACAAGATATCTGCTACCACTACAGAATTTTTCCCGGATAGTATTATATCGGGAACGTTTCTTCATCCGGTGGCTTTATAACGCGGGAAGCGTGGTTTCCCTGATCAATGGAACTCTTGTGAGGGTGTCTAATGGGCCAAAGACACTCGGGCAAATTTGTCCCATTTCTCTCACTCTTTGGACAAGTTTGTTCCTGCTTAAAAACGGATTAGTTTTGATGAAGTAGGATGTTTTCCTAACGTAAAATATGTTCTTTGTACTGTACTATTTCTGAGAAAAGAGATTTTTATATATTCCTGGAACTACTGTTGATTTCTCTAAAGTTGAGTCGATCAACGGCACCCAAACAGTTTGTACTCGGCTCTTGTGGACAATTTGTTCGGTGGTGAATGTCCTGTTGTTGGTCCTTACGCTTCAGTTGTTTTGATTGGTTGTGTGATTTTATTTAGCTCTTAAAATTATATATCCATGCAAAAGATCTGTTGTTGACAGTGATGACTATCAAACAATTTTTTTGTGAATTATGATTTTCTACATTTAGTTCTGTAGACATTTATGCATTTTAGCTTCCTAAAATCGTATTCCGAATTATGAATTAAATCGATCTATTTGGAGGTTTCAACGATATCAGTGTGTATTCCTTAATGTCGATGAAGTGATAACGTAGGAAACAAGTATTCCTCTTGAAAAGATTTTAAAACAAACTAAAATTAATCTACGTAGGTATTTTCACAGACGATGAAACATATTCATACCAAATATTAGAATATTGAAAATTATGAAGCCGTTCAGGTAAAAACAACAGGCCAAAAGCTAAGACTGCCGTATTGGAAAACATATAGTAAATATAAAAATGTTACTTCCAGAATATTGGAATCTGAATTGAATGAAATTTAATTCAATTCCTTTTTTAAAAGTTTTTGGCCACTACATGGCATTTTCAATTTTAAATTTCTATATTTCCACCTTAAATACGCTGTCGACTTCGCAAAACACGAAACCTATTCACCTTGAAAGCTGAGAAAAAAAAACATGAATATTTTATGGACATTTTTTTCCGTTTCCCTTTCATGTCCACCCACTGCGCGACGCTTTACAGAAGCTGCGCGCTGCGACGCGCACGTTAAAGTAATTTCTTTGTAAATTATTGTTTGCCCCGGACGGCAGCGCGATGGCAGCAGTATTAGCGGCAGGCGCCAGAGCCGCGTATATGGAAGTAAAATGTTAACTTCAAACAAATTTTTTTTTGTTCTTTTTCGGAGCCCCGTTTTATATTTCTCCCGTCGGTAACCGATGCGACGTTTCCAGTGCTGCCAACCGACGCGGCGCCCCGCGGGGTGCGTCCAGCACGCGCAGAGCGCACTCACACACGCAAATACACACACACACACACACACACGCCTGCGCGCGGGAGCACGCGTCACGCGAGATAGCGCTAGCGTCGCACAATTTTTCACACAAAGGGCGCGGATATTAGTCTCTCGAATTTTCATACGATATAAGGTCGTATATCACCCTGCAGCGAGGTCAGTGCTGGCAACACGTTTGGGTAGGCGACGCAATATCGCGGGCGGCGTGGGGTGAGTAGGGGGGCGGACGCGGCCCTAGGACGGCGCGGCGCGGCGGTTGACGGAGGAAAGCGCGGCTCGTTGGTGTGCCTTGGTGCGCCTTGTGGCGCTCTCTGTAAGGAATCTTTGCTATGAGCGGAGGGGGAAGCCCATACGGCTCGGCAGTCAAGCAAGCTGCTGTCGTGGCCTCAGGAAATTTATGTTTCTTGATTTATTTTTCGCTTCTTTCGCTTACTCGTGTGCGCATGGATGTATTTTGTAGTTGCTGACGTGAAGTTGTAAGCTTCCGCGCCCAGAGTCTTGCGCGTGCGTGTGGCTCTCCGGGTGACGGCGCGTCGAAGGCTGTGACGTTTAGACCAACTTGTCGCGGTCTTCCCCAGAGCTGGTCGGCCAACCATCCCTGACACTCCATCCCTGAGCCTGGCAGACCAGCTCTGAGGAGGAAGACCACAACGGGATGGGCGATAAGTCAGCATCGCAGCCTTGGACGCGGCGTCATTCGGACAGCAATTAGCATTCGCTATTGATATGTTTTTGTAGTTACTTAATACACATCCATAAAAACTATCGATGTATATTTTTTGCTGCTCATGTGACCTAACAGAAAATTGATGTTTCAAAACAGTAGATTTTATTTTGAAATATGTATTTGATAAAAATGTGGTGGTGTGTGGTCTTTCTGTTTAGGTCTCCCTATGTAGTCTCTCTGTTGGTAGAAGATAATGTCCATTTCCAGAAGATAGGTAGTACATCATATTTGCATATTTTCAAGCTTACGGGCAATTTCAATTTTCCCATTACAATTTTTATATTTTATAGAAATATCTAACTAATTTGAATAATATTCAACACCCAAGAGGAGGTTCAAATTATAAAAGAACATGAATATTAATAGTTTTACTTATTAGTCTTGATGCGATGTAACTTCAAGAATTGCTGATTACCAATAATATAATGCATGTGAACTATTTTGATAACTTAAGTGGAAATTTACTGAACAGTTACGTTTACGAAGGGAGAAGTAACAAAATATGGTTGAATTTCATTTTACAGAGAATAACATTTCTGTTGCATGAAAATTCCTTTGAAATGCAAATACAATGTTGTCAAAATTGCATTCTTCACGTCTGTGCAGAAATCAATGAAGTGAGTAGGTCATGATGGCAACAATTGAAGTAATTTTGAAAATTACTTCTCATATGATGCCAGATATTTAAATTCAGATTACATTATCATAAATACATGTGGAGCAAATACTTTATAAATATATTATTTTTTAATCATTAATTTCAATATTTGTCCTACCTTCCAAGTACTTTGAAGAAAAATATTCCAAGCCAGTGTTTTTAATTTTACAGAAACAAAGGTTTCTCCGAATGAAAATATTTAGTTGTCTGTTGTGATATAATCACATTTTAGATAAATTTTGAGAATACTACACTTCTGCAACCATCTATCTCAAATTTTATTTTATTATCTTTGCCAGTAAAACTTTTGTAAAGCTTGAAAATAAAATGAAATATAATACAGATGCAACGTTAATGTGGTCGTTTATTTCAAAGGTCTAAAAAACGCGTGCAGAATTCGCCACAAAAAGCGAACTTCACCAGAAAATTACAATTTAAAATATGTATCTTTTGCGCTGTGATGCATCTCCTTCGACGATCTTACTCTTCCCTCGAAACTATGGCTCTCTCGTGTTGAGGCTGCAGTTCTTAATATGATAAGTTCTCTTGTTACCAGAAATAGTTTTTATTTAGTAAACGTGGTTAAGAGATGATAATTTCTACTGCTTACGTTGGCTGTCTGAAGGAAAGAAATGAGTGGGTCATTTAGCAAAGAAGGCAACAATAGTGTCTTGTAGATAATGATCTAATTAATAAAAAACAAATTTCGGAAGTTTGATCTTCAGATTTCTTAGTTTCAGAGAATATCCCGACGATATTGCACTTTACCATTTACTACCTACGTACCGAGCGACGTGGCTCAAGGCGCAGCGCGCTGACTTCACATTTGGAGGCCCTGGTACAATTCCCTACCTGCGATCCTGATCGTGGTTTTCGTGGTTTCCCTCGGTCATCCAGGCGACTGCGAGGATGATTCTACTGAAAGGCTGCGACCGCGAAAATGGGGGTCGCTAGCGGAATTCGTTACGTTAACTACGTGAATTCACGGAAGTTAAGCGAATTCTATACGTCGCGGGTTTCTGGTTGAGGAGGCCTAGGATACAACGGCGCCGAGGCCAATCGCCCTTTACGGTACATTGAATGGCTAAATACAAATACATCTAAGACGCACGTGTTTGTATGCTTACACTTGCGCCCTCTTCCCTTCACCTCTTGAACTAGTCTCTCTCTCTCTCTCTCTCTCTCTCTCTCTTTCTCTCTCTCTCGCTCTTTCTCTCCTTCTTTCTCTCCTTCTTTCTCTCGCTCTTTCTCTCGCTCTTTCTCTCGCTCTCTGTTCTCTGCTTCTCTCTTTGCGTCTTCCCTTGAATTCTCCTCCACCCCTAACTATAAATTCAAACTCTATTGGAAATTCCCTTCTCTTTGGAAAGGAAATATTGATCAGAATGATATTGACAGGAACAGATATTGCCGTGTTCTTCAGCCACTGAAACTATCAGACTTGCATCGATAGTATTTTACCCGAAGTGAAATTCCTATGAACTCTTTTCATTTCATTCGTTTAGTGAAAAAAATTAAAGAATTTGCTTCACTTAATTTCAATTCATAAATGAATTTTTGTATTCTCCTCCTTTTTCATAGAATGCGTTCTTTACATAAAAACGTGGTTTCCATGCTTTATTTCGGCTGTAGTTGTATTGGTACAATTTATAAAACTGTATCAACAGCTTATGAAGTTCAAGTTTTCCGAACCCGTACAACACGTAAGAGGGCTGTTCAAAAAAATGCGCGGTCTGATGTCATAAAACAAAATGTATTTTACTTACAAGTTAGAGGTCTGGATCCCCTTCAAAGTACTTTCCTCCAAAACGAACACACACATCCCAACGGTGTTTCTTTTTGTTGAAATAGTCCTGATACGCTTCTTTTGAAATGTCTCTCAGTTTTTCGGCGCATTTGCCATAATCTCGGGAATCTTCTCAAAATTACTTCCTTTCAAGAGTCTTTTGAGTTTGGAGAACAATAAAAAGTAAGAAACAGCGAGATCAGGTGACTAGGTATAGGGTGAGAAAGAATAGTGTGTTCTGCAAAAATCTCACGAGTTCTGAGAGCTAAATTGGCTGTAGCGTTGTCACGATGGAAAAACGAGTCGCTGCTACTCCACATTTCTGGCAACATGGCGAGCTTTGTTAGGTCTGGGGGACGTTTCACCCATCCACTGGAACGATTGTACCTTGTTTTCATGTCATAACAATAAACCTCTGGTTCATCACCGGTTAAACCGGTCTTTGACCTGAAGTCTCCTTCTGGACGATCAAGCAGTTCCTGGCATAGCTGCACACGATGGGACTTGTGTTCCTGCGTCATCAGGCATGGCACAGGCGCAGCAACGCTGTGCACCTTCAATTTCTCAGACAAAACCAATATCCAGCTGATTTCCCACACTTTTCAGATAGCTTCCTGATAATGAGACGTAGATTTTCCCGCACACGGGTGTTGCTGTTGTCGATGTGTGAGTCGTCAGTTGGCGTGTAAGGTCGTCCAAGATGCTCGTCATCCTCAATGGCCTGCCGCCCATCTTTAAAACGTTCATGCCACTTGAAATATGCCCTACGTTTCTTAGCAACATCTCCTTAACCTGCAGAAACGAAAGTTTTTGAAGCAAATTTTCCTAGTTTAACACAAAATTTCACAGCAACTCCTTGCTCTTTCAGGTCATTCGTTTTGAAATGCGCCAAACGAAAAAATCGCACTTCACTAAAAACCATGTAGCTAATAAACAAATAAAGATATCAACAATCGGAAGATGTAATAATCGAAAGATCCGAACAACCATCACGACATCAAGCGGATTCCCTCGGAACCTACTGGAGACGCGCGAGCCACACAGTCCGCGTATTTTTTAATAGACTGTTCAATCCAAATATATCCCTTCTTCCTCCGGCAATCCCTACGTTCAGCAATCTTTATTCACATACAACTCTGCTTCCAAATTCTGTGGTTCAGTTTCTGTCATTTCTTTCCTTCCCCTCTCCCCACAGTACTTTCACTAGCACTACTGCACCTGTTTGGAACTACTTCATTCGTTCTGGCATTTTGGGGCAGTATTCCTTCGTCGAGTGTTAAGGTGAAAGTCGGTAGTTTGAATCGTGGCCAGCGCTGCGTAAATAGCAGCGGTCTGACGTGAAAAAATCTCTTTGTTATTCTGATGACGTGCCGTCTGATGGCGGGGGGGGGGGGGGGCTGATATATTATTTATAAATATATCTACGTGATTACACCAGTGACTAGTAAGTATGACTCTAATAATTGCACTGAGTACATAATTTATTGAACAGGCATGTAATTGCATAAATCATGTAATTGCAAATGGCAGTGATAGTTGCAATCAGATGCTGTGACTTCAGTGAGAGCAGAAATGAAAGATAAAAGGTATACTTTGTTTGGTCTGCGCTGTTAGTTTCATTCTTCCGGGCTCAGAGTACCATTGGAACCTCGGCAATAACATAGATCACATTCGCAAGGAAAAATGTGTAATTAAAGTTGCACGTTATTTGCATTTAAAAATATAATACACTTTCAAAGCGCATATGTTTTACACCCGGTTTCCGAATTGTCGGAAGGTGTCTTGTGATTACACACAGCCCAATTGCGTTTAATTCGTTTGCAGTAGTCTAAATAATATGACCAATAAGCCTGTCAAACTAGAGGTGATGAGAAATCAACGTTAACTAGTTGGCACTCCCTGAGGTCGTTCTATCTGCAAACAGACAGTTTAATTACAGAGTAGAGATAAACCACTGATTTTAGAGGCATGTTCTAAAACACTTAACGTCACTACTTAGTAATATTGCTATAACGCTGATGCTGTTTGATGTTTGCCGGGGGAGCAGTGCGCTGTGATTTTGATCTGGATGTAATTGAGGAGGTCCTCTAATCCCATTGTTACCGTGAAATTAATTGGTGCTTCAATTGCTTTGATTCAGGAAAACGGAAACGCAGTAAAAACCGGGGTTATCAAAAGCTTCGGTTTTTGGAGGCTACGTTTACTGAACGGGGCTTTGTTGACATTACAAACATGGCTGTTTTCACATTCCTAATTTTATTACGCTTTGTGATTCTTCTTTATCTTTAGATCTCGCTCGTTTTTAGCTTCAATCTTTTGTAATGTATATTGTACTAAAGTGTAAACGTTGACAAATTTGTGAAATAATCGTTACTTTTTTTAAATGTAGAATTTTACTCATCCTAAAAAATACACCTTTTTAATATAAAATATTCTTGCCTTCAGCATTTGTCTTCTTCGTGTTTAGCAACACTCTCCTTTACCAAAATTTAAGCTTTTGGTTTATTTTTGTAACTACATGGATATGGTCTATAAAATTCCAAAACGTATTAAAGATTTTCCCGCAGCATCATCGGCTTCGATGTCTCTGCAGTATTGTTGACATGGATGTCCCAGGGCTCGAGTCTCGAAGGTGGGAGATTTGTGAAATCGTTTACAGAGCTTTAAAGAATTCAACCACAGACGGGAGAATAATTCTAGCAGCTAGCTACTCTCATAGGTGATTTTCCGTAGCTTCTCCGATGAATCCAATCCGAAGAAATGTCCTGACAAACCGAAAACATCCTGAACATATCCTGACAAACCGCGGCAAATGACCGCCTGCGATCTTTCCTTGCATATACTTGTGCCTTTCCTCCCAAATGGCGCGCGCGCGCGCACACACACACACACACACACACACACACTTACATGCACCATACACATCGGGTGAGCAGTGGGAAGGTTAGAGCTTGTCCAGCCGGGGCGGTGCGTTAATGGGGATAATTAGGGGACAAGCAACACCCCCGCAAGTAGGCGTCAAAATCATTCCTCGGGTCAGTGGGCAATACCACTGGTGATATACACACCTACCTTCCAAGATACATCATGCCTTCCACTTACGGGATTATTGACTCTAACAATTGACGCGTCTGGAAACAGGAAATAACTGATCAACCAACCAACTCGTGTCTCTCTACCTCGCCGACTCTCTGCATTCCCTCTCGTCTCCAAACTCTGCAACACCTCTCCCCTTCGTACGAAACCTCGCCACTCCCCGCTCCTTCTCATTTCTCCCAACCCGACCCAATTCTTTCCCTCTCCCCCCCACACACACCCTTCTCCTACCCGTCTCTCCGCGCCGTTCCCACCTCGTCCCCGCATATTCGTTTCCTTCATTTATCACCCATCTTCTTACTCTTCAGTATCATGTCTCTCTAATCTCTGCTGCTACCTACGTCATCCGCTCCCGTCTGTGTCAACGTTTATGACTGCTTCCGCTCGAGTGGTTGCTCCTCTACTCCACTCCACTCCACGCGACGCCACGCACTTGGCTGCCTATGAAGCTGCAGCGAGTGTTCACGAATAAGTCCATTTGTTTTAGGCGCCCCAGGAGATACGCGGCTGTTTCGTATCTGTTTTCATTACGTGCAGAGAAAGAAATAAAAAAATATACTAGGTACGGAATCGTATTTGGCTTTTGCAGAAACGTGTTTTTGTTGAATCTTTGATAGAACTTAGACGAGAATCGTCTGTATATATCAGGATTTTGCCTGAACAATACATATTTTTCGATACGGCTCTTTTGTTTTTTATTATTTTTAGTATTATCGACATTTATAGCTAAGAAGTTGAGTGAAATTCTAGGAAAATCCAGCTAGGGAGGTGCTGTAATATTTTTGAAGACTTTTTTTTAAAAGCCATTAGCAACGTTCATATTTATTTTATGGAAATAACGGAGCACATTTTGTTTGTAATTACATGGATTTTACATAAATTTCAATGATAGTAAAAGAAATAATAAACACACCGCGACATGGAAAAGACAATAGAATACGCCATGAAAAATATGTGAACATAAAGTGAAAATATCGATGAAATTGATTTCCAAAAAACGAGCGGATGGCACACTAAGTGTGAGAAATTAGTTTGTGTGTGAAACCAAAGACTCGACAAGAGCCCCTTTTCTCAAAACAAGCCTCTACAACTTCACGACACCGAAGACTACTTCATGGCAACGAAGACTTCTTTCAATTTATAAATTCTTTGTCGTTTACTACATTTCTTGAATGTTTATAATATATTAAATAATTTTCAAAGTGAATTTCCTGTTTACAAATATACTTTCTTTGGAAAAGACGTTTGTACTCAAAGAGAAACTTCACAGAAGCGAATTCAGAATATTTAATCCTGTATTCATGAAATGAAGTAAAGGGAAGCTTTGTTATCCATTTTTCATGCAGGAAAATGTCTTCCTCTTTCGAATGAGCCGTCAAAGAACTTATCTCGAAAAGTGCCTTGCAAGCGCATCCGTTCCTTTTATTTAACTCCGCATTTGAATCCATGTCCCAAGCGAAGTAGCAGGGGGGCGGGGAGGGGGAAGAGGAGGTCGGAAGTCGAATTTCATGAATGTTATTTTCCGAAACGGAGGGGAGGATGTTAGCTGTGCCCACATGTCGTCCACTGAGGATTGAAATCATGCTGAAGGTGAAAATAATTTTTGGATCACTTTATAGATGAACCTGATGCTCTTTAAGACGTACTAAAAACTAATTTTTGATATGAGAATTTATTTTTTTAAGAACGTAACTGCTTGCCCATCGCGCGCATTTGAAATGAGCGCTCAAAAAATATGAAATAATAAATTAGATTTGTGAATTGTTTTGTGAAGAATTTTTCCCACGATTCATTTAACGACACTCCCTTGAGAACCGTTTGTTTTAATAACAATCTCTCGCAGAAACAAATCTGCCATGGTTATCTAGCCGGCCGTCGTTGACGATGGAATTACCATGTGAAAGTTAACTACGTATTTAATTTCTCAAATCCTATAAGTTGTTTTGAGTTGTGACATGAAGTCATGAACATGTTTTATCCTCGACGCTACGTGTCTAGAACATAGGTTTTGCATTTTGTTTATGCTCGTATCGCTCGGAGTTGACTTACACTATCGCGAAAATACGAGTGCGTATTCAATAAAAAATACAATTCTGAATACTTCCGCGCTTATGCAATAGACTTTCCATGACCTTATTCCTTTCATTATCTGAAATAATCTTTCTCAATCACAATGTCAAAATCTAACCTGGTGTATTCAGTTTTAAAATTCCATCTTTATGACATGCAATCAGGGAGTATTTATGCAATGAACTTGGCAATGGAATACCTTACCGAGAGCTTATCTCCGCATCTTTTCGCAGTCGCGTACGCCTCCGCACTCCCGGTTTTCCGACCTCTATTGACCGGGTGCCCTACGCCCACTCTTGCCCCCCCCCCTGCTTGACCCCCAGCCGCCCACTCTATCTCCCCCCCACTCTCCCACCCGTATGACCCCCGCACGCTCACGTTTGCTCCCCGCCAGCTCACTTTTGCCTCCCCCTCCCGCTTGCCCACTCTTGTCCCTCCTCACCGGCTAACTTCCCCCCCTCTGCTCACTCACTCTTCCCCCGGCACGCTCAATCTTGCCCACTCGCTTGCTCACTCGCCTGCCCACTCGCCTGCCCACTCGCCTGCCCACTCGCCTACCCACTCGCCTGCCCACTCGCCTGCCTACTCGCCTGCCTACTCGCCTGCCCACTCGCCTGCCTACTCGCCTGCCCACTCGCCTGCCCACTCGCCTGCCCACTCGCCTGCCCACTCGCCTGCCCACTCGCTTGCCCACTCGCCTGCCCACCGCCTGCCCTCGAATCTGCCCTCCCCCTTTAATCGGCCCTCCCACCCACCCTCCTGCGTACCCATTCCCAGTTCTCTCGTTCACCCACCCAGCAATCTGCCCAACGCTCCTGCCTTCCCGATCTCCTGCTCTCCCACCTGCCCCGTCTGCCTGAACCGCTCGCTCGTCCGCCAGCCTGCCCGCCAGCCACCGAAGCCTCCCCACCGCGCAGTCCACATCTGCCGCCGCTGGCGCCTCGCGGCGGGCGTCTGTCGCTGCGGCTGCGCGGAGGGCGCCCTGGGCGGCACGTAGCTCCGCCGGCGGCTGCTCCCAGATGCGATTAGAATAACTCAGTTTGTGTCCTCGTTACTTGACGCGGCAAGCGCAACTTGCCTGCATTAATGTCGAGAGCAAAACGCGAATTACCTGCGAGCGTCCGGCGCAGCGCAGCGCAGCGCAGCGCGGCGCGGCGCGGCGCGGGGCGGCGCAGGGTGAGGCGGCGCGGAGCGGGGCGGAGCGGGGCGGGGCGGCATGTCTCGGCGCAGGCACGGCGGGAGCGGGGAGGGGGCGAGGAGGGGTGGACGCGATGGGGAGAGGCGGCCGGGGTGGGGACGGGGAGGGGCGGGCGGGGGTGGAATGGGAGCGGGGATGGGGAGGGATGGGAGGGAGATGGGCGGAGGCCGGTGTGGCAGTTGGGAATTAGCCGCGTATTCGCTCTTGTACTGAGAATTTCCAGGAGACGCAAGAAAATATTCGGCAACTAACGTCAGATTATTTTTCCGCCTGGCCTGTCGGGGGCTCCGCCCAAAGCAATGTGGCAGTGGCTTTCGTAAAAGGAATGGCACGAACAAAGTTGATAACATTGATACGAGTTATCATAAGTTGTTTGATCACTTAGAAATATAATGGATTTTATATTGTGCTAAATATTTTGAATTTTGTAAAACGTAACTTTGGAAAAGAATATGTTAAAGAGAAACTATATTGTGTTTGTTACCATTTTTTCGTATTACCATATTATTACCATATAGGAATTAATTGCATATAATGCACGAGAAAAACTCTTCAACATGTACACTTTAATTTAATGCTATTTTCTCTCACTTTCCCTTTTCACTTATTAAAACCTCATCACTTTCTCTCTTTCACTTATTAAAACCCTTGTGCGTTATTTTATACGATTATCACCAGCTGTTACTCTTGTACTGCTACTCAAATGTACTTTTTTCCGCGTTTCCTGCTGTAAATTAACAAGTCAAGAAAGGAATTTCATTGCGCTATCAAATGAGACGGCACTGCATATCGTCATAAAATCTAAATCGAAAATACGCTTTAATATTACGTATTATGGAGACTTCGAAGTGTGTGATCCTTTTCTTAACAACGTTCGCTTAAATAAATGTTATGATAACGACCATACATGGGTACCGCCGAACAATCCAAATCTTCAAATCCTCGAAACTATTTGATGTTTTAAATCTCGGACCTTCGCTTTCTCGTTTCTGAAATCATTTCAATCCTTCGGTGCCATCAGTTTCGATCACTATTGTGACTTTTATCTGAGCTTCAATCTAAGATTACTATTGTCTACATATACATAGCACAACGTATTTGTTACACTCATTTACATTATTATCTTATTGAACAGCGTTTATAATGCATTCATTATAATGTATTTCTAATGGATTTGATAGCTCATTCAGTTTTTTTCACTATTTTAACATATTTGTTTACGCGATGTCTACATTTTGTATTAACAGTCCACTGATTTACCACATGATAAGACCCTCAGAATTTATATGTATATCGTAGGAAGTTCAGAACTGGCGACACGTGTAGTAAAGATGTTTACTCTTGGCCACCGCTCTTTCCTCCCTCGTCAGCCGAGAAAGAAGCGCGCTGCTGTGGCTGGTGCGTCCGCGAGAGAGCTCAGAGGGGGCGGAGGTGGGGGGGGGAGGACACGGCGAATTTCCGGCCTTCAACTGCTGCGCCGCGAGGAGACGCGCCCCGCGGCGCCGCCACCGCCGGAAGTTTTACCTCGGGGGGGGGGGGGGCGGAGCCGGACGGAAGGGAACCTGGCGGGGAAGCGCTTGGGGTTGGGGTGGGGAGGGGAAAAGGGTGGTGGGACAGGAGACGGGTGAAGGGGAATGGTGCTGAGAGTGAAGGGAGCCGGGAAGGCAGGGGGTGGGCTGGGGATTGGGATGCGGGCGTGGCAGAACGTCAGCGAAGCGCGGCGGGGCAGGGGAGGCGAAGCAGGGAGATGCAGGGGCGGTGTACGGACGCAGCTGGGGCGTGCGGCGAGTCGGGTGCGGGGAGGATGCACCGGTGACGCGGGCGGAGCGCGGAGGGAGCACCGGCTCGGGCGCGTGGGCGTGGGCGGGGGCGCGGGCGCAGAGGGAGCGCCGGCTCGGGCGCGCGGGAGGAGGGCGTGGGCGGCCGTTCCCCGGGGCGCGGGGCGCGCCGCTCGTCGCGGGGCCGCTGGGAGCAAGAGCACGACGCGGCGCCGGTGCGCGAGGGGCGGGAAGCGACGGCGGACGTGGCCCTCCGAATCTCGGCCGCAGGCGGCCCTTGCGGCCTGAAGCACTTCAAGCCAACGTAAGACTCTTGAGAGAGCGATTGCAGGAAACATTAAACAATTATGACAACACTGTGTCAGCATTTGTTGTGAAGCGAAGTATACTTATGAACTAGTAACATTCAGCCCTTTGTAGAATATCCGATGAAAGAAAGTTTCATTAATTTCTTAGGTGAATTTTTCTCGAAGTGTATTTGACTATAGGGGGAGAGAAAGAGAGAGAGAGAGAGGAGAGAGAGAGAAAGAGGGAGAGGGAGAGAGATAGTTGCTTATATGGCAAACTTTCTGCACATTAAATATTTTTGACGTCACTTAACAATTAATGTTATTCAATTAATCAAATCTTCTGTTCATTAAAAGGTGTATACCTGTGTGATTTTAAATTATCTGATTTGTTGCAATTCTGTACTATTGACAGAACTAGCATTGTACGCCATAATGCTTCCTATTTACATGTTCACGATTAAACAAGATATTACAAGAATAAACTACAATTTTTTTCTGAACATATCGAAAGTTCTAATCAGATCTCAAGGAGATACCCATACTGAGATTTTTTAATCTTTGGGTTATGCGTCTATTCCATTCACCTCTTTTCATCACTTGAGTGAGTTTTAAGGCTGGAATTTTAAATTTTCAGTCGTTGTTCAAGTTTATTTATTGTATGTTCTAAATTCCACTTTGTATACTAAGTATCTACGGTGAAAATGTCTTCTCTGCAACCATCGTTAAATATCCTCGTAGATTGTGATTTTGATATCGGTGTGATACTAGTGCCTGAATACTAGTCCGTGAAAGATGTGAATGCTTCACTCCGGAATTTGAATGCAAAATGATAAATTGGATATTTCCTTCAAATTAAAATCCCTGCTTACTCGTACTTTATGTAGAAGCTATAAAATTGATTAATGTTTCAAGGACATAAAAATTCGTGATTCGCCTTTTGATTTTCTATCTGCCATACAAAGAGGTATTTCATTATACACTTGTGGCATAACACAACCGACTTATCAGGACGAAAGCCACTCTTAACGGCTTGCGTCCATTAAGGGATTTCATAATTCGTCGTCCGTTAATAACAGACGATAGAAATGAGTTGTAGTTGAAGATTGCATTTGAGTACTTACAGTCAAAGAAAAATTAATGTATTTAATCTTTCATGATTTGTTTTCTTGAACGAGGTATGACGAAAAGCCATAAACGACACACAGTCAACAAGCATGAATAAAAATAAAGTATACAGAAATATTTGTACAAGTCTCTCGATTTCTTACTTGTCATAAAATTCCTGTTGGACATCACGAATATCGTGACTATCCCCATTTCTTTACGTGGTAGACGTGATCGTCTGCATGTTCCCCGTGTCTGCTGCACGCGGCCGGTAAGCCTACTCCCGTTCGTGGGGTGCGCAGCTTCACGAGAGCCGCCCTTTTCCCTTGCTGCTTGCGTTGGGAACGTACAGCTCCCCTGCGCGTCTCCTTCCTCGTTGGCAGAGGGCGGTGGGCGGGACGGGGCAGGGAGAGGCGGGGAGCGGGGAAGGGGGCCGGCGCTGGTGCAGAGCTGAGGGCGGATAAGCAAATAGCGCTTTGCCGGGCGGGCGAGGGCGCGGTCTTGGCGCGCGTCGTTTGTCTTGCGCCAGGGAAAGGGAGGGCGGGGGGCGGGGGGCGGGGCCCGGGGGACCGCGTCTCGGCGCAGGCCCCGCGGGGCCGCTGCTTTTTAGGCGCCGCCATCGGGGCTTGTCAGAAATATTCTCCCTCCGCCGCGCCCCGTGCGGCCGATAGCAGCGCCAGGCCAGGGCACGGCAGGGCAGCCCAGGGCAGGGCTTGCGGCGGTGGTCTTATTGTCGTGTCAACACAAGGGCGCCGTGGGAAGACAAATGAAGGGAACAAGCGCAAGATTAGTGGGCCTCCTCACACGAACGCCGATTAAAACATTTGTCTTGGGGAGTTGTCTCCCGGGGGGCAGTGTGCTCCTTTTCCCCGGAGGTTTATTTGCTTTAGTTTTTGCTTTAAAATAAGATTGTGGTGCGTGTTTGACCTGAAATTAAGAAAATATTAGTATTCAAATTCTTAGAATTCTGATAACCTATCTTGTGTGCGTTTGCACACTATTTACAAAAGGGTTTCGGGGAGATTGTTACTCCCACAAGTGGAAGGACTAATATTGTGAAGTTAAAAAAACATGTACTCTCCGGACATTCAAATTATGGGAAAGGAGTTTTGCGTGTAGACTTCATCGGACTGCTAGTACGTATGTACCATCATTTCAGCTCGGACGACTGTGCTGAAGTCACGCGTTCCAGATGACCGTCATATGAATATAGTGGTAAATTAAACTGCGTCTTTCTTGATTTTCTTGATTTCACATTTCTTGAAATACACATACACAGGGAAGACATAGTACGTATGATGCAATATAATTAAATGAGGACAAGAAGTTTATAAATCAGGTTGCTTTTGAAAAATGCAGGCGCTTAATTTCAACATTACCTCTCGTTTTAAATTTAATTTTTCAAAGTGAATGTTTCTATTGAATATTTTTTTAAATTTAAATCTATTTTAAAACGTTTAAAAATTGAAAACCATGATATGCTTCTCTCTGAATGGGTCACTTTAAAGTGAACATATTTTTTTTCAATATATTTTTCTTTGGAAATTGAACGCTGTCATAATATGAGCTGCACTGCAGGAATGCGGGCCTACAGCCTTGCAAGAGTTTTTGGCCAGGTTTTCCTCGCCCTGCACTGCGTTTGTTAGTGATCGCCGTCCAATGGTCGTGAAGAGTGCGTCGTGCGCCGGCGTTTAGGAGCTGCGTGGTGGCGGTCAGGCGCCTCCTTCGTAAGCCTGCGCTCTCCCGCGACGAGAGGCAGAGGGGTCGCGTGCAGCAGGGGTGGAGGCAATGGGGGTGGCGGCAGGTGGGGACCCCAGGGTGGTGTGGATAGGGTGGCGAGAGGGAAGTGGTTAAGGTCTGCTCCGCGGAGGAAGACAAGTGCAGAAGAGACGGTGGCGAGGCGGGGTCGGGACGGGAGTGAAGGGAGGGAGAATGCAGCTCTGGGCGGCGAGGCGGGGCGGAGCGACTTGGCAGAGTGGAGGGGGATGGCGGGTGGGGCGTGGGTGTTGATGGGGAGGGCAAGGGCGGAGGAGGCGGGAGCGAGAGAGGTGGGGGCGGTTGCGACGGCGGGGGCGGCGAACGCGGCGACAGTGGCGTGGCTCGAGGTGAAGGCGGCGCCCATTGGGGCTAAGCGCTGGCCAAAATATCGCTAAACACGTTATCCAAATTTAATGAAACCTTGTATTGCAATTGTTCAGTGTCAAAATGGCAAAAAATACCGAATCTATTTCGACAGATTAAAAAGTAAAAACGTCTAAAAATGTATCTGCACAAAATGCAAAACAGCGCTTTTGTTTTGACATTTCAGTAGATAAATAGTATAGAATGAAGTTTTTAGAAATTTCGTTGTGAAACTTATAACTCTTTTGCACTAAAAATAATGATTCTATAATTTTGTTAAAACATTAATTATTAATTAAGTAATTTTAACATCTTTATTAAAGTATTTGTAATACATGTAAACATTGCACTCACCTACACGATTTTTGTCCCCTTTGAATGAAAAAAATTGCTCAAAACCGAACACAGCGGCTCGCTTCACGGCCACATTTGTAGTGAGGCAGAACGTCACTGTGACGCCTCGGACCTTTTCTAACCGTAGAACTACACTTTGTGCGAACCAGACTACCCAAATGCTTACTTAAAATAACCTAAATAAAACCTTTTTTTCTATTTGGCCATGTTTTTAGATGTTGCCGCGCATTGGGGCGATGGTGGCGACGAGGGCGGTTGGAATGGCAAAGGGGGGCGGCAGGGGGTAGCACCGAGGACGAGAGGCGCTGGGGGTGGAAGTCATTAGAACGTGGATTACGTGCTGCATAATGCAGGCGCACGTGACGGCCCCGCCGCGCGCCCTTGAAGGTCAGCCCTCGCACGGCAGTTTAAGTTTCCCCGCTGCCCCGAATGCGTGGAGGCTCGTGGAAGGAAGTGCGGGGTGGCGATGCCCTCAGCGCTTCCGCCTTCACCTGCGCCTCACACTGGGACTTCGCTCTCGAGAGTGTGCGTCCAGGGTGGTTAGTTTGGTGGCATGTGAGATAAAACCGAAGCGATACTGCACAGGCAAATTAATTTCTTTTTAAAGAGCGCGGTACGTGTGTTACAATATCATGATCATAAATATTTTCCAAATACAACATTGTCATAGCCATGTGACAACTAACACACATTTTAACCGAATTGTAAACAGATGTGGTTTTTGGTTCCGATTTTGTGGATCAAGGATAGAGAAATTAAATTGAGTTTGTACTGAGGGTAAAATTCTTTGCAAAATGTCAGGCATATCTCTTCGGAGAAAGTCAGTACGTAAAGTGCATTGTATTCAATTTGAGTTCCATGAAAAGGTTCTTCCCTGAGCTTTGAAGATTTCAATACCTAGTAAATCTACCAACAAAAAACTATTACGAAATTGTATAAGAAACATCGTTTTTGAGTGATGGCGTCACGAATTATCTTTTATGACATTGAATAGCCTAACTTTCCCTTTCTTTGTTGCAGGTACGAATATTCTGTGTACTCGGAACATTTCTCAGTCATTGTCCTGCCTTTGGGAGAATAAACTTCAAACTGTAAGAATATTGTTATTTAAATAATAGAACGTTTGTTGTTTTATGAATTACGCATGTATACCATTAAAATTTTGTTTCATATTGAGTTAAATAAGTCAATTTGTGGTAAACTGTGAAATATTAGTTACAAATATTTCGTTCATTTTTTTCATTCTCTTTACTACGTTCTTAAGTAGTAAAGTAAAAGAATTGGGATACTGCAGCGAAAAGTGGCGATATTTCGCCGAAAAACTCACATTGTGGAGCTCTAACATCAAAAATGCGGATAATTCTTAATCCTATATGTAGTAAATTACTTCTTTTAACATGCATCGTAGTCAGAATCGACGTATTGTGAGTCATTGATAACGAAAAACTGCTTAACGGCAAAACGCCTAGCTGTTTGTCTGTGTGCCTGCCTGCCTGTGTCTGTTTATCTGAGACTCTTTCTTTCTAACTGAACTCCCGTTCGATTTGAACGAACTCTAGTTCCAGCTAATTTGAAACGGACATTTTTGGAAATATTTTACAAGAAATCTTAATAATATTTTCAAAATTTCTCCAAAAATGGCTCAAAATATTTTGATTGGCTTTTTCTCAGATAGAGCGAAGGCTGCTGAAAAATGAGGAAGGTCTCATTTTCGTGGAACTCACTGTTCTTTACGAAAATTGCGAATGTTACAAACAACTTGAGAAATTATTACTGTTGAAACTCGGGTAGTAGATGTTTAGTATGTAGCTATTTCAAAGTTAATATGTTGGGTGTGTTGTGTAGTACGGTGATGTCGCAGGAAAGGCTAATAGAAAATATGCCCTAATCGAAGTAAAAAAATGGTTAAATGTTTTTTATGATAATTCTTTTAGTCGTTAAATTAAAAATATTATAGTTTGTAACATCATTAGGCCAATTTAGAACAAGTAAAGATATGACTGATGTTTGACAACCTGTTAAAAAACTGGCGTGTTGTTTGTGATATCATTTGATACATACATTTTCTAATTCATATCAATAAGAAATATTTTTTTCTTGGAATAAAAGTAGCATACGCCACTTATAGGCACGAATCTTTCCTTCCGATTTTTCTTAACAACCAACCGGCTGTTGAATTATTAGTCGTCCGTTAATAGTGACGTGGCAGCCGTTAAGAGTGAGCTGCTGTTCAGCAGTATGGTGTGAGGAAGGCCACAATGTGTTGGGCGGCACGTTAGCCACCACGACGCAGACGTGGCTCGTTCCGATCAGCCTAAATTCCAGAATTGTTAATAGTAGGGGCGGATTTTAATGAAATTTCATGTATCTTTCTTTTCCCTTTAGAACAATGCCGTTTGGTACACAAATTAATTTTATGGTATGATGACAGGAATGACGCATATTATATGACATGTTTTTGCATTTTTCGTCAATTTCAACTATAATGCCAATTTTTACTCATTTTCCTCTTTTGTAATGCATTTTTTGCCGATTTCATCGATTTTACTATAATTTTAAAGGTACTTGCTTCAACTAATATATACGAGATACAACACATGTTCTCTAAAGTATCCCTGAGAAGCCTATTCGGTTTCATTGATCAGAAGTAATGTCAGTCGTTGTATGAAATCTAAGGTTCCTGAGACACCTATAAGCGCCTTTGTCGTTTCGGCCGATTTCCGGAAAACTAAAGACAGAGATTTCCTGGAAAAGAACAATTCAAACCAAAAGTATTCAAGCTGATTGCACTTGAATACATAGAAGAAGCATCGATTACATCAGTAACGTATCGAACAGCTTAGTTGTTCATCCGAACAGGTTTTAATCACATTTTTAACGCTATTTTTCTAAACTTATTATTCTAAGACTTTTTCTAAGGTATTTTTTTTAAAATGTTTAAGAGCTTTTTATTGATTTTTGGCGATGTTATACTAGGACATGAAAATCCGCTCCTTCAGTTCTTCCCACTGACGTCGCGGGGTATCGTTCGCCCATGAGCTCCGAGGCTGTTTGAGGTTGGGGCTCCTTCCTTCGCCCCCGCACCTGCGTCACGCGCTTTTCCCCCCAACCCCCACCCCCACCCCTACCCCCACCCCTTCCGCCGGGTTCGCTGCCGCTCCCGCTGTTTACAAATGTTTACGAGGCCGCGGTGCGCCAGGCGCAAACACGCGCGACGGCCCACGAACTACGCTCGCCCCGCGGCGCGGTTGGCTTCCACTTGCTCCGCGCCGCTTATTTTCGGTGCCGCCGCCCGCCGTGCGGGGGTGGGGGCGCTGCTTCATTAGCTGCTACTCTTTCGAAGCGAGGGCTTCACGCATGGGAGTGCTGAGTGCTTTTGTCTGCTTGCTGTACCGCAAGTTTCCCTCCCCCCGCCCCAGACCAAGGACTTTCCGTTAGATTAGTAATGAAATGAATTATGTTAACCGTAATTTATAAAGGAATTGCTTTCTGATCTCATTCTATGACAATCTTTGAATGTCTTTACAATTGATAAGTTAAGAATTATATCACTTTCCTGTACCCGAGGATGAGAAATCAACCTTTAATTTGCTGCTGTAAATTGTATTTTTTTTCTCCTATTACCATGCCATTTTCTTTACGCCGTGGTTAATACTGGTTATATGTTGCACCTTTATTATCAGTCTCATTGAAGCAAAGTATTCCTCTTTAGAGGAAATAGTACAAAGTTCTTATATTTATGTATTTCAACTAACGTTTGTCATATTTTATATAATGATTTATAAAATAATTTAATGCATTCTAGGGCAAATGTATTATATTTATGTCATTCGTTATGTCATATTTCACATTCACTTCGAATTGTGTGTTATAAAGCCTTTCTATTTTTATTGAAAGGTTTTAACTCTGAAGAAGATAATCATTTCAAATACATGGACGTAGGATTTGTACTTTTTTAATGATTGAAGCTGAATTGTGCTGTTTGTGAGCTAATATCATATTTATAGACAAAGCAACATAAAAGCTTTGAAATTTAAAATACTAACTACATATTACAATTAACAATATTTTGGATATCTCAAGTTGAAACACAGATTCATGGTGCACCTAATATTTGAGCATTTTTCTTACTTTTGACTTTCATTTTTACTGTCAGATTTGGCAATCCAGATTTTTCGACTCTCTCTCTCTCTCTCTCTCTCTCTCTCTCTCCCTCTCTCTCTCTTTTCGATCATTTCTGCCTTTCCCTTCTTTCCTTAGACACCGGGGCGTGGCAGCATCTCCAATCTAGAGCAGCCGTGTTTCTCTGCGAGTGTCTTCCGCGTGAAGCTTCTCGGCGTCGCTCCTCCTCTCGCGCCCGCCTGTCGCCCGCGTGATGTACTCCCAGGAGCCCCCGCCCCGCTGCGTCCCCCGCAGGTGCGCTTCCTTTGTGCGCGGCGCCGGAAGTTGCAGGGCGGCGGCGCCGACGCCCACGCCCACGCCCGCGACGCGTCCCGACGCCCGGCGCGCGGTGCGTGTAAACTTAATTGTTACGGCGGAGGCGTGCGGCAGCAGGAAGCCGCTCGCTCTTGGCAGCTCGCCTGCAGGCGCCGCCGCCGCCGCCTTCGCCAGCGCATTCGCCCCCGCCAACGCCAACGCCGCCGGCTTCCTGACGGCGCCGCGCCGCGCCGCGCCGCCCCCGTTATGTGGCAAAGCGCTGAAAGGCGAAAGGCGCCGCGCGAGAACGCACGACTCGCGGAGATTTTGAGGCACGTCTTTGCGGCGCCGTACAGGAGTCCGTCAGTTGCGAGTTTGGGTCTCTCTCTCTCTCTCTCTCTGTTTGTGTCACCCTGTCTCACTCTCCGTCTCTCTCTCTCTGTCTCACTCTCTCCCTGTCTCTCTCCCTCTCTCTCCCTGTCTCTCTGTCTCTCTCCCTGTCTCTCTCCCCCTGTCTCTCTCCCCCTGTCTCTCTCCCCCTGTCTCTCTCCCCCTGTCTCTCTCCCCCTGTCTCTCTCCCCCTGTCTCTCTCTCCCCTGTCTCTCTCCCCCTGTCTCTCTCCCCCTGTCTCTCTCCCCGTCTCTCTCCCCCTGTCTCTCTCCCCCTGTCTCTCTCTCCGTGTCTCTCTCTCCCTGTATCTCTCTGTCTCTCTCTCACTTATTGATACATAAAGGGGCGGAATTTGATGACCTTAAACATCGCTAAAAATTATCAATTAAATGCTCTTAAGATGTTTCTGAAATGCCCTAAAAGCAAAGAAAACAAAGGTAAAAAAAGATTAAAATCAGTTCAGATGAACATCCTAAGTTGTAGGGTATATTACTGACGTAATCAAGGTTTCCTTCTTTCATTCAAGTGAACTCAGCTTGCAACCTTTTGTTTGAACTGTACCTTACTGCCAAATCTCTGTCTTTAGTGACCCCGAAATCGACCGAACTGTCAATGGAATGGCTCTGTTAGGTGTCACAGAAACCTTTGATTACATACATACTCGACGACTGACATTGCAATTTCGGAGCGAAATAATCGAATAGGCTGCTTAGGAATTCTGTGAAGAATATTTGTTGCATGTTGTACATATTATTTGAATAAAGTATCGTTACAAATATACAAGTATTACAATCGATGAAATCATCGAAAAATGGTCTAAAAATGACAGAAAAAATGACTTAATATTCAAAATCAAAGAAAATGTCAAAAAATGTCATGTAAATATGGAACATTTCCTTTTATCATAACATAAAGAAATGTCTGTACTAAAAATCATTGTTCTAAAATGAAAAGGAAAGTAACGGCATTTCATTCAAATCCTCCTACATGCGACGTGTAACAGACAGGTCTGTTAAGATCAATCAAATGAAGTGCAGGTAAAGGTGGTGTGTGGATACTTCTATTCCAAGGAAAATATTTCTTATTTAAATGATGTTTTTTTTCGTAAGAAGGATATATTAAGAAAAATATCCAACGGCACGCGGCCGTTATCACTTGTTTTATTAGAACACAATGACTTTCGTAATCATAATTCATTCGACATATACTACGCGTAACGGACACGGTCGTTCGACAGATGCCAACCGTACAAATGTAGTGTTACATGTGTTTGTAGTGAAGAAACAGACCCTGTTTTGAAGGATTGCATTTGCACCTACCTAATTTAAACGCGACTTTTCAAAGCAAATGTGTATATGTATGATGTGAAAATGCTATTTGATAGCGCTTACGTTTGATACTTCATTTGTTGGTTTGAGATTCCCAAAACATTTCTGCATTTCAGGAATAATATTGGTAATTCATTTGTAACAACATATATCACGTAATATAAAAATGCATGTTTCAAAAAGCCTTTTCTGTCTGCAAAGGTTAATTTGTGAATATACTGTGTTAGTAATATTAACTTTGAGAACACAGTACAATATTAGTCGTCATTCAAAAATGGCTCACGGGCTCAGTACACATGAACTGGCAGAGACAATACTTTACTGCATTAAAGCATTGATCATCGCGCAAGTTAACCTCGTTCACAATGATCATTACCGCTTGTATTGTTTCGACTGTAAACACTACCGAACGCCTGGCACTATTACATGTAACGGAGCTTAACAAAACCAACAACATGATTGTATTTCGCAGCATTTACTCCGCTAAACGAAGCCGTCGATTGTGTCGGTATGAAGTAGCGCGCTAACATCCCTTCCTGCACGTGTTCGGTGCTCCGCGTGGACCTCATCGTGCTGAGTGATTGGCATTTGCAAATCGGCCACTACATAAAGCAATGATTGTATTCTAACAGCTTGAAGCGCTGCGCAAAATAGTACATGGTTAGTAGTTTTTTCTTTTGTTCGATTAGATTGCAGGAACCAAAATCTCAATAGAGATAGGAAGAGTGTGGATGCACATCAATACAAATATAGTGAATAGAGAATAATTACGAAATGGAATCTTGAGATATGAGGGGAAATAAAGATGTTCAACAAATGTATTTTTACAACCATCACAGAATCTAGAAGAGAAACGTCTTCGCCATATTATAAAGTATGCCATTCAAAATTGGACGAAAAATTAAAAATTCAACAAAAACCGCATTCCCCTGAACACTCAAAAATTTCGCATCCAAAATATTCGTTTATGGCACGATCGCATAGACACAGTCGACGTCTGTTGAATTCGATCTCTCGGATGTTGCATGATATTTCAGAAGCGACACCCGCGAAGCTGCTCCGATTACTGCAACCTTTCGGCGGCGAAGTCGATATCCAGGGCGCAGTCGTCAGTGGAGAGGTGCGGTTGCGAAGGAGGTCTCTGATCAGGGTGTGTGTGCACTGTGTATAGATGGGTGGATGATTGGGAACGGGGACACGGGACCGCTAGAGGGCGAAGGCAGAGTGTGGGGTGAAGGATGGGGCGGAGGAAGATATAGAGATGTGAGGGATGAGAACGGGTACGGGGACCAGGTTGGGGCCCAGGGTGGGGCCGGGGCCGGGGACGAGTTTAGGGATGGAGCAGGGTCGGGGATGATGGAGCGGGCATGAGGACGGCGAAGGGACGGAAATGGTGGCCGGAGGGATGTGGGGTCAAGGGCGGGCGCAGGGATGGCGAGGGGGATAGGGACGGGGACGAGGGCGAGAACTGAAACGAGGAGCAGGGTTGCTAAATGCTTCCTACAAACATCTCTAGTTACATGGCTGTAAATCCCCCCAATTCCGCCCAACAAGAAAAATTCAACTTTTCAAGCGGGAAATTTGAACTTTTGAGAATGTGACCCTACGAAATTCGTAATTAGTTTTTTTGTTTTTCAAAATTGTAATAAATAATGTACGTGGAAACCTATACGTTTTGCAATAATAAGTTAAAATTTAGTATTTAAAAATGACTATTCTGATAACATCAGACGGGAGAAATATTTTAAGAGATTAAATAATTATAATTAAATCAGATAATTTTGTTTATCACATTGTATCAAATTGAAATGTTTTTTGGATGATTGTAGCTAATATTAATTTTAGATGACGTTCTAAAATTAACCGCAAGCACTTCCAATGTCATATAATATACACTTGGTGGCCACGACAAAAAAGCTACGACTTTTAAACACACCCTACTAGAGTATTAGAGAAATTAATGTACTCCTGGAATACGACTACTAACATGACTCACTTCTCAAAATAAATTTGAACGAATTAACAAATGATTATTGAAAAATCATGCATAAAGTAAAAAATCAAACTCGCTGACGAAGTTGTGGTTGTTTTTGTTTTGTTTTTTTGAAAATTTTGTCTTAATCCGAAAACGTGCCCAAAATCGCACACGTTTTGATGCATTTCCGCCCATTGGGTGATATTCCGCGAAATCAATTTTTGTCCCGCGAGAGAGGGCCGATTCCCAACTCCAAAACTGGAATTCCGCCCAATCTGGCAACCCTGGTCAGGACGACGAGAGCAGGAGTGAGAATGGACGTGAGAATGGGGAGGGGCGTTGGCGCGATGGGCCAGGACGACGGCTAGGACCCGGCAAATGTTAGAGAGAGAGAGAGAGAGAGAGAGAGAGAGAGAGAGAGAGAGAGAGAGGTGAGAGAGGGAGGTGAGAGAGAGGTGAGAGAGTGAGAGAGGGAGGGTGAGAGAGAGAAGGGACGAGCGTAGGAGGTAGGTCAAGGAGAGGTTGGGTTCGCCTTCGTGATCGTGAGGGTGACAAGGGCGGGGCCGGGCGAGAGCACCTGTGGAGGACGTCGCGCGCTATTGATTCCCCCGGAGCCCCTCTTTTGTGTTCATTAAGTCGCGATTTTTCACAACGAGCGCGCCTCCGCGATTGTTTCGTCCGCCAGGCTGAGCGGGGCTGGGCGTTGCTGGGCTGGGCGTTGCTGGGCTGGGCGTTGCTGGGCCGGGCGTTGCTGGGCCGGGCGTTGCTGGGCCGGGCGTTGCTGGGCTGGGCGTTGCTGGGCTGGGCGTTGCTGGGCTGGGCGTTGCTGGGCTGGGCGTTGCTGGGCTGGGCGTTGCTGGGCTGGGCGTTGCTGGGCTGGGCGTTGCTGGGCTGGGCTTTGCTGGGCTGGGCGTGGCTGGGCCAGAAGAGAGATCAAATAAAAGCGTATGTAAAATAAATACGAAATCATTTTTACTTTTGTAAAGGTTACGCACTTTAATAATGAAGAGAACCAACGCGTTTTGTTTAAAATATTCTACTTACAAATAGTTTATTTGATTCTTTACTTTTAGATTCAAAGGAAACACGAGATCCTATGTTGCAATGAAATAGCTTCTTACTTTTTTTGCATTGCATCTCGTTTTCCACTTTCAACATCTGTCGCTGGACTGTCGGGCGACTCGGAATGCGCGGCGATGAGCCCATTCTTCCACGACGCTCCCTGCTGTTTGCGCATGCGCAAGCTACTTCGAGGCTTTTTCCCTGCTAATTTCCTCTCCGGACGCCGCACAGAGGTTGGTGGGTGGTGAGTGTTGAAGCAGTGTGTGATGGTGGGTGGTAGGATGAAGGGCAGTGGATGTTGATGGGTAGGAAGTAGAGGGAAAGAAGGATGACGGGCAGTGGGTGTTGATAGATAGTGGAGTAGAGGGAAAAGTGTGATGGTAGGAGGTAGGATGCAGGGCAGAGGTGTTGGAGAGAGGTACCGTAGTAGGCAGTGGGTGTTGGGCGTCGAGCGGTGGAACGCCGATGTGGTTTTGTTTGTGTGTGTGTTCGTTCTTCGTGGTGCCTGTGATGCCGTTGTCGGTAGGTGATGGGCAGTGGACGACGAGCGAAGGACGGAGGGCTGATGTGTGAGCAGAGGGCGAGACAGGAAGCTATGGGCACGGATACCCTTGCGTGGGCAAAGGGTAGTAGGTGGGGAACGACGGGCAGTGGGCGTTGGCCCGCGCAACGGTTGCGCAAGCGCCGTTGCTGCGTCTCCGTCGCCGCCTCCGCCGCCGCCGCCGGCGCTCAAGACTTTTTAATTTGGCCGTAGTTACTGAGAGTAATTCCAAGTTGAAGGTAAACTCCTCTAGGTGGCGGCACCTGGCTGTGACGAGGAAATTTTTAATCCCGTTAATTAAAGGAGGCGGCGGGTGTGTAGCGGGGTCCCTGTTGAGGAGCTACACCTTCTCCCCTCGTGTCTGGGGAGGCTCCGCTGCTGACCGGGGACGCCCGTGGGACGGGGTTGACGCCGGGGGCTTGGGGAAAGGCAAGGACGTGCTTGGGCCGATGAGGAGAGCAGGGAAGCTGAATCATCCGTTGAGCAAGGCAAAACAAACCGGAAAATAACTAGGAAAAGAGAAAAGGAAACAGCAATTGTAAACAGGGCAGGCGAAATAATTCAGGTGTGAGTACAGCGGTGCAAATCGATGACTAAGATCGATAAAATCAGATTTATTGTGTCGGCAGTTGGGTATAGCCAATTGACAGTTGTTAACAACAGAAATAACTATAATAAAATAATATAATAAATTTCCAAAAGTAAATAACACGTTTCAGTAATAATAAGTAATATAACAATATTTATTGTCGTATTATTACTAATATTAGACTACGTCTTGATTGTTAACGTGTTGATTATATATTCACAAAGGTCTCGACAAAATACAATTTGGAAACTTTAAGGCGAATTCAGTATATGCGTGCTGCAGTGTTCTGTAGTTAGAATTTGCAAACTAGTATGTGTAGCGATGTAGCCATGTTTACTGATATAACAATGAACCTGTAACGATGAGAAGGATGATAATTGCTGCACCAGCGGAGATGGAATAGGTCAATTTACACTCTCCCATACATCCACATATCGATTGAACGCTACTACTGTGCATGAAAGGAAAATCAGAGGAACAAAATTATATTTAAGCTTTTTCCGGCTTTTCTATCTATTAGAATTATTTATTCTTGAGTAGTTCAAACGAAGTTTTTCTCTGTCATTTCCTTAGAACCGAAAATCGCCTCTTCAGAAATAGCGAAACGTCATTAATTAATAGTATAATATTATGTATTAGTAATATAATTAATTTTGTGAGGTTTAAAAGAACTGTTTTCATAAATAATAACATGATACACAGCAACGACGTGTTTCCAGTGTTAAAACACCATAAATTCAGATCTCTTATCATGGCACATTCTAGTTAAATAAATTACTATTTGTTCTTCTGTATTTTAGCCACCATCAACAACAGATTTCATCCACACCAGATATTACGCCAGAATTGTAAAATCCGGTGTGTTATCTCACGTGTGTAAGCTTCCCTTCGACTAAATTTTATCCTTTTTATGCATAGTTTTGTGTAAAATTTTCAAAAAAATTGTTTCACAAAAGAGTATTCAACAAAGGATAACAATCATACGCTTGTACTCTGTATCTAATGCTGTTGAAATCATCGTGAACGTTTATTACAACGCTTTTTCCCTCGAAAAATAATTACATGGCTCGCTTACGCCGCTATTTGACGCTGCGCGGTCGGCGTTGGAACAACACTTTTACACAGAACTCGAAACACAGCGATAAAGATGGGGTTAAAATGAGCGAGTAATTGGTTTGTGGCTCCAGGGACAGAAGAGCCTTGTCGAGCTTCCTCGGAGCGGCACCCTTCCGCTCGGAGTCTGGGTGTTTTCGGTTAGGCTCACTAGAATATTTCCCTTCTCTTTTCATTCCTTGTGTTTCGTGTCTTCTCTTATCTTTTTGATAAGGTTTCCACACTGTGCCTCTTATTTTGGAGGAAATTCAAATTAAAATTTGAAAGATTTTTGCATTTGAGTCTCCTTACTGTCCATTACATAGCAACTTATTTTATTTTTTAAACCTATTGTTCGAGTAATCTTACTCGGGTCCCTCGCTCTGATTTACTTGAAGGTAAAATGTGCGTAAGGTTTTATCATTACCTGTTAGACTGACTATTCTTTTCGTGTGTTGAGGCCTATTGGACTATTCTTTTATTATATTTTGCTGCTCAAATCCTCTGTATAGATGAATTTAATTTGCTAATTCAGTGTATTCGAATTTAGAGTAATAACAGTGGCAGAGTTAAATGTTTATGTCGTTTAACGCGGCTAGTCACATCTATGTTCTCTGCCCTTTGGAATTTTCACCGGCTGGAGAATAGTTCGACCCCTTGAATTGAAAGTGAACAACTACTTAGATAAGAATTGAGGCTCGACAAGTGAAGGTTTCGGCGAATTCGAAAAAATATCGTTTGTTGGTACGTCTCAACAGCATGACGAAGAATATTTGTCAAAGGAACCAATTGAGGGTAATTTTTGAAAATAAATTTTGGTTTCTGGTTTAAATACTCGTTCATATGCCGCATTTTTGAAAAAAGAATCGAATCTGGTCATTTCAGAGACAAGTGGCTGGAGTGGCTGGAGTGCAAGCCTAATATCCTTTTTCCTTCATCGTGCCTTCAACTTGCACATCTTTCATGTCACCCTCCCCCGTATTGCGCCCTCGGCGACGACTTCTCGCTTGGAAATCTTCGCTTGTTTCCCTGCAGCCCCGGGCGGCACCCTGCGTGCGTTTGGACAGTAAACAAGGCTAAGAGCACGGGATCTGCGCAAACATCGATAACTCGGCGACAATAAAAATGCTAACAAAGACCGCCGCCCTGCACCCGGGCCTCCTTGAGGCCCCGCCCCGCGCGTGGAATAATATTTTCCCGCGCGCTATTGATTTTACGCGCGTAATCAAATCGCGCGTCCCTCAGACGACTCTTCGTTGTGGGCGAAATTACAAAGATCAGTCCCAATTCTTTGGCGAATGCAATTTTTTATTCTTGTATCTGTCACACTAGCGATACACACCGCAATACTAAGGCACTAATAGGTCGTCTCCGTGATTTCATTCACAAATTTCTATACGACTGAATTGGATGCACTGGATCAACCCTTATCAGCGGGCCCCCTCACATAAAGTATAACGTTCGGGGCTTTATAGAAAACAATTGGACGAGAAATTTCTCTGTAGAAAACAGAAATGCATAATGAACATCGAGGTGTTGATTCTGGCTGCAGTCCCGTTCCTTCGTTACCATCTCCTTCCGGAAAGCTCATCGCTCAGTCCATTCCTACGTTCTCTCCGTCCTTGTCGCTCTTTCCTCCTTCCCGCTTCCTCAGTTGTCGCTCTCTATCCTTCTTGCTCTCCCCCGTCCTTCCCAATCTCTCAGTTCTCGCTCTCTCCGCCCTTCCCGCTCTCCTTGTCGTTCCTGCTCTCTCAGTTCTCGCTCTTCCCGTCCTTCGCTCTCTCCGTCCTTTCTCTCTCCCCGTCCTTCCCGCTCTACCCCGTCTTTCTCACACTCTCCATCCTTCTCGCTCTCTACGTCCCTCCCGCTTTCTCAGTTCTCGCTCTCCCCGTCCTTCGCTCTCTCCGTGGCCGTGGCATGAGCGCGTTGCAAAGCGCCGAGGAGGGGCGCGGCGGGGCGCGGCGGGACGGGGCGATATTGCGCCCTGTGGCGCTATCTGGCGCGCGCAGGCCTCGTTAGCGCCGCCGGACAATTAAGAAATAACAAACTCGGCGGCGGCGGCGGCGGCTGTAGGCAACAGGAGCGCCTTATCTCGCCTCCGCTCCTCGTCAGCGCGCGGGTGCGGGCGGCAGGGGCGGGGAGCAGCGGGGCTGCCGCGTGCCGACTTGCCCTTCTCCGCTCTCACCTTTGCGGTCCACACCTCACTCAACCGCCGTTGTGCGTTGTGGGGTCGATTCCCTCGCAGGTCATAAAGACGGGCATAGGTTGCTACACAACACTGAATTTAAGTTTTCATGGCAATTTACAAAGAGCCAGAGGTAAGGGATAAACGGCCAGGAATAAAATATTGACGGTGGAGACTTCTGCTTCTTTTTTGTATTTTTGTTTTGTTTTTGTGGCCTGTTGTATTGCATAGCTCCAGTCTTATCTTCTTTCCTCATTTACCGTAGTCGTCATTTGGAAGGGTTTGCTGAATTGCCGCTGCGAAAAACTCTGGTGTTCGCTGGCTGGCGCTGATGGCCCTTTGTCTTGCCTCGTCGCCCCCTTCCCCCTCCGCCCGCGCGCCCTACGCCGCTGCAACCGCTGCGCTGTGCGGGCGCGCCTCCGCCTGTTGCCTTTATCGCCTCCATTTTCCGGTCCCCGCCCCTCCGCCGCGACGCCTCCAGCGCCGCTTCCAGCGCCGCCGCCGCCGCCGCCTGATAAGAGCACGCGCGCAGCTCGATGCGCGCGCCACGTCGCACCTAATGAGTACGGCCTCCCAGATACAGTCCACCCCCCCCCCCACGCCCCAGCCTCCTCACCCACCCACTCGCGCTTTTGCCTCGCCCGTTTACTCAGCACCCGCCTAGCCAATTACTGCACTACTGCCCACACACTCACACGCCTTCTCAGTCACCCACCTACACACCCACGTACGCGCTTACCCATCCACTAGCGCGCTTGCATCGATTCTGCTCACCTACTCATTCATACACTCGCACGCCTCCTCGTCCACTCACCTGTAAACTGAATAACTCGCCCGCCAACTTGTCTACTCTCCCACCTACTCGACTACTCGCCTAAGCCAACTCGCCACCACTTCCCACCGATCTCCTCCCTCTTCCACCTACTGCTGCCCCCCAAACATCCACCATAACATTCAAGCAACGTGTTCGCTGTAAATTTCAATAAGAAAAACAAATGACTTTTTTATTTGAATGAATTATGAACAAAATCTTCATAAGCTTTCTTATCGGTGTTTTCCTGTATTGAAAAGGTTTCTTTCGTTTACGCTTTTCTTAGTTAGAAATCTCATTTTAAAACAATCATAACATGAAGTCCGCATTAACCGATTGTTTCATTCCCTACAGCAGTGTAGTGGTGAATGCGTGGATAGCCTAGATTGCTAAGGCTGTAGGGTCGTAGTTGTTTCGGCTCGAAGGGTCGCGGTTGGAATGTATGTTTGTGTGTGCTTTTGTTGCACATGCGTGACATATTCCTGCATAGTTACCCCAATGTAAACATTCAAAGTGGTCGCTACGTGACCTAGTAGTTTTAAATTATTTAATAAAATTATTTAAAAAAAATAAAACGGAGTGTTGAATCTCAAGGCAAAAATCGGCTAGCGATCAGTGGACAAGAATGAATCGAGAAGAGTGTTGACAGATTCACGAAACGCAAACAACCGTTTCATTTATCCACTGAGGTGAAGTATCCGCGCAACATCAAAAAGATCTCAGTCATATTGTGCCTCAGAGTTTGAATCGCGAGCTCGTCAGGTTCCCTCCTCAGATAACTTCCAAACTCTGCGAAAGATGTGAAGAGCGAGGGCAATGGCACGCTTCTAATGGTGTCGGTGTCGTACAAACTTTTTTCTCGCCATAAAAGCCGCCGCCCGCACGCAGACGTAGGACTGATGCACCTCGCTGGGTGACTCGTAAAGGGTGGTCGCGGGCGCAGCAGGAACGATTCGCTGGGCTTTTACTGCGCGCAGACACTATCTGGCGGGCGCCCGCGAAGCGCACCACCCACGCCTCGCTTCGCTTCGCCTCGCCTAGCTTCGCCTGGCTTCGCCTCGCTTCGCCTCGCTTCGCCTCGCTTCACCCCGCTTCACCTCGCTTCATCTCCCTTCACCTCGCCTCACTTCGCCTCGCTTCGCCTCTTCTCTCTCGTCTCTTCTCTCTCGCCTCTTCTCTCTCGCCTCTTCTCTCTCGCCTCTTCTCTCTCGCCTCTTCTCTCTCGCCTCTTCTCTCTCGCCTCTTCTCTCTCGCCTCTTCTCTCTCGCCTCTTCTCTCTCGCCTCTTCTCTCTAGCCTCTTCTCTCTCGCCTCTTCTCTCTCGCCTCTTCTCTCTCGCCTCTTCTCTCTAGCCTCTTCTCTCTAGCCTCTTCTCTCCCCGCCTCTTCTCTTTCCCGCTCTCTCCTTTTCGTACCTGGCCTCTCCCCGACTCGCTTCATCTCTCCCGACATGTGCTTTCTCCGCCAGTCCTTCCTCCGCCTTGCCTCTCCCCGCCACCCTAATCCTTCCCCTCCCTTCGCGTCTCCTCTCGCCTCTTCGTCCCCCTGCCACCTCGTCCCGTCTCTCCCCACCTAACTTCTTCCAGGCCCACATCAGCCCGCTCAACTCACTCAGCCCCGCGACTTCCTGTCCCTTTTCTCTGCCGACTCTCCTCTCCGTAACTGGTCCCTCCCCCACTCGTCTCGGCTCTCCATACCTCGTTTTGACTCGTATCGCCATTCCCCGCCAGCTGTTACTCCATCTCGCCTCTCCCCCCAGATGCATCTCGCCCCTCCCTTCTTGTCTCGCCGCGTCTCTCCCCGCCTAGCCTCTCCCAGGTTTACTTCTCCCTGCCCGCCTCTCCCAGTCTCTCCCCGATACGCGCAACCTACCTCTCGTTTCCCGTCACGTCTCGCCTCTCTCCACCTAACCTCTGCCCGACTCGCCTCGTTCCGCTCCGCTTCTTCCTCGACTTGCCACCCCCGTCACACGTATCCCGCCCTGCGCATTCCGTCCCGTCTTGCCTCTCCCCGCCACTCCTCTCTCCTCTCCGCGTCACGCCGCCCCCTGCCTGTCTTGTCCCCGCCTCGCCTTTACCCGCCTGTTCTTTTCCCACCTGACCACTCCCCATGTGGCTTTTCCCCGCTTCGCCTCTCCCAATCTGGCATGTCCCGGCCTCGCCTCTACCCGCCGATGCCCTCCCTTCCCATCCGGCCTCTTTCTGCCTCGACTCACCCCTCTTCTCTCTCTCTCTCCGACTTTTTCTTCGCGCCCCGCTCATTGAGACGGCCCCGCCCTGTCTGCCCTCCTTGCCAGTCGGCACCCGAAGCAAGTGAGAACGCGCCTGGCGCCACGGCGTGGAGCATCCGAAGCTGTTTCCAGAATGAGTTGGAACAAAGAAGTTGCTGCGAACAGTTTGTGGGTTTCAATTACGGGAATGCGGGTGCTGTTATAAAGTAGCCTTGCAGTTTTCGTTTATGTATTATATCCAGTTATAGCGAGTACAAATTTTCAGAAATGTTATGACCGGTTTTTGTTCGTACAACTCTCCTCCGACCAAAATATACGAGTACAAAATACAAAATATGCTTCTGGTTCGTGCTACTGAAATGTGAGACCGAGCTGTTAATCCTAACTATCACAAGACCTTGAGCTTACCAAGAACTTTATTGTAGATTGAAGTGGCTCTGAACCAGTAAAATTAGTCTGTGAAGTCGACTGAAAACTGTGATAAATTTTAATTTTCTATATAGGGACATCGAGTTTTGTTTATTAGTCCCTTGTCTTCTTTCTTTCATTCTTTTTCCCATCTTTCTTTCTTTTCTTTCTTTCTTTCTGTTTTCTTTTTCTTTTTTCTTTTTTCTTTCTTTCTTGCTTTTTTTCTTATCTGTAATGTATGAGAAATCTCTCATCATTTGGTCAGATCAAAAAGTAATTACAGAACTGCTGGTTTGAACGTTGAACGCGGTGTATAGGCTCATGGGCGTACTAAATTTAGTGTGTCTTCGTAAGTGTAACTCAAGAAACGGAGTTATTCGATTTGATTTCAATAGTTTTGGCCATTTTGAAAATGGTGAAATTGAACCAATAACAAGTAAATCAACCAAAATAAAGTAATACGTTATTGAAAGTTTTCTGCTATAAAAATTGACATAGAACGTTTACATTTCTGTTTATTTTCATGATTGAGAATATCTCTCCGTTATATTTAATTAAATATTGCGGAGGATGTTTACTACTTAGTAAGGAAATTACATTACGAAGTGACAAAAATGATCATTTCTTGGAATTATGAGACCATAGGCTGTGTGTCAAATTCATTAATTTAACATTCTCACGGTCCATTAATAATGACTTAAAATAACGACTTTGCACGGCAAAACACTTTACCCGGGTGCATAAAATGCAAACTGTGCTTTCAAGGACATTAACACGGGATTTTGAGTTCACTGAGAGGCATTTGGCTTTTAGTTTTTAATTCGTATTCTAGCGTACAAGCCGTTTTTATTATACTTTTATTACTAAAATAATGTTTTGGGAATATGCCCTTCGAGTTACTTAGCAACTCAGAATTTGCAAGTTTATTCTCCACGAAGACGTTCCACTGTCCTTCGCCGTAAGTAAAATACTTTTTAACCAGACGACACAGAACATATTCGTGAAATTCCAGTTTAACATGCAGTGGTGACACATTTGGGTGAATATTAGAGGGTTGACGTGAGATAACTTGTGGGAATCATGGTCCAAAATATAATTGGATTAGGGCAGATCCCAATTGATGGAAATGTGCAGGTTGAATTTGTTCCCGGCACCTTCCCCCACATGTGGGGATCAAAGGAGGAGCTAAATTGGAAAAAGGGAGAAAGAAGTGGAATTGAGTCGTTTCCTACGACGTATTCTATGATATAAGCGCATTTTAAAATGAATTCTATTTCACTTAAGGAGGTCTATCCATTTTTGTGATAGCCTTGTGAGTCACGGACGAAGAATCGTCACAAAGGTGTAAAAGTTTGAAAACTAGGTAAAATAAAATTGATTCTTGGGTATCTGGTGAATTTTGAATCCAGGCATCTCAAATATTTCTAATTCTTATATCTATAATAAATCCTTATAAATATTAGAAAATTTACACAAGCACAATGACAGGCCTGAAATGCAGTAACTCACAGTTCAGTGGCTGGCCGTTTTAAAGTTGTTTCAGTGTGAAGCTTCTTTCATTTTTAAAGCAATGGTTTTCAGTCCGCAAACTTTTCGCCGAGCCCAACGAATCACAAATTTTCGAGAATGAATAAAATTCTGCGCAGCAGATGTGCATCGGATCTCTAAACAGAGTGAAGTCTTTATCGGAGAGTGAAGTCGGGTGAAGCCGCGGCGCGGGCCGATGTCGTGCCGACGGCTCCTGGGGTTTCGCCACCCCTTCGCCCGGCGCCGCTCGCTTGTTTCGCGTCGCCGCCTCGCAGCGCCCTGGGCGAGGAGCGGGTGGCGGGCCAAGAGCTGCTTTATCGCCTCCGCTGTGGACACCGCCTGCGGCGAGCGAGTAGGGGCAGGGGTGGAGCGACGATGGTGTGGGGGCGGGTAGGTAGGTGGTTAAAGACGGGTGTCCAGCTAGCGCTGGGGCGAGAGGGTGTGAGAGAGCAGGAGAGGGCGTGTGAGGGCGAGATGGAACCCGGGGTTGGTTGGTTGGTTAGTTGGTTGTTAGTGATTCCGGAAGCGCCAACTACTGAGGCCATTAGTTCTGCAAGTATCCCCCATTAGCAGGCCACCACCCCAGCCGAGACAAGATGTACGCACCCGAACGGTCTCCCAACATGTGTGGTAGTATTGTGCATGCTTGTGTAAGTAAGGGGTGAGGATAGGACAAGGAAGAGGAAGGAAAGATCTCGCGCGATCCGTGGCCCGTTTTGTTAGGGGACTGCTGCGGAATTCGCGTGCTGTTGATCGAAGAAACGACGGAAAACGGCCGATCAGAGCAGCCGGCTGCTAGAATTCTCCTCCACGGAGGCCGGAGAGGGAGGGCGTGTGCGGAGGTGGGCAGAGCGAGGGGGGGTTGTAGCCGTGAGGGGGAAGTGTCGGGGAAGGGTGTGAGCGTGGGGTCGGGTTGGCGCGCAGTGGAGGCCGAGGGCGGGCGGGCCAAGAACCGCTTTATCGCCGCCGCCCTGGTGACCGCCCGCGGAGCGCGTGCGGAGACCCGGGCGGCAGACGGAGTAATGGGGGGAGGCTGTCGCATCTCACCGCGCATTGTGGCCTTCGGGAGAGAAAAGAGCCGCACGAAATATCTTCTGGCTTTCCCTCAAATAACTCGCAAAAGCGAAGCAGGAGACTTCCACCATTGTAGTTCTTAGAGCATTCCCAAGTCAACTGTAGGAGATCTCGAAAGTTACAAGTGGTTTCTGGAGAAAAGGCAGCTCCCTTCTCACGCCACATATGTTTCTAATAAACTGCATATGAGTCGAGAGCAACCCCAGACTTAGGTGGTTCAGGGCATCAACTGATGTCACTGCAGTGCTTATGACTGGGGAGGTCCTAGAATTCGAATCTTCACAGTGGCAGGATTTTCGACACATGCTCAATAGCTAGGTCGAATTCACTCGCTGTCTGAAGGAGAATTCTACCTACCAACTTCTCTGATCGCAGTTTTCCGTGGTTTCTCCGATCTACGCCAGGCGAATGTCTGAGCAGTACTTCAAGAAAGGGCCGCGCGTGATCTATTCTTTCTCCTTCTGGTCCTGCCCTCGTCCCTTACATGCACTACACTACCACACATGCTTACTTCTTGTGCCGGCTGGGGCGGTGCGCCGGTAGTGGGAAATACCTGATAGGGAAAACCCCGCTAGCAGACGATAGGTCGGCGCCGGATCCCGCCATCCAGCGAGGGAAGAACACGGTACGAGGAAAACGTGCACTACGCTCTCTGGACTAACGACCTTAGCAGTAGACGCGTCCGGAATCAATAACAATCAATCATCAATCAATATAAGTAAGTCCCTGCGCGACGCCAGGCGATCAGTCAGTTATTTCCACGCCCGCTTGCCTGCCGCGCGTGGGGGCGTTCATGCCGAGGCTGCGTCTTCTGAGTTCCGTGTTTCAAATAAGAACTTTCTGTTTCCTCTGCCGAAAAATTCCAACGAGGCTGTGTGGTAGGAGCAGCGCCTCCAGCTTGCATCACGCGACCCGCCCGCACCGCCCGTTGAATCGCAGGGACGCTCGGTCGGCGGACCCTCTTCCACCCAGGATCGTTTCTTGTTCCCAGGGGAAGGGGTGGGATTTGAAAGGAAGGGAACCGTCGGGACGGGAAACGCCGCCCACAGGTGGAATATTGCGAAACTATAAGTCAAAGAAACGCACAAAAAGATCGACAAGTATTGTGGAGAGGTTAGCTTTTGCGAAGAATTCAAAATTAAAGAAGCTGTTCGCTGGAATGTTTACTAGTGACAGCTTTGCTCCGAGTGATACAGGTAGACGTTGAAGTATTGCAAACCAATCGGATTCCGTTGTGTCTTTAGGTAAAGAAAAACAGCGACAAAGTTTGGAAATGCTACTGCCTTTCGTTTGTAGTGGATGAGTTCTGGTCTCGCTAGGAATAATTCAGCGTAGTTTGTATTTATAAATTGCGATTTTTTCGGTGCGTGAGTATAGAAATTGAAGCAAACAATGTAATACAATTTCATTCTCATTACATTCTCCATGCCATCCTTTCAAATATTTAGGTTCTTTTTATTTTCGTAAGCAAACAATTTCTAAGGCAACCAACCGCACTCGTAAACGATCCATTCGCTCAAGGAAGAATGCTTACATGTAACAAAATATTTACGGTTTTACGGACGTTATAGCAGGGATATTTTTTAAGAAATAATTAATTCTTATATTTGTATAATTGTAAATAAATAAGCATTTAGGTAAAAGGATAAGTTTTAGAGAGACATATCTGCTTGCACACTTCAAACACTGTTACCCGGCATACCTGATTTATATCAATACAACAGTGAAGTACAGTGGTTAAAGTGAAGCTTCTTAAAATTTCACTTCTATGCTCTAGAAACATTGAAGTTCGGAACGGAATATGAACTACATAGACCGTTCGGATTGTGTTGATTATATGAGCGGGTCTCATTGAGTCGAGTGTTGGAGCAGCGGAACGGAGAGAGGGCATGCTCAGCTCCCAGCAAACGCAACCTGTTCGCGCGAGCTCGGCCTCTTGAAATGGGGCGCCCCCTTGTGGCAAGCGGGGGAAGGGGGGGCAGTCACCTGAGGTTTCATCCTTCGACACCTCCCTGGGCGCGCCGGGCGCCCTCCGGCACCCCCTCCGGAACCAATCACGGCGGGCGGCCACTGTCGCCCGCGCTCCTCCTCAAAACAGAATTTGCACATTATGCAAAGAGCAACACCTCCGCGCGGCTGCAAATATAGCAATTTAAATGCAGAATGCAGATGATATGAAAATGCGCGCGCGCGCGGGTGGGTGCGCTCGTTCATTCGATGGCGCGACTTAACGCCTCGCTTCGCTTCTCCTCCTCTGCCCCTCTCTGCCTCTCACTGTCCTCTCTCCCGCCGTCGACCTCTGCTCCCTCTACTTTCTACGGTCCCTCTGTCCTCTCCCCTCTCCCCTTCCACCCTCTACCCTCTCGCCTCTCTGCCCTGCCCGCCCTCTCCTGCTCTCTCCGTCCCCTCCCTCTCTATCCTCCTCCGCATCCTCAGCCACCTTCATTCCTTGCGCCCCTCCCGCTCCCTACCCTCTGAGCCACTCTATCCTCTCCTTCACGCTACCCTCTCCTCCACTCTACCCTTTCCTCCACTCTACCCTTTCCTCCACTCTACCCTCTCCTCCACTCTACCCTCTCCTCCACTCTACCCTCTTCTCCACTCTACCCTCTCCTCCACTCTACCCTCTTCTCCACTCTACCCTCTCCTCCACTCTACCCTCTTCTCCACTCTACCCTCTCCTCCACTCTACCCTCTCCTCCACTCTACCCTCTCCTCCACTCTACCCTCTCCTCCACTCTACCCTCTCCTCCACTCTACCCTCTCCTCCACTCTACCCTCTCCTCCACTCTACCCTCTCCTCCACTCTACCCTCTCCTCCACTCTACCCTCTCCTCCACTCTACCCTCTCCTCCACTCTACCCTCTCCTCCACTCTACCCTCTCCTCCACTCTACCCTCTCCTCCACTCTACCCTCTCCTCCACTCTACCCTCTCCTCCACTCTACCCTCTCCTCCACTCTACCCTCTCCTCCACTCTACCCTCTCCTCCACTCTACCCTCTCCTCCACTCTACCCTCTCCTCCACTCTACCCTCTCCTCCACTCTACCCTCTCCTCCACTCTACCCTCTCCTCCACTCTACCCTCTCCTCCACTCTACCCTCTCCTCCACTCTACCCTCTCCTCCACTCTACCCTCTCCTCCACTCTACCCTCTCCTCCACTCTACCCTCTCCTCCACTCTACCCTCTCCTCCACTCTACCCTCTCTTACACTCTACCCTCTCTTCCACTCTACCCTCTCTTCCACTTTACCCTCTCCTCCACTCTACCCTCTCCTCCACTCTACCCTCTCCTCCACTCTACCCTCTCCTCCACTGGACCTCATCCACTCCACCCTCTCCGCCACTCTAGCCTCTCGGACCCCTTCCGTTCTCAGTTCCGTCCGCTTTACCAGTCCTTCCACCTTGTCATTCTTCTCCGTCCTCTTCCTTTTCCGCCTCTTCTCGCCCCTTCCCCCCCGCCATCCTCCGCTCCTTTTGCCCCATTCTTCCCTCTCCGCCACCTCCATCTTCCTTCCTACGTTCCGTCCGTCCTCCTCCGCCCTGTCACTACCCACACCTCCCGCTCCACTCGCTTCCACCCGCGCTCATGCATGGGAATGCTCGGCGCCGGGTTTTCCGCCGGGGAAATTGGCTGCTGCGCTAACGAAGGCGCATGGCGGGGGTTTGCCTGCGTCTTAAGGCGGCGGCGGCGCAGGAGAGACACTGGGGTCATTTCAGTCATCGTCACACTATACACAAGCACGAAAGCGCTGAGCTGCAAATAATCATAACTGCAAAGTAGGTTCATAAATTAAGTTCTGTGCTTCATTTCGAATAAAAATTATATTCCTTACTGCTCATTGCAACTATTTAAATTGCATTGTTGTGCACTTTTAATGAAATAGAAGCGAGAAAAGTTTTAATGGTCTAACATATTGTATCCCTTATTCCAGGTATGGGTTTCTTTCGTGGGTCTGTTAGTTCTTTACAACGTACCTATCGTGTCAAAGGTAAATATTTTTTTTTTGTTATTTTGTTGAGAATTGGTTTTCACTTAAGTACTTCTCAAAGAATGTAGTACAAACAAACTCGTATTCTAAAAACGATACCTATCAATTAACCCAAACATTTCGCTCTAAAGTTCACGAAAGTGTAAATCATGACCATTCATTAATTCAAGGTTGTTTCACTAGAAAGTATTTGACAATATCTCCAAATTTCAGTTTCTTTACAATAATTCATTGCAGACGTTTACTGAAATTAGGTAATCACAAAGAAAAAGTTGGCCGAACTATTGAATTACATATTGGAAGATCTCTTCTGGATTACTTTATCAGACTTCGGTGCGAAGAGAGCCCAACCGAGCCCAGAGATTTCTTTGAAAGGCGCACAAGTTAACAGCCACACCAACGCACATTCCGCTTTGGTGCGTCCGCGAGAGATGAATGCGGCTGGCGGAGTTCGGCGGCGTTTGCACTCGTCCGCTTCTTAAAAGGGAGCGCGCGCGTTATTGCGCAGCCGCCGGCTGTGCGGGGCCCGCAGCCAGCCCTTGCCTCCATTGTGAATACTTCTGCTAATGAGTGGCGCGTAAAAGGGCCTTTCGGCGGACTGCTGCGCTTTTCTCCTGAGAGTGTTTGGAAATCCTAGCGTTAAAATAATCTCCCGCAGCTCAGTGCTCGCTGTACATGCGAGAGTCTACATTAGGCGCTGGATCTTAAGGGAGAGGGTACCGTGTATACCGTCCGTGTTACATTTGCCATTATTGATGTACCTTTTTTTAGAAAATGGTTAACCAGAGAGTTACGATACTTTGCACACTTAAAGATACAGCCATTTTTTCTGTATTGACATTTCTTTGAAATTATTAAAACATATTTTTTTTAAATAATAACTTTGGCCTGTTTTTTCAGCAGTTTTGGACAAAAATTAGTTGTGTACTTACCGCAATTCTACTAGAACATTCCTGCATTATATTTTGAATCGGAAAATTTCGACTATTTCGACTAATAAGTCATTTTTTACCTTTTACGCCATTTTTAATGCATTTTTCGCTGATTTCATCAATTTTAATTTCATTTTAATGGTACTTGCTTCAAAAAATATTTTTGAGGTGCATCAAATGTTCACCACAGAATTCCTGAGTTGCCTATTCCATTTCTTTGCTCTTATACTCGTATTGCAATTTCATCTGTTGTGAGTACTATGTGCTTTAAGGTTCCTGTGACAGCGATGAGCGCCATTGTCAGTTTGGCCAATTTCTCAATACATAAAGGCAGATATTTTCTTTCAAAGAACAGTCCAAACCAAAGTTTTCAGGTTGTGTTCACTTGAACAGAAGGAAGAACCCTCGACTACATCAGTTACAGACCGAAGAGCTTGAGTTGTTCATCTGAAGTGAATTTGTTCAATTTTTTACTCCTTTTTTCTTTGTTTTTAGGACATTTTTAAAACATTTTACGAGCGTTTTATTGATCATTTTTGGCAATGATTTAGGTCGTCAAAATCCTTCCACCTTCTAGTTATCATGCAAACTAACGAATCATATGTACAATCAACAAAGTCAAACACACAAACGTTGGCAATATTTTTTTTTATGTGTGTGATTCGAGCAGAAGTGACACGGAGTAGTGCCTTTGTGGATTCATTTCGCGTTCGTCGAAGCTTTGATGCGGACGACATACGATCTGGGCCTGAACATGGGCGCGACCTGGCCGCAGGACGAGTTTAGCGGATTCAAATGCGTTCTCCGAATTGAGGCTGTCGGCCGACATTGACATTTCCAGGAACAGGGAAGATGACGCCGCTGATCAATGAAATAAAGATGCGGTCAACCTGTCACGATGACTTGTGGTCTTACTCAAAATTTGCATATTAGGACCAATAGAATATAAGTTTTCATTGTGTATTCACTGGATGATCAAACGTTCTCGCTATTACATTGATAATGATGTAACTTTGAAGTTCAAAGGTTATACAGATATTGAAATATTTGAGTCGTGTCAAAGTAGAAATATTTCACTAGCATGTGGACGCTCTGTCGATTCCGTATTTGATGAATGTGCCATTGTACAAATCTTGTGGTGAGAGTACGTTTTTCTTGAAGTTATTTTTCTTATTTCTATTGAATGCGTGTCTTCCTGTCACTATTTAATTTTCTCTTCATAGACGGTGGAAACAAAATACACACTGAGAGCGCTTCTGTCGCGGAATCACTTGAACGTGGCACGCGTCGCCTGTAGTGGAAACGTGCGTACCATATAGTCGTTGTTAGGACAAAGTTAATTGTATAGAATTACGATACGCTCTTTGCAGAGCGGGTATTATTTCATTGTATGAAAATATAAGTGAAATAAAATGTTGAAGATTCATTTGAGTTCATGCTCTTGGTATTCTTCAGAATGAAATATAAAGGCAATATTTTGGCAAGACGGTGTTGTTTCAGAATATGTTTGTAATGAAGAATGTTGAATACTGAATGTTTATTTTATTTAATGTCAATTTTAATTCATTTCAGTTTGTTATTTTTGTTCCACCCTGAAATTTAAAAAAAAAGTTTAAAATGACAGAAGAAATCTATAGACAGTGATAAGTTTCAATGATTATAATATAAGTACTCATACATGATCAGGTGTGATTGTAGTTCGTTTTCTACTTAGTTCTGTGTAATTTTATAGTACAACGTTGACAGACTATAAACTCTGGTACAGCCTACAATAAATTACTCAAATATTTCTTACGCTTTATGATTCTGAAATTCAGGCTTTTCTCTCTCTCCCTCTCTCTCCCTCTCTCCCCCTCTCTCCCTCTCTCTCCCCCTCTCTCTCCCCCTCTCTCTCCCTCTCTCCCCCTCTCTCCCTTTCTCTCTCCCTCTCTCCCTCCCTCTCTCTCTCCCTCTCTCTCTCCCCCCTCTCTCTCCCTCTTCGATTGTTTCCCTTGCAAGGCTCCTTGTACGGGTGGCCTTAGCTGCATTTTTCTTCAAAGCTGGCAGTTTTTGAGAATTTGCTAATGCGGCCGGTGCCCGACTCGGCTCCGCCGCCTGCGACGCTGCGAGCGAGGGCGCCGAGGGAGAGGCATCTCGGTTCGGTGCCGCGCCGCGAGGGAGGAGCGGCAGCGCTGGGAGGGGGGAGAAGGGTGGCCGCCGCCGCCGCCTGCGCCGTCTAGCGGAGCGCGCGCGCGTTACTCGCGGCGGAGATCAAAGGCCGGCGACGCGCTTCCGCCCTCGCCTTCATCACTTCCGTTTCGTTGCGCGCACAAATATTTGAGCAGCGAAGGGCGCGGGGCGAAGGCGGAGGTAGCGAGGGTGCGCGCGCGACGGCTGCTGGGCGACGGGTCAGAGGGCACTGAGGGGCACGAGGGCACACGAGTTCTTACGTGGAGGGAGGACCTAAAGTGGAGTCCTTTTTTCTTTTAAGAAATGCTCTTCTACATATAAAATATGTTGAATGGGGCTCATACTACATGAAGAGCACAGCCACCCAGCTACACTACTATTTAATAGCATTTTACATTACGAGGACAGAAAATGTTGCATAACGAGAAGGATGTTTCCAAAGTCTTGACGTGGCAGTACTCTAACAAATAGGCCACGTCTTTCCTTCCTCTTCCTTGTTCTATCCTCACCCCTTATTTAGACGACCTCACATGCCGAGAGACCTGTAGGGAACTTTGAGTTTGTCCCGGCTGAGACTGTGAGAGATACCTGCTTGGGAAAAACCTCGCTAGCTGAGGATACGGCAGCTCCGGATCTCGCCATATAGCGAAGAAAGACTACCGACAAAGCCAGAGCAGAAACTTGCACTACACATACGGCAATTATGATCTTAGCCGATGAAGTGCCCGGAACTTCAAACAATCAGTCAATCAAGGCAAGGCCGTGCTGTCGGAATGGACCATTTTTTATGGACCACTTTACTTATAAGCGTGAAAGTAAAAGGTGTTGTATCCCGTCGGGTTCGCCAGCTAACCTCTTTGGCGCGTGTAGCGGTGCGCCGCAAACCGAAGCAAAGGCGGGATCCCCGCGGAGCCCATAATTTCCTTGGTGTCTGTGGCGCGCTCTGTGTCCGGCGCGGCGCCAATTGCGTTTCACCGCTGGCGACGTCGCCCTTCCCGAAGAGGGCGCCCGGCCCTGAATGCGCGAGCGGACGCGCCCTCGGACGGGAGGGGGTGGGGAAGTTGTGGAATAGCGCGGAACGGACGGACAAGGAGCAGTGAGGCGGGGAGGGGTGTGGAATGTGGGGGAGCTGAGCTGGATGGAGGGTGGGGACGGTGGGGCATTCAGGTGAGGTAAGGTGGGCCGGGACGGCGCGAGCTGGGTGCGGTCGGGTGCGGAAGGGTTAGACTGGGAGGATTTGGGGCACAGAAGGGGCCGGACGTGTGGGGTAGGTGAGGTTGCGACGAGTGGGCGAACCGGCTGCTGTGGCGAGGGACATCAAATTATGTCACTGTAGTGCATCTAGCAGGGAGGTTTTAGGGTTCGAATTTCGACGTTGCCTGGATTTTTCACACAAAGTAGATAACTGTGTCGAATTCAAACGATGTATGGAGCAGAATTCTAGCTGCCAGCTGCTCCGTTTGCTAGTTTTCGATGGTTTCTCCCATCAATAACAGGCGAATGTAAGAGCAGTGCCTTAACTAACAGGCCAGTGGCCGCGAGGTCCTTTCTTGGTCTTCCTTGTCTTATCCTCACCCTTTACGTACTAAAGTAACATGCACTACACTCTCACCATGTCGGGAGGCAAGTCCGAAACTTTGGATGGCTCCGGCTGGGGCGGTGCTCCACCGGGGGGAGATATCGGAATGGGGAATACCCCACAAGCCGACATGTAGGTTGGCATTCGATCTCAGCATCCTGTGAGGGAAGAACATTCCTACATCCTGTAATAAAAGTGTGCACTACACTAACGTGACTAATCTTAACAATTAACGCGTCCGAAAACATCAATCAATCAATCAATCAATCATTCGATCAATCGGGATTGTGCGGAAGGGTGGCTGGAAGGCGCGACCAAGCCTAATGCACTAAATAAAGTATTTTTTCTATTCATATCTCTTTACTTGCTATACTTGATATTTTACCCTGGATGTAAGTTAATTTGTATATAAATTTCATTTAATTTTGTAATTTTTGTGTACAAAATCAGATTCCAATGACAAATTTGAAAACGAATATTTTGAAAACATTTTTGAACTATTCAAGCACGATTTTACGAAAACATATTTGACATATTAAAGAAAGATTTAAGGCCATTACGTCACCTGTGCTTCCAACGAGGTCTTTATTTTGCAAGTGCTACATTCATCTACAGTATTGTCGAGTTAATAAAAGTAAACAGTGAGCAAATTGAACCATTATGAAGTAGAAAAACAAATCAAGAGAAGTACGTTGGTATTTTTATATTGACTTTTAGCAGTGTGTTAGTTTTAAAGTAACAGACGCACGTCGCAATAGCTAGAGTAGAAAATATTATTTCTTGAGATCAGTTCTGAGAGAAATAAATTTCGGTAATGTGTCTGTGAAGAAGCGAAGCTAAGCATTCTCTCTATTTCTCAGCACAAGCAATACACGCCCTTCCCTTCTTGCTGATTCCATTGCACTCCCTCTGTCCCCCTTGCCCCCCTCCTCCCTCCTAGCCCCGCACGCTGGAGCTGGCCGCGCGAAGACAGGGTTGCCCCCTGTCCGAGATAAATTAATTACGGATATAAATCTGGCGCCCATATTGCCCTGACTAATGATATAGTGCACGCCCGGCCTCGCTTCCCTCCCCCCTCCCTCCCCCGAGCGCGCCTGCCTCGCTCGCCGGCGCGTGTCGCACGTCACTTCCCTTGAGCTACTCCTCTCACGCCACGCCCTCGCCGCCGTCATCGCCCCCTCCCTCCCCTCCCCTCCCCTCCCCTCCCCTCCCCGCCCTGCCATGCCTCGCCCAGCCCCACCCCATCACCGACTCGCCTTGCTTGCACTGCCGTCAATGTACCATTCCACACGCTGCGACCCGCTGCGACCCGCTGCGACCCGCTCCGACCCGCTCCGACCCGCTCCGACCCGCTCCGACCCGCTCCGACCCGCTCCGACCCGCTCCGACCCGCTCCGACCCGCTCCGACCCGCTCCGACCCGCTCCGACCCGCTCCGACCCGCTCCGACCCGCTCCGACCCGCTCCGACCCGCTCCGACCCGCTCCGACCCGCTCCGACCCGCTCCGACCCGCTCCGACCCGCTCCGACCCGCTCCGACCCGCTCCGACCCGCTCCGACCCGCTCCGACCCGCTCCGACCCGCTCCGACCCGCTCCGACCCGCTCCGACCCGCTCCGACCCGCTCCGACCCGCTCCGACCCGCTCCGACCCGCTCCGACCCGCTCCGACCCGCTCCGACCCGCTCCGACCCGCTCCGACCCGCTCCGACCCGCTCCGACCCGCTCCGACCCGCTCCGACCCGCTCCGACCCGCTCCGACCCGCTCCGACCCGCTCCGACCCGCTCCGACCCGCTCCGACCCGCTCCGACCCGCTCCGACCCGCTCCGACCCGCTCCGACCCGCTCCGACCCGCTCCGACCCGCTCCGACCCGCTCCGACCCGCTCCGACCCAGCCTCTTCGACCCAGCCTCTTCGACCCAGCCTCTTCGACCCAGCCTCTTCGACCCAGCCCCTTCGACCCAGCCCCTTCGACCCAGCCCCTTCGACCCAGCCCCTTCGACCCAGCCCCTTCGACCCAGCCCCTTCGACCCAGCCCCTTCGACCCAGCCCCTCCGACCCAGCCCCTCCGACCCAGCCCCTCCTAGCCCCGTCCCACCTTACCCCCGCCCTCGCCCCATCTCAGCCCCAATCCGCCTTCCCCACTGCCCGTTACGCACCACTCTGCTCCGCTGTCTTCCGCACCCCCGCCTCGCCACACCTTGCTCCGGCTCCCTCTTCCCTATCCTACCCTGCCTCGCGTCACCCCTTCCCCGCTCCGCCACGCACCTAACCTCCCTCTGCTGCATCCCGATCTTCGTCTCCGGACACTACCTCGCAATTATCGCTCTTTTTTCTCCCAGTTACAGATCACTCCTCCCCTTTCCTCCCTGCCCCGTTTCTTCTCACCCCCCTCCCCTCACCGCCTTGCCACGCTCCGCCTCGCCCCGCTCCAACCCGCTCAGAACCTCCCCCAGTCCTCTTCTGCATGTCGTTCTTCGCCTCTGGGCACACTGCCCTCGCAATTCTCACCCTACGTTCCTCCTAGTCCCAACCCGACCCTCCCGCCCGCCCTGCCTTGCCCTTCCCTTCCCTTCTCCGTCCTGCCGTCACCGCCCTCGCCGCCACAAACACGCAGACCCGCCCTCCGGCGCGCGGTGACACTCAACCCTTCCGCCCTTCGCCCCGATGCTCCCTGGGAAGAGGGCGTTTTTGCATGGCGCCCCCCCCCCCCCGAAGGGCGTTCCGCGGGTGGTGCCAAAGCCACATTCCGGGATTTGTGGCGCTCTCGCCCGCGCGGCGCGGCGTGTTCATCAGGCGCGCTCGGGGAGGGCTCCGGCCGTCATTGCGCGAGGCGGGGGGATTGCGTTACACGATCGCGTATGAATTTGGTTACGCTCCTTTGGCGCTACTAGTGGCCGTATGATTACGGATTAGGCTGTCGTAATGCCATCTAGGAAATAAAGACGTAATTACGAGGGTGACGAACGAATTTAGAACTTGGCGCTTAAGCGTGTTATAGAGTTGCGAGGATATTCCTGCCTTACTTCCCTCTTGAATAGACACTTACGAATGTTTTTTTTGTTAGAAATCAAGGTTTTCGATCAAATTGCACTTCCACTTCATGTATGTGTTAAAGGATGACTTTTTATTTACCCTGAATCACACGCGGAATTACGTATGCTGTCATTGAATGAGATAATTGAGATTGATGGAGATAAACATTGTTAATTTCATTTGTGATGGTGCCATTCTTAGCGCTTTTTTGTGATTACTGTTTTATTGGAAGTTGAATATCCTTTTCGTTTATGACGAAAACCTGATGCGTAAACGACATGAAATTGGCTTTAAGAAAATGAAGGGGCTAGTCTCTTCATATGTATACAAGATGTATGTGCAAATCAAGCGCTATCACAAAGCTTTTTGCTCCGCGTAAGTCGCAAATGATAAAACCCCATGAGGAACAGAATTTGGAGTTCGATAATTAACCCTATTGCATCAGTAAAGAAGATCATACTTTTAAAATCAGTAAAAAATGCAATTTGATTAAGGAAAACTCTTTGAAGTTGGTACGGTTAATAAGTTTTCCAAATTTTAACCCTTTATAGAAATTATTTTTCTGTTCTACAAGCACACGTATTGCATCGAACACTAACCATAAGAAAGTTATTTAAATACGAACCTATGGTTGTAATGAAGCGTTCGTTGTGGTCTGCAAGCGACCAAAATATCTTAAACGTAAGGTGAACTTTTAACCAACTTAGGCGAGAGTAAATATCTAGTAGCATTTGCATGTCGTGATTTACCAATTTTAATTCTCTCGTATCAGCAATTGAGCCAGCGAACCTTTCGCAGCTAGCGTTAGTTTAGACCCGTGTGTTCGCGTCGTTTAACGCTGAAATCCGCCTATCTCGCCCAATCTTAGGTCCTGAATTTTCTCGTATCTGACAAGTGTTGGTTCTCCGCAGCCGTAGTTGGCATGCTACCTGCCCTCAACCACGCGACCCCCGCGCCTGCGGTCTACGGTGCCATTGCGCAGAGCGATACGCTTATGCGAGGTGGTTAGGGACATGGAAATTACTACCCCGTAAACGGCTTCCCAGTTATTATTACGCCGTTGTTGTATCTTATTATGTAGTTTCCACATTGGCTTCTATTACCTATGGAGAAAATTGACCGTGTATCCCAAGTTCTAATTACTTCCGAAATTTGTGTAGCAACGAGCATCGTTTGCTGAACATCGTAGTGCGTTAAATATTTGAAAACATCTGTATAATCTCATTAATTTTTAATATTTACAATTAAAAGATAATAATTTCATTTCAACAAATTAATTTTTCCAAATGTCTTACTCTTGGTATTACCTACATCAGAAAATGACAATCTTTGTTTTACTTGAAAGTGGTTATTATTAGCAGCAGTATTTCTTACGCCCTACATTAACTACGTGTCTCAACCTAAAATCCCATTTGTTATAATGTAAAATATGAATCATAATTTCAGTCTAGAAAACCCAGAAAGAGAAGTGGTGAAACAAATGTTTAATGAGCACGAAGAAAGAACATTATTGATTTTTTGTAACGCGTTTGTATTAATGGAGACAAATAACTATGTTATTTCCTTTTTTATTCATCGATTCTCTATTGTAAATTCAATGTGTACATGAATGTAATTAAATATCTATGTAACAAAAATATTTTGGTGATAACTAAATAAATACAGATTGGAGAATGATGAAAATGATGTAACATATTTGCAAAAGTAATTGCTTAACATATCTTATGTTGGCGGTTCAATTTTAGCAACACTTATCTCAAAATTTGTTACTTTTCTGGAAGAGAGAACCGCTTGCAAATTTTACATTATCAGGAAATAAAAATGTGTCTAATTTCCGCCATTTTAACCAATTTCAAATTCATTTCTGACATATGTCATAAGAATTTGGTAGAAAACTTTATCTTTATAATGATATCTAAGAATGGCCAAGAGATATGTGTTGTTAAAACGTATTCTTAGGTATGCACAATAATTGTCGCATACATCATATTTACCAGTGTAAGCAATAGGATGAATTATATATATATATATATATATATATATATATATATATATATATATATATATATATTGTTGAATGATGAGGAAGCTCAAACAAAATTAGACCTGTAAAATATGTGAATTATGAAATGCTTCAAGCTTCTCTTCTAACTATAATACTTTTGGTTGTAGTTGATAACGGCGCAATTTAAAACTATTACTAGTAGAAAATACTATTACTAGTAGAAAATGTGCTTTTTACATTTCTTTCCACCATTCAGGGACTTGACGATACTGTCTCAAGTGCATCATTAAAAATGAACCATAAGGAGTAGGCAACACTCCTTCGTTCCGCCAGAGAATAGCCGCGCAATGGAGAAAGTTGCCCGCCCGCCAGGCAGCGAATTGCCAGCCGGCCGCCATCCGTTCCGCGGAAGCTTCTGCAGTTGGCGCATGCGCTCCCGGGAGCGCCCAGCGGGGGATCATTTCATGCGCGGCGAGCGAATGGCCTTAAGGATGATTTTACCGACTCATTTGGAAATAACTGCAGTTCTCCGCGCGCCGTGCGGGTCTCGTCGTCTCGGGGCAACTTCCTTTTGAGGCGCAGTTTCGACTGTAATGCGATCATTTGGAGCGGAAACTGCCTCATGTACTACTTGCTCCCGCCCCGCCCCGCCCCCGCCCCGCCCCCCGTCCCATCCCCCCGCCCCACCCCGCGCCGCGCCCTCAAAGGGTGAGGACGGGCCCCTCGTCCCCCCTCGAGGAGGACTGAGCGCCGAGCATTAACACTAGAACAAGCTCCGGGCGAGTCAAATGACTCATACCACTGCTTTAGTATTGTATTAATTGTGAAGGTACGGCGAAGACAGCACTTCTGAAATACTCGAAGGTTTCCGACGCTTCTATTAAATATTTTTTATTCTCTAGTTACAATCAACATTATCTATTTGGGATTCTAATGATTCTATTTACTGCACTTTAGCCATCCGATTATTTCTCGAGTAAATATAAATGGTTACCAAATTTGGCCCTAACAGCCTCCTTTAGAAATTTTACTATGTAATAATGTCATGCGATGTATTTCGAAACTTAAAATCGTCAATAAAAGTATACTTATATATTTCTATAGTAAATATATCTATATAACAGTATTTATGCACTTTGACCATGTAAAGCCAAACTTAACGAAATTGACGCATGTTTTTAAATAAGAATTATTAGAACAAAAGTGTTCTAATACACCATGATATACTATTAACTTTTGTTAGTCGGTCACCTTTCGTAATATAAATACTCAAATTTAAATCTAACACTATAATACATTGGAATTGCTACAAAGTAGATAAACGTAGATATTCGTATCCTGACATCATATTACAATACTCTCATCGTTTTGATGGCATTCACTTTATTTTGTAAATAGGTATTACGTAAGAATACTGATGTTAGAGAACTTTGCAAAAGACAAAAAGATAAAACATGAACATTTTTGGGATACTTGAATAAGATAGTCTTGTTTGTTGTATATAAAGCATCCATTGATCCAAAATGTCAGACTTTCAAATATTTTAAATACAAAAACTGGGATACGAAACGAATTTCTAGTCTTGATTCTTCCTCAGGATTTGAGGATTCAGAACTCTCACCCCACGCCGATTCTCGCCGCATGTCGCTCAGCTTTGCGTAGTGGCAGGTCGTCAGCGTTGAACGCGCCCTGGAGCGGGATGCCGCATGTCTGGCGCGCGAATGAGCCAATTGGAGACAGAGGCTGCTCGCGGCCTTGCGATTGGCTCACGCACAGGCGATAGCGATAGCGATAGCAACGAGACAGCTGCTGCCACTGCAAACTCTTCGCTGAGAGCTGACGTTTTGGGAGAGACTTTTCGCATTGAGGGACCACACTATCTTCTCATTTGCCATTCGTTCTCACTTAAACAGTAGTCAAGGACATAAATGTATTATCTCATTGAAAAAAAAATTACGAGCTCATACATATTTGCGTGGACTTCCCCGGTCGTAGTTTGTATTATGTAGGCTATTCGGGACGAGCGACGTCACTGACATTGTGGCTAACATTTCGGGCAGCATATTGTGGCCTTCTTCACGTTGTTGTGGTCTTTCATACATTAATTGTCGTTCCTTAAATAGTCTGTGAACACCATCGGAAGTAGTTTAATGCCCAGTCGCCATAATGAACGTTTCCGTTGGTATTTCGATTGTTTCAATGGGCCTGCACGTCGTGAGATGGCTTGAAGCACTAATATGATGCCATTTCATTGATATGCAGTTATAAAAGAATATTTATGAAGACTGTAACTTAGAAAAAAATACTATACAGGCGGAATGGATGAGAACGAAATGTGTAAATATTTCGGTGAAATGATAATTCAAATACATGTTAATATTTTGAAATAAAATGTAGTCTACTTTAAGGACTTCTGATATGTTATGTTTATATTAGATTGGTCTTCGTTGATATTTCCAAATTTGTTTCAGTATAATTCTGATGTTTTTCTAATCTACGTTTGTAAATCGCTTTATAAACATATTGTAATTATTTATAAACTTCAATAAAGTATTAAATTCAAAATCAACAAATAAAGATTTACTTACTATTCTAATCGGCCTTTAAATATTAAGAAAATTGATGTTTTAATTCCTAGAGAGCAGGTAAAATTTTTACCAGTAGCCATAAAACTGTAAGAAAAGGCATACGGATAAAAATAGACGACTTTTGAATGGGTCGCAAAGATGATTTCCAGCCTAGTGGCTCCATGAATTTTTCAAGTTTGAAGAGGCAAACTTGGCCAGCGCGGCGTTTGCCTTCTTTGCGATCGGGCGTGGGATGGGCATCGGGGCCGCGCGCGGGGGGCGGGGGGCGGAGGCGGGGCAATCGATACTCAATGTTGCGGTCGAGGGGAGGCGGAATCGACTCAAAAATGACAGCGGCCGCGCAGCGTGAATGATGCAGAGTCGCCGCCCGCAGGGCTCGGCAAACACAGCGGGGGCGCGGCGGAGGGGGCGGGGCCGGTGTGGGCGGGGAGTTTGCGCTGGCGGCCGCTGCGGCGCTGCAATATAGTTGGGCGGCGGCTGCGGGGGCGGCGGCCGGTGACGCGGTGAGTTGGGAAAGGCGGTGTCGCAGGTGATCCGGCGTGCATGCCGGAGGTTTCGTAAGCAGATGCGGGTGGGGGAGGGGTAAGGGGCGTGGCCTCAGTGCTGGGGGCTTGGCGCCGCCGCCGCTGTGTGCCCGGGGCGGGGCGGGCGGAGTCGCCGTGGAGACCGCTGCACTTGCTGCGGCGCTCGTGGCGGCGGCGGCGGGGGCGGGGGCGGGGGCGGGGGCGGCTGCCCCAGGGTCGGTTGACCGAGGAGGCGGTGACACGGCAGGGGCGGGGAGAGGGGGGTGAGGGGAGCGGAGGCGAACCACCGCTGGCCACCGTGTAGTGGACTCTGTGGCATCACCGCGTCCCTCGCTCCTCGTTTCATTTGGTGTGAAGAGGAAAAGTAACGCGCTTGCACATATTGCAACGTTCGACGGTTGGGACCTACGAATGGACTAATGAATGTTTCGTCATTAGAATAATTCAAGATTCCAAAACTCAAATCTGCGTTCTTTGTGATGCTACTTTCTATTCAGTCTTACACTCGGTAATAGAGATGTCACTCACCATCATCATCATCATCATTGTTATCATTATCATTATCATTACTCTCGTCATATCTTCCCATACAATGTAACATAATTTGCTTAGCCAGGTTTTGAATTTTATATAAGTGATATATTTTAACTGTGGTGAAACTAAACCTGAGATTAGTTCATTTCTGTTCAGTAACTGTGCCTTGGCAAATTGCCACTTTGCTCCTTACAGTGTTTATATTATTCTAATGCATGTATATTTCATGTAATTATATTCTAAAATCGATAGGTTTGAGAATCGTTTGCGATTCGAACTCCACTCTGCGACAGTTTCTTCCTCCTTCTAGTCCTCTCAAAATGTGATAAACTTTTGTTGGAAATCACGTGTTTGTTCTGTCACATCCAATCGTGTTCTTGAAGTCAAAGAAAATACATGCAGTTTTCTTTCGTAGATATTCGCTGTTTGTTTACTCGGAAATTTGTAATATTTCTTTAAATATTTTTTGTTAGAAAATTATGTTTTCGGGGTGTGGCAAAATCGGGATATGGCACGAAATTGTTGGCGTATTATCTTAACAGGTTTGTGTCATGCCCGAAGATTTCTGTCCCACAGCGCTGTCGAACCCCGATTCCTCCCGCTGCTGCCCTCCACACCCCACATCGCTGCCCCACATGCACCATTTGTCTCCGACCACCAAAGTCGGAGTCATGCTGCCAAGATGGCGTACGTTTCTCAGACAGCCAAAAGCCATTAATTCATTGCAATGAATTTCACTGCGTATAATTTGACAGTTGTATATAGTATATACAAGGAGCGACAATCGCGCTCCTGAAAACTGTTCAAAGGATTAGTTGTCTTGGTAACTTAGTTGTCTAGAGCAGCTGGGCGTACACCAGAAGGCCCGGTTTCGAGTCCCGGTCGGGGTAACCAATTCTTTTGAACAAATTTAATTAATGACTATCACATTATCTTAAAATCATATTGCGAGGTGATCCAGAGGATGTTTGTTCGTTGATGTCAAAACATGTCACAACTTCAACATTTTATGTGTGGTTTTCAAAACAGTTAAACCATTTAGCAAACCATTTAAATTATGATGCAAACACTTTACTTCCAAATGAAGTCGGCTGTCTTAATAACACATAATTATCGGGTTAATAAATTCCAATATTATTTGAAAATTAATTCGTTTTCAGTAGAGCAGTTAGAAAAGAGTTAATGCAAAGAAAATAAATGAACCTCAATGCCAAACATAAAAACAATAAAACATTGCAAATGAAACTGTACTCCAAGTGTACTCGAAAACCCCTACGTCAAAAATATACTGCAACATCAATTAGCACGGGTTAACTAATTTAAAAAAAAAATATCTTGAAGTTTTGGCAGTATGTTTTAAGTCAGTGAGTGCTCAGACCTTGAAATCTTATTTAAAGCAATTTCTTGTTAAAGCTATTGGATTGACTATGCTTTTCTTTCGATCTGTACTACAATGTCTCCGCAGTCCTCGCCGGCAAGTTCGCTCCCACCCCCTGCCTCGCCGCCGCCGCCCCCGCCCCCGCCCCCGCCCCCGCCCCCGCCCCCGCCCTTGCCGTCGCCGCTCCACCTACACCACCCCACCCCCATCACCCTGCCGCCACCACAACCTCCACATCCCCCGCCGCCCCCAGCCGCCGACACGCAACGAGAGGTGGAATTATTGAAACGGTTCGATCCCGTGAACAGCAATCATTTTCCGGGGCGGAAAGCGAGCTGCGAGGCGCCGTCTGGTGGCTGGCCGCCGAATTATTCAGAGGCGCCTGGAACGAGTTCGCCTGCTCCGAAGTAATTAGGGAAATTAGAAGCGTCGGCCATCTTTGCTCCATTTGGCGAGGAGGGCTGGTGCCGGGTGGGAGGGGGGAAGGGGGAGAGGCGATTCCGATCGCAGTGGGAAGCTGAAGGGCAGGAATCGCCAGACGAAAATATCGCTTGACTTGAATATGCGCGCACCCTGCTGCTCATGTTTGTGAATCGTAGATTGTAATGATGTTCCGCAGTTGGTCGTGTGGATATTTCCCGAAGGTCTGGTTCTTGTCATTCATTTATGTTCCTCGGCTGGGGGGGAAGGGGTGGCGATATAAATTGTTCATCAGAGAGCGGTTTCTTTCCGGCGTATTTTTGAATTCTCGTTAACTTCTCTGCGTCATCAATAATGGAAATGAATTTGAAACACACTCGTTGATTCGATCTTTAGCTAAATCGACTGAAATAAATAATTGTTCGGGGAAGAGTTGATAGCGTGCCGGTCCTAGTTTTAACTGAGGTAAATAAACTTTATATTTGCTTTTAAAATTCTAATTTTTTACATGTGATGATTGTTTGGTGTACATATGCTCTCTGATTCCAATATAGCGTAGTGAATGCACTTACATCACTTGCATCAGAGTGCAACATGACCTACACCCTTTGAAGTGAGTGATCAATGTTCATAATGAACAATGATCATTACAGGGTTCCTCCCATGACAATAATTGATCCCCAATTAGTTATCATCAGGTTGCATGTAATTCTGCTAAGTAGGAAATTATCCGATACCCAGCAATCTGGATCAAAGGAGCTTCTCTGAAATGGGATACTAAATTAATACGGTTACAGTTACATCTATTGGCATGATTATGATCGTAATGATTGGACTATACTGTGCCAATGGAATTGAAACCTGAACAAGAATACGTTTTTTGGTAATGATGGGACTTTTTGGCATGCTCACAATTATTTGAAAAATAAAAATTTACAAATCATGACCTGTTATCATTTTCTTTTTCTGCAGTTACGAATCGTAAATTGGCCATTAGTAAATTCATTATTCTTACGTACCCTTGCGCATTTAAAAATGTTAGAGATTATCTACATTAAATGTTCATAATGAAATAGTACGCGGTAGTATACACTATCTGTCAAGTGTTTGTTGTTTTACATTCCCAGTTTGAAAACAAATTGTTTGTATTGTTTTTTTCATTGATTTGCCATTATGTTTGTGGGTTTACAGTGAAATCGAATCGTTTATTTTAGAAACCCGTCAAACACCAAATTCCTCATTTTGAGAAAACTGAGAATAAGTCTGCCAATTTTTCATATTTCAAAATATTTTTTATTTAAGAAGTTGATAAAACGAATATTTTTCATATAAATATGCTCTAAACGATGTGTCTAACCTCCTGGGACGATAATCCGTCCCTAAAGCGTGTTTTAGATATTAGTCGTTTGACGGGTTTCTGAAATAAACGATTGAATTTCGAATGCACTGAATCCGTAACTGCTTAAAGTATCTTACAATTCCCGTGTCTCACTGTACGGCAGCGCCTTGCAGCCCAGCGCGGCAAATGGGTGCGCGGGCGCGGGCGCGGGCGAGGGGCGAGGGCGAGGGCGAGGGCGAGGGCGAGGGCGAGGGCGAGGGCGAGGGCGAGGGCGAGGGCGAGGGCGTGTTTACCGAGGCGCTAGCGAATGCGACTGGATCCGCCTTGAAGCCGGGGAGCGGGGCGCCCCCGGGGCTCCAAAGGTCGCAGATTGCGCCCGGAGCGGCGGGCGTAAGAGCGGGCGCGATGATCCCGGAGCCGCCGGAGTTATTTTCGTCGGCGCTTCCGGTCCGCCTGGCCCGATCGCTTGCGCAGCCGAGCGGCACCGACGGCGCAGGCTGCCGGCGGAGCGGCGACGGCGGAGGGCGGGGTCGGAGGTAGAGGCGATGGCCGAGGCAATGTCTGGGGAGGGCGTCAAGGGGGCGTGGGAGGCGGGGTCGGAGGCAACAGCGGAAGAGGGCGGCAACGCCGCGGGCGCGAAGGCTATGGCGGAGACAATGGCTGGCGGCGGAGGCGAGGGCGGTGGCAATGACTGAGGAGAGGGGCAACTGAGGCGATAGCGTAGGCGAAGGTGATGGCGTAGGCGTAGGGTGATGGCGTTGGTGATGACGTAGGCTGTGGCGGAGGCAATGGCGGATACTATGGCGAAGGAGGTAGAGATGGCAGCAGTGATGGTGGAGGCAGCGGGAAGGGCTGAGGACGGTGGCAACGGTGGAGGCAAGGTGTAGTGGCAAGGCAAGGTCGGAGGGGGCCGAAGATAGATATGGGAGTGCTAAAAGCAAAAAAAAAAAAGTTAAGAGAATCGAAAGGGATTGCAGCTGCACTAAAGGGGTGAGTAGTTGAGGTGGCTGCGGCCAAGATGTAGGATAATCAAGAAGCAGCAACAAGGCTCATAGGCGTATGAAATTGTGATGTCGGGAGAGGGCGGGCGCGAAGGCGATGGCGGAGCGTGGGAGCGGCGAGCGAATATGGCTCTGGTGGTGATCGGAAAAGGGCGATGGGGGAAGCGACAGGAATCAGGGTGATGCACGGAGGGCCAAGGCGACGTGGGGTAGGAAGGTACGGCGAGGGGAAGTGGTTGGAGCCGCACGCAGAGCGAGTGGTGCAGAGGGCGGGGGAGATGACGGAGGGCGCGGGCAGCCAGCGCCTCTCGGCGCAGGTGGGGCGGAGCCCGGGGAGCCGAGGCGGCCGATGCGCAACGTAGCAGAACGCTCCCCAATAAGAAAGGCAGAAATACGAAGGCGAACGCGCCCTTTTCACCTTTCAAGGATTTTATTTCGAGGAAGGCTCATCTGTGGAAATAAAATATCAGCTGTACACTCATGTTGCTCTCATGATTAATGATGCTTTTCCTTCAATCTCTGTGGAGAGATTTTGTGAAGATACCACAAATGCTGTTACCAGCAGTTTGTTGATGCATTAACCTTCCATTCTTGACCTGCCGCTGGCTAACACTAATATTGTCTTGAAGATGTTTTGGGGCATGAGGAGGAAAAGAGATGTAAGGGAGGAAATGGTTATTTTGTTTGGAGATGGATGATTGTAGAAAAACCCGGACCACACCACGATACTCAAACAAACATGCTGCAATGGTATTCGAAACAGCGACTGTTGGACCGTCGTCTTAGCGACGTCGGATTACCAGGTGGCTAGTCGAGCAAAACTATAACTATTATAGTTATTTAATTATTACCAGACATTGTCGCCTCATGTTTCCATTCTTCGTTATCTTCATCACATAAAATAAAACAGCGGCAAAGAAATCGCAACCTCGCCTCTACATTGTATCGCGCGCCATGTACTACACTTTTCACGCATTTTAATATTCTTTGAAATGCCTTTTGCTAGCATCGAGACTCATGACTGATTCACATCAAGATGATACGATGTAACATAGGCACCACAGTGGAATCGACGTCTGCTGTCCGCCCCTCTCCCCCCACAGAAAGCGCCTGGGAGGGATGGACTCGCGCCCAGCACGCGCCCTGGCGGAAGGCGCCGATAAATAACAGCCCTCGCCCTCAGCCCTGAGGCCTCCCCCGACGCTGCAAAGGCGACGGGCTCTGCGCTTGACGGCTGCCCTCTGCCCGCCCCGCCCCGCCCCGCCCCGCCCCGCCCCGCCCGCCCACCCTGCCCAGCGCGGAGAAATACGGCAGCCGTGCAGGGGACGCTCTTCGACGCGGGTGCGCCCCTCCGCGCTCCACCCCGCGCCGCTCCGCCCCGCTCCACCCTGCTCCACCCCACGCCGCTCCGCCCCCGCGCCGCTCCCACCCCGCGCCGCTTCGCCCCGCTCCACCCTGCTCCACCCCGCTCCGCTCCGCTCCGCCCCGCTCCGCCCCGCCCCGCTCCACCCGCCGCCGCTTCGCCCCGCTCCACCTGCTCCACCCCACGCCGCTCCATCCCGCGCCGCTCCACCCCGCGCCGCTCCGCCTCGCGCCGCTCCACCCCGCGCCGCTCCGCCCCGCTCCCGCCCCGCTCCTCCCCGCTCCGCCCCCGCTCCACCCTGCTCCACCCCGCGCCCGCTCCACCCCGCGCCGCTCCACCCCCGCGCCCGCTCCACCTCGCGCCGCTCCACCCCGCGCCGCTCCACCCCGCTCTCCGCCCCGCCCCGCCACGCTCCGCCCCGCCACGCTCATCCCTCTGCCCCTCCGCCCCGCTCATCCCACTCCCCCTTCGCCCCGTTCGCCCCGCTTCGCCAATCAGTCCTGCCCAACTAAAATCCACTCCACTCCCTGTCTCCTAACTCCGTCCCTCCTCATCCATCTTGTCCCTCCTCGTCCCACCTCGTCCCACTTCGTTTCACCTCGATCTGATTCGTCTACCCATTTGTTCCCGGCCGCGACCCGCTGCGTCCTGCCTTGATTTGTTTCGCCTCTTCCTTCCCGACCGCTTATTTTTCATTCTCGTTTTCAATATTGTCACACTCCCACGGTATTATAACAGAACTTTCTGTACATTTTTCTTATATAAATTTATTCATGTTAGATATCGTGTATACTGACATTTCATGTTACATGGTAAATGTAATGTGATATCACTGTTTACACAATAGAGCTCATGCCATAACTTTGAGTAAATAGTGTTCACTTCTTGTATCTCTATGAAAAGTAGAAGGACCTTTTTATAATTAAGGCAATAAAGTTATTTTTTCCTACTTCTGAAACACTTATTTACCGCTAAAACGCAAAAATTATAAAATAAAAGATGAATTAGTGTTGCATTAGAATATGATAAATTTGTAATTTTATTTTTGTATACATACTACTTGTGGAATTTGTTGTCCTTACAATGATCTTTTATTATAAATAATTTAATGACTGATGATTTTAACATATTATAATTGAAGAAAATTGTGTCAAAATGTAAATCATTAGTAAAATTTAAATTTTTTTATAAAAAAGTTTCGTTACTTTTTCAAAATAAGAACAACTATAAGAATATAAGAAAAAGTTTTTGAAGGATAAAAGCCAGCGGAACATTATCACTTGCACAAATAATTCATAAAGTTAGGAATGCTATAACATGCTCCTAATTCACGAGACAACAGATTCGCAAATGAGGGCGTCCTTTGCAGCGACACGGAGTAGCATTTAAACGTTAACGAGCGTTGCCCTCGCCAACTGTCCAGAGATCACTGCGTTTGCAGCGAAGGAACAAGTGCGTGCCACGCAAAGCCCCCGGGCCCGCGGCGTTGCCCAAATCCGCACGGAGAGGCAGGCGGGTGGGTGTGGAAGGGGGAAGCACTTGCCTGTAAGAGGATTACGCCGCTTGTGGAGACGTCGCTGATGCGCCGCTGTTTGTAAAATGTAGCAGCTATTAACAAATTGAGTTACATTTTAATCTCGTCCGTGCGTTCGCGAATTATTTACGCGGGCAACTTGCCCCGCGCCGCGCCGCTCCGGGACGTCGTGTGCAATAATGCACGAGAGTGCGTCGGGAAGGCACCGCCGCCGCTGCGGCGCCTGCGGCTGGCCTGCGAGCCCCCTGAGGCAGAGGCTCGTGAGGAAGATTCGAACAATTACACTAACAAAATTCTTCAATTGACAAAAGTAACGAAGCATTACAAATATGTTAATATTAGCATAATATTATAGGATAACGTAATAGTAGTTAAGTGTATGAATATAGGTAATCAGACTACAATAAGTAAAAATAGTGTATTTCACACATATATTTATATACATTGTACCAGACAATATTCGGGGAACTTTCCCCATCCCTAATGGTTCTTCAGCAAAATTATGAATGTTATTACTTCCGGCCCGTCCCACTCCCCCACACGAGACTAACTAGAGAAAAATGGCTTCTTACATTTAATATGAATGTTGAATTATGATATGCCAATCCGTACGTATGACTACGTTGCCTGAGTAAATATCATCTCCACTAAAATCAGTAATTTAAAAAATTGTTAAAAGTACATTGTACTAATAATTATTTTACTTCGGTTAAGGTTTTAGCTTATGTTTTAGTATTAATGTTGTAATACCAAATGTACTATTTTAACTTATTGCAGTCTGATTACCTCATTCAGACACCTAATATGAACTACCACAAGATTTAGGCTGAAACCAGGAAGATATAATAGTAGTTTATGAAATTAGTTTATAATGTGAAGTTTTGTTGTATGTGTACACGTTTTGAAAAAGAGCGGCGTGACGAGCGACTTTTTCAAATTTGTACCGATGGAATAAAGCAAAATTATAAACGAGTTGCATTCGCTATTTTTTTAATATATAAGCATTAGAAATTTACAAGTGAATCAAACTTAATTTTGCGAAATCTATGTTGCGAAATCTCGGGTATTTGACATTTGTGCTGAATGTGTGACGACGCAATCATTCGTGCCGTAAAATGCAATACGTGGTCAGAAGTGCAGTAATAGGTTCTTTTATGAACGATTTCTTTCAACAGATAAGGTCGTTATAATGTTGGTATTAAATAAAATAATTTATTAATGGTCGAGTTAGTCCCGAAACAACATGAATATGAGTATAGAGTTAAAGTATGTTGCGATGTAATTATTTACTAAAAATAAATATGAACAAGAGAACCTTTCCATAATAAAATAGTCGTTTAATATAATAGAAAGAAAAAATGTCAAATTTACAACATTCTGTAAATACAATTTTAAAGGAAAATTTATCGTAAAAATGGCATGGAATAAGGAATGTTTAAGTGTTTGAAATTGAAGCCACGTGCAATAGCTTCTAAATCCAGAAAAGTCTCGAAAATATTCTATAAAACAAAATATATCAGGCGTACGTCTTGTAGTTATTGTAACTTGCAACTTTTGTATCTCGTAACTTGTAGTTTTTGTGTTCATGAGAAGTATGAATGTGCGAATTGATAAAAACGACATTGAAATTAATATTGTAAAGGAAAGTGTTTAAAAATTATCCCAACCAAAAGTTGTTTAAAAATGTAATACATTTATATAAACAATGACATTTGTTTGATCGAACAAGTCGTTAGAATTTCGTGCATATCTTTCTTCACTTTTCTGTACAGTGTGTCTAAATCTGAGCTGACTCAATCACCATTAGTGCAACAGACTTTGCTGAATATTCGTCAGCAGGAATGTTTGAGTTCTCAACACATACAGCCGCTATACCCCGCGTTTGCCTCTGAGTCACATGCGGCGCTTTGCATCTCCTGGGGCTCGTCTCTTTGGTCTTGGACTGAAGCCCCCAACCCATCGAAGGACTAGCGGGGAGTCTTTACTATCTTATTCGGAAGTTTACACAAGGGGTCCATCACTCCCGCTTGATTTCAAGGGGGCGAAATAAGTATCGGTATATTTAATCTCTTAGATGAACATGGAGCGAGGAAAGGCTTGGAGGGGGTGAGGGGCGCGGAGCGCCGTCGCCGTTTTAATTACGGATATGCGAAGCGAGTGCTGCGCGGGGCGGGGAGCGAAACAAATCTGCGGTGGCGGCGGAGGGGGTCCTGTCCCCCCCGTCCACCGGGGCGGAGTTTAAATTCGCACTGCCTGGGTAATCAGGGCTCAAAGGGCGGCGAAGGGCCGACGGCCAGCGACGGCGCCCGTAACTGCTGACAAATTACTGGAATTAAACGGAGCCGGCAAAACACGTCCGTGTGCCCTTGAGGCCGCTGCAAAGGCCTCTGCCTGCCCTGCGCCCTAAAGCCGACCTCGCCGCCCAGCCGGACGCCGGGCCGGGCCGGGCCTCGCCGCGCCGCGCCGCCCTAATTTCTTTAAAAGGCCGTGTCTTCGCCCGGAGCCCTAAATCCCCACCAATCGTAGTAAAACGCGGCGGGCGCCCTCGGCCACCCTCGCGCGGGCGCAGCGCTGATAGGGCAGTGGCCGGCGGAGGCGAAGCTCGCGAGATTTTTGAGGCAGGTGGGCGTTTCCTCTGCGTTCCTGTGTAGGGGACAATAAAGGCTCGCGGCAGGCAAAGATTTTCACTGATGTTTCTGTGACGGGTGAAGACTTTATGAAAGGCCAATCCACTTCCTATCTCACCATTAAGGCTGGTCCATGATTCCTTTGGCAACTGGCTATTGCGACCCGGCTGGTATGCTGCCTGGTGAATGACGTGAATGTTGGTTGTCTGAGGTTTCTGTGAACCAGAGTAGTTTTCCATGGGTTGCGAATCCACTTCTCTCGTGAAATGTTTGAGTCAGTTTAACGCCATCTCTCGCAGCATCCTATGAAGGCGACCAGGAGGGCTTCTGGCGAGCGAATATCGTCTCTGTTGGAGTTTCTGGATCTGGCGGAGGGGCAATATGAAGCAAATACACTTTTTCTCATGAGAGGTTTGGTGCTGTTTAAATATTCCAGTGCCATGCAGCAATACTCTCTCTGCATGTCTGTTGAAGTTTATGAAGACTCATATACATCAGATAGATGCCTCTTGATTATCACGTTCGAGCCAGTAGGAGATGAATATTCTTAGTTGCAATTTTAGGGTAAAACTGTTCTATTTTAAATTTCTTTTTATTGTTTTTTTGAATGCAGTTCTTTCTAAATGATATTTCTTAACATAGTGTCCTGCCTTTGAAAATTCTGAGGCAGTTACGGGGTTTACATAAAATTCTTCGACTCATTAAATGGAAATGCCAGGCTGGATGGGGCAATACATAATAATGTTTGCGTAGACTCTTCTGTGTGTCGTATTCTGCCTCATAAAGACGTCCCTGTCGGATAATCATCCTTTCTCAGGTTCATAGGTAAGATGGAGGCATCATTGCTAAATTAGTACTCTTTATTGAAATTATTTCGTGATGCACAACATGGCTTTTCTGCAGTTCAAATACGTATGCGTGGGTTCATTAAATAGTTTGCAATGTCAGATAATCCTTTGCGGCATGTCCGGACACTGAAGGATTATTTGGAAGGTGAAGGCTCTACTGAGATTTTGCGGCGTAGTCGGATGGTGAGCATAATGATGTAGATGAAGGCACTGCTGAGGCTTTGTGGCATTGTCGGAGGCTGGAGGCTATTGTGGTCGGTTAGGTCACAGTCAGAACATACTTAAATTGTTGGAAGATCTTGCATAAATTCTGAGAGTTTTCGAATGCGCCTGTTATTGGTAAAATCTATCTCGTATAGGTTTCCCGGGAAGTATATCATCACAAGCGATGTCTCTTGTTTACCTGGTAAATGATCATCCTTAAACGGATCGGCTACACTTCAAGGTCATCTGACCAGTCCACTTCCACAGTCTCATCATCAGTGCTTTGCCTGCTAGTATTTTTTCACATGAACGTTTCACACTATTGTATCTTCAACAAATATTCTCACCACCTACAATTTGTATGCAACTTTCCCTTAATCCATTATTTGGTACCGCTTTCTTCCCCTTTTTCTTGTTAGATACCATCTTTCGAGGCCATCTATAATAATAAGATGACAATTACATTGTCATCTTAGATCTAGTTAATACTTCAAAATAATTTTCTCACTATTCATGTAACTATTGAATCTGGTATATTTTTTGGATACGCGAACAAATCACTGTGTTTCTGCTGTCTGAAGTAGATGTCGTAGTACTATATACATAATATAGTACTAATTGACCTGACCAGCTGTGGCTCAGCATCTTAGCCATGTGGAACTACAAGCGACTAAAACCAGCGACTAAAACCAACGGCTAGGAGTGCTTTACGATTGAAAGCCATATTTGCCCATTAAAAATCTTACTTTATTTCACCTTGTGATGCCTTTCCATTTCATAGGCTGGGCGAAAAGCGTTTTACCATGTCGCAGCTTCGAATCTGAGAACGGCGAGGAGGTCCGCTTTAAGATCGCGTCGAGGAACAGAATATTCTCCGTGTCATGAACGGGGAAAAAGAGTTTCCAAACAAAAAGAACAAAAATACTTCTCTAAAAATTTTATTGCTCGTAGAAAAGTATGAATCAAGAGAACGCCGCGGCGAAACGCGAGTAAAAAGTTCCTCGTTAGAAATTTCATAACCGAGATTGTTTGAATAACATCTCCAGAAATGAAGACTCTAAAAGCGCAAGAGTTTACGCTCACACGGTCTCCATCCAACTATAATATTTCCTTTCACTTACTGGAATAATAAGCAATGGAAAGAAAACTAAAAGTGGTTTAAAGAAATCTCAATACACCGCACGGAAATATATTTTTATAAAAATATCCAAACTTTGTCATTTAGCCCAGAGAGGTGTAAAATAAATCGTTCTTATAATTCAATAAAGATAATTCAGGCATGGAATTACACAAGTTATTAATAAATACGTATTTTTTATGATTCTGTTAACATTTTCTATTCCACATTTTGTAATTAATATTAAAAAAACAACAGCCGAGACACTATGCTAATTGTAGGGGTATTCTCACTAGCGCTAGGCTCGTACCAATCATGAATGTTTACACTGAAAATAATAAATATTTATATACGTTTAAATAAACGTATTAGACGTTTAGTAGATTAAACATAGATTAACTGTATATTACACGTAAATTAAAGGTAGAATAGATGCGTTACAGTTTATTCTGTCATTTTAACATTCCTTCATTTTGTACTTTCAAGAGCGATTAGAGCTGTAATTTTTTCTATAGGTATATTTTTTCTGAATAATGCTGGGAATATTTTATAAGAAAGATGCAACATTTTGCGAACTATAGTAATTAAAAACACACAAAAATCTCACAAATTACGTACTTTTTTGCATGTTATAAATAAAACATACATACAACAAAACATACATTAAGAACTTATTTCTACTCAGTTTTAATAAATATAAAAGAACAATATCATATTTCATTTGAAATTGCCAAATTGTAACTCGATTTAACGATATTTGCCTTTATGGCACAATGTTTCCATAACATTTTGTTTGTTATTTGCTAATTAATATGAAACCAAACTAAACTAACGCATCAGGACCGAAGGTATACTGTTTATGAGTAAACATATAATACAATATTACATTGCTTATAACTTTGACAAAAGTCACATTTCAATTAAAGTATTTTTTCATCCCGTGATAAATGCCTACACGAATCATGTTGAGGGTGCTTCCCAAGACACATATACAACCAAATTTCACAAAAATAAAAAAATGTAAAGTACAGAAGAAAGTAATAACGTGATCATCCCTCTGCGAACGAAACAGCTGAAAAACTGCTCCTATAGTTCCTAAGACTCTTTTGCGATTGCCTCGTAGCAAGAAGGTGCAGGATGCCCACGACGTCACCAGCGAGTCAACGACTTCTAGCCACAGGCACAATTGGCTTCCAATATACTTTAAGAACCACATAGATTCGCTAACGATCTCACATTTCCTGGTTGACAACGAGGATGCTACAATCGGCTACGTTTTACATTAAAAAACCTGAAGTCTCTGCAACGATGAATGATTCATTCATCAACGATATAGCAAGGAAATGTATTTTCAATTTCGTCATTTCTCGACACGAGAAAGTCTCAAGACATGACTAAACCTTACAGATTGCGATTATGACTTTTCGGACTCGCCGGTGAGGTCACGTATTCTCCGATTCTTTCTGCAATGAGACTCTCGCGTCATGGTGTCTGCCTTCGGAATACGACTGTTCTATGAGCGCAGGAGCCACAAGTGGAGAGCCGCCTTTGATAACCCAAGACGCAGTATGAGAATACGGTTGTCTACGGATGTAGAATTTAGATTCGGATCCCTCTTTCATATATTCGTTGAAGAAAATGGCGCATTATGTGAATTTCTTCATGAAATGCCGTCCTCTCAAATTTAATGGGAATATTACTTTGTCTCATGGTATAGGCAATTTTGGAAATTGTTTTTATTACATTGAGGTAAATTAATGCCCACATAAATTAATAAGTTTTGATTTTGGGGGTGGGCATCAAGTTCATAATTCACCTCCCACACCTTGGGTCCACCCCTGGCGTCGCGTGTCTGGAATGTGGAGGATCCGATGCACACTCCGGGTCGAGAGCGAATGACGTCTTTATACGTGGGAATTTACTACCTCACTCTCCCCGGTCCCCGCTCAGCCCCTCCTCTATCTTATCTACGCGCGCCCCTCCCGATCCAAATTGACTGGAGCAATTTGTCTCGACAAGCGCTGCAATCTGCATATTCATGCTCCCCAGTAAAAACGATTATATAACCGTTTAGCGGGTACGCCCTGAATGTAAAGGGTTAAAGATTACGCTCTGGAACATGATATAAATTCGGGAAATATTTTATGGGGCACAAAACAGGGGGAGTCCGGCCCAGGAGTATCGTGTAAATGGTGGTCGCGGAAAGCAATGCAAGGGGCCGGGGAAAAGTGCAGTAAATTAGACTCAAGGGAAGAGACTGCGGGCAGGGCACGTGAACAATATTCCACAATCACGTTACGTGGAACTACAGATTACCTCGTTGATCCGAATTTACCGGAGGAACAATGCGTTTAATGTAGTATTAATTCACAATGTAGATTTCACAATCATGTAAAGTGGAAAAAAGTTATGCACTTTCAGAGCACTTTTAATGAGATAATTTTACCCATAAATGATATTTATGTTCCAAAAACGTATGTTTCACTTCAATTAGAGAAAGCAAGCCCGATGTTGTGTTTTTGCTTAGTGACAGCACAATATATAGGTAAAATTGAATGAATATGGGGGAGAGAAAATTGGCTGGATGATAATAATAATAATAATAATAATAATAATAATAATAATAATAATAATAATAATAATAATAATAATAATAATAATAATAATAATAATAATAATACGAGAATCATTTCTTGACATTCGCTTCTTTTCCTGACTGCCTCATGAACATCTGCACGTTCTGATTCATAGCACCTATTTTTTTTGCCGCACTTGGATTAACATTCCTGGATGTTTTACCTCACACATGTCTCATTTGTCATTGAATTGTGGCTGCATGGCAGCCCTCAGCATGAAGAAATTGTTTGACAGCACTCGGTACATACTTGACGGGCGACTATTTTTTAGGCATGTTTACGTTTTCACTGCGCGGTTATAACTGACAACTGCGATGTGACACGATTGATGGCCAATCTAGAGACTGTGTAACATATCTAAGCCCCGCGAATTTTCATTCCGGTGTTAATTTTGCAACTGATCGGACCTTGAAAACTGATATCCTCTGTATGAAGCGATTTACTTTGTGCCGAGATTTTCAAATTCATCTACTCAGTTTTTGTTTGGATATTTCGATTTTACCGAGTCGTCACAATCACTGATTTCCAAATAGAGAAAATAAACAACACTTATCGACATTTAAAGTCAGCGATGCATCGTTCGTCTCACGCCTGCTGAACGCTGAAATAGAATGTTGTGAACTTCATTGAAAACCCTTTTCCAAACACATAATTAAACATTCAAATACAGCGTTGAGAGTTTTTGCTGGTAAATCAGTTCAAGTTACATTCGATATGCCAGTTTCTTCAGGTTCCTGGATATCGTTCCTGCCTTGCCATACGTTTTCCTAGTGATCCCGTCTCTTTTTTCCTGTCTGTGATACTTCACCACCTATCTTCCCTTTCTCCTCTCTGGCGGTTTTCTATCCTGCTCTTTGTCTGTTCAGCCTTACAAGAAATACCATCCTTCCTGAATAGGTCGCTAAGGCTGTAGAGCCGTAGCGGTCTCGGCTCGAAGGGTTGCGGGTTCAAATACTGCCACAGGCATGTATGTTTGTATGCTCGTGTTGTCCTTACGTGTCGTGTTCCCCTCTACGGTTACCCTAATGTAAACAAAGTGGTCGCTACAGTATCTGGTAGTTGAAAAAGCGACCTTGAAAGAAGACCGTGTGTTTGCGCTATGTTATTAAGTGGCTTCTCTTTTAATACTTTTCGCCTATGCTTGAGCTCTGTTTTGCCTTTTCCTGACGCCTCCCTCCCCTTCGCCAATTCACCCTGCGCCGCCTAATTTCCTGCCGCCTCTCCGTCCGCCTGACGCTGTCGGGCGCGCACGGCGCGGGCGTGGCCACGGGAGCGCCGTGATTTCTGGCGCCCCGCCGCCCCCGCCTTCTTCCCCCGTGTCGCGCGCCCATTTGGTATTCATTAAAATTTAATCCGCGGCCGCGCACCCCTTGCGAGGCGACGCGAGGCGAGGCGAGGCGGCGGCCGGGCGAGCCCCGCGCCGCGACGGGGCAGTGGAGGGTGGAGCAGGCGTGGGAGCGGAGAGGGGCGCGGGGTGAGGTGACAGGAGGGGCGAGGCAGCGGCCGAGGCAGCGGCTGGGAGAAGAGCGTGGTGGGGAGCGTGGTTGGAGCCGTGGCGGGGAATGTGGCGGGAACGAAGCGTGGAGCGATGCGAGAGCCGGGCGGTGGGGACGTAAAGGGAGCGAGTAGGGAGGGGAATGGTCAGGAGCTTGGCAGAGAGGCGGCGTGTCGGTGAGGGGGCGGCGAAGCAGGGCGGAGCAGCACGTGAGGGGAAAGAGGAGGGGCAGGAGAAGGCGCGGAGGCGGGGATGTAGCGTGGTGTGGTGCGGGGGTGGTGGCCGGGGGCGCGGAGCCCATGCGTCTCCCAGACGGCAGCCTCCCGCCCCTCGCAGAGGCTTTAATTGCGAATTCGGGCGCGGCGGTTTATGCGCTAACGGCCCCGTCCAATCAGGCGGTTTTCCTCCGATCGGGGGCGGACGCCTCCCGCCACTGGACGCAGTGGGCGACCAGTGTTGGGACGCGACCTCGGCCCGAATTTCGCCACATTCAGACGCTGTCTCTAACTCCACGTTTTCAATGATTTAAGTACTGTCAATGCCAACTAATTGTGTATGTGTAGTAAGCATTGCCATCTTGCAAAATTTACAATAATGGATAGACCATCAACTGAATGAAACGAAGATAATGAGTTTGTAAACACGTTGCATGTGACATACTGTAATTTGATATCTTTTATCCGAAACCAATACAAACTCTCAGGTGTATATGCATGTATGTGTGCAGGGAGGGGCGCTTGCGCACATAATGTCTGGGTACATTTAAATAATGACTATAGCAAAAAAATCCTATTGTGAATTTCCTACTAATCTGCGTTACTAGTTACAGACACGAAAATGCACAATGGATCCAGTGTTATATGTGACATTAAAATACATGTTACTCTAATAATATTAGACATCTAATTTTATAATAATATTACTCCAATAATGTTAACACTTCGCTAATTTTGAAATAAAGACTTTCAATACATTATAGAATTAAAAATTGTGTATGGATTTACTACGCCCAGTCCTGCAGTTGGGACACTCTTGTCGGTTCCAGACGCCTGGTTCGAAACGATAGCTGGCCCACTGCTACTGCGCCTCGGCAGCTAGATGTTTGTACCCCTTACGGCTACAAATCGCGTCATATTTCACCCCGCCCCGCCCCGCACCCCGCAACCGCCTGGACTGCCGCGCAATTAAAAGCTGTGGCTTGCGCAAAAATCACCGCCGCGCTACGTCGCCTTCGCATGGACAGCGCTCCTCCTCTTCCTCCACACCTTCGTTCTCTTTCCTCCCCTCCTTTGTCTTCCTCCATCAACTCTTCCTTTTACTCTACCCCCCTGTGTGTTTCTCCATCCACATACCCTCCTCTTCCACTTTCCTTCGTGTAATTTTCATTCCCTTTATCCCTTCCTTTTCTTCCGTCGCTCCTTTTCTTCTGCTCCTCCTTTTGTTACTCTTTTTCATCTCTTACTCCTCTCCTTCCTATTCTCTCTATTCCTCCTCCCCACTTCTTCTTCACCACTGCTCGTCCGTCACTTTTCTTTCTCCACCTCCTGAACAAATCGACGCTAATGAAATCATAACGTCTTGAGAGACAAGTCAAAAAAATATATTTTTGTAACTTTTGAAAAAAACAACAACAAAACAATAGAGCAAAGTAGCGTTTATGTCATCTCGTAGACTACATTTATCACTATCCATACAAAAAGTTTAAAGAAAAAATGGAGCTGAGAAGAATTCGTTTTTGTTATTTTTTGATAATTCACATATTGCACATGATATTGCTGGAAAACTAACTAACTAATTTTTTTTAAATGTACGTGATCTTAATGGAAAGAACTAACTATGGAGAAAAAATTTACTTCAAGGAAAAATCTCTATCTTCAATTTTATAATTGTAGGATTAAGTGGAAACAAATATAAACTTTTGAAATTTTCGAAAATTCAGAGCTAATAGTGATAAACGGAACGTATGTCATTTTTACGGATACGTGTATTTTATTTTATTTTTTTCAAAAACGTTTTATAAACGTCGGAGTCATTTTTGAGAAAATTTTGAAAATTTTCCTGGGACTTCATGGAAAGTAGCTACATATTTTAAAGACCTGACGAACGGATTAAAAAACACGTATAAGGGATCCCAAAACGTACATTTCCGTGGAAATCTCGAAATAGCTTTTCCGATTCATTACACAACTTTCTCTATACTATGCTTTGCAGTATTCATTTTCTTCGAATTGATAGCAATTATCGTAACGATTTATTACCAAGTCCAACTCGAATCTCGAGGTGAAACGTCTCCGACGAGGATGTGAAATGAGGTTTAGCGTCCAACCAAGTGAAAATTTATTAGGTTATTTATTTAATTTATGGGTTAATTTGCGGGAAGAATTTCTTCCCCTTGAACCCGTTTCAGTGCTCGCCAAATCTTCCCAGAGATAGGGGAGAAATGAGTTATAATGATTATGACGATGACAAAATGACAATTATATAACAAGGAATATGAAGCTGTGACTACTGGTATAAGGGAAAGCTACGGGAACACAAGAAGCGCTTCGGCTGAACCCCCAGCTTGCTGCTAAACATCACCTCGACTCTCTCTCCTCTTTTGCTCTCGCTCTCACCCTCACCCTCACCCTCGCTCTCGCTCCCGCTCCCGCTCCCGCTTCCGCTCCCGCTTCCACTCCCGCTCCCGTTTCCACTCCCGCTTCCACTCCCACTCCCGCTCTCGCTCCCGCTCCCGCTCCCGCTCCCGCACCCGCTCCCGCTCCCGCTCCCGCTTCCGCTCCCGCTTCCGCTTCCGCTCCCGCTTCCGCTCCCGCTCCCGCTCTCGCTTCCGCTCCCGCTCCCGCTCCCGCTCCTGCTTCCGCTCCCGCTTCCGCTTCCGCTCCCGCTCCCGCTTCCGCTTCCGCTTCCGCTCCCGCTTCCGCTCCCGCTCCCGCTTCCGCTCTCGCTCCCGCTTCCACTCCCGCTGCCGCTCCCGCTTCCTCTCCCGCTGCCGCTCCCGCTTCCACTCCCGCTCCCGCTCTCGCTCCCGCTCCTCCTTCCGCTCCCGCTACCGCCCTCGCCCTCGCCCTCGCTCTCGATCGTTCTCTCTCTCTCTCTCTCTCTCTCTCTCTCTCTCTCTCTCACTCTCTCTCTCTCCTACACACATACTTGCATACATACTACCACACATACCCTTCAAGTGACCCATGAACATTTCAGCATATTCTTTGTGATATGTGTGCTTTTTTCTTGATCCTTTTAATTTTTCGAAAACGCATTTCAGTATTCAGAAGAATGTGTTTGATTTTCCTCTGTTGGGAACACTTCTTTCCTCTAGAAGCGGCTCATCACGGAAAAGGAATTATTTTCAATACCACATATCCACTTTATATCGCAAATCAGAGGGAGAGTTTGTAGTAACATTTTTCTATTTTATCTCCTAATCCCTTTTTGTTTTATTTTGTGCATAGGAATCAATTACAAGTTAATTTATAAGAAAATATTACCTAAAGTATTATTGGAAATCGCAAGTGCTATTTTTATTTACGAATGTAAAACCAAATATTCAAAATTTTGATGCGGGCGTTGGTGTTGCCTGGAATTGTGGCTTGTTGCGTCTGTTTGTTGATTTACTCTATCTTACTGTAATTCCTGTTAATAGAAAAATAATCTGACGTGAGATGTTTTGAGTAACATGTTTGGATCTTTCTCTCCTCTTCCTATTAGCACACGTCACGGTCTCCCTCCTCCTCCTCGTGTTCGGACATCAAAGTTGGAAGTAAAGAACTCCAAAAGAAAATTAGTCCGTGGTCAGCTTTTTTAAACACGCCTAGGCTGTCGAGTTGACAAACCGAAGGGCTGCGCTGCCATTCAGCCGCCGTGCACGAGTACCGTCCCCGCATCCAGTTCGCGGAGGAATAGCAGGGCGCTTAGGCGACTTGCCCGCCCTCTAGCGAAATCCAACGGCGCTTGTCGCCAAATGGCCTCCATCTTTACCTGTCAGTGCGCGTGCCCGCCCGCCCGCCCGCCCGCCCGCCCGCCCGCCTGCCCGCCCGCCCGCCCGCCCGCCCGTCCGCTCGCCCGTCCGCTCGCCCGCCCGCCCGCTCGCCCGCCCGCCCGCCCGCCCGCCCGCCCGCCCTTGTGGCCGCAAGCCGGCCAGCGGACGTCTGAAGGTTTTGCAGCTTCTACCTCCCCCGTCCATCCTATTTACTTCCATTGTCCTCCACTCTCCTCCATTCCACTATTTGTCTCTTGTCTCTTTTTCTCTTCAGCCCATCGCCCTCCACGCCTTTCGTCGCCCATTGCCAACCTCCGTCGCTGAAACCACTTTCATCCCCGTGTCCTGTTCTTTCCTCCTCTTCATCAGCGCTGTTAATTTTCATTCTTCGCCAACCTACGTACATCTCTACCTCTTGCATCTGCCCCTCTCCATTTCTATCGACCCCCTCCGACCCCTGCCCGTCGTCCCCCATCATCACTTCGTCCACGTCCCCGTCCTCCGTCCTCCGTCCTCCTCCTCCGTCCCCCTCCTCCGTCCCCCTCCTCCGTCCTCCGTCCCTCTCCCCCGTCCTCCGTCTCCCTCCCCCGTCCTGCGTCCCCCTCCACCGTCCTCCGTCCCCCTGTCCCCTCCTCCGTCCCTCGTCCTCCGTCCTTCATCCTCCGTCCCCTGATCCCCGTCCCCCGTCCTCAGTCCGTCCTCAGTCCGTCCTCCGTCCGTCCCCCGTCCCCCGTCGCCCGTCCCCCGTCTCCCGTCATCCGCCTCTCGTCCTCCGCTTCCCGTTCCGCGTCCTCCATTGTCCATCGTCTATCCTCCACCCCACCGTCCGACGTCTCTCGTCCCTCAGCCTCCCACTCACCGTCTCCTCCACGCCACTCGCCACCGCGCGACTGCCGCGACCTCTCCACTGGGGTGCGGACACTGCGGCGTACTTTGCGCGAGAAGGGGCCCTCGTCCGCGTTGTATACAACGCACTCCCCCCCCCCCCCGCACGCGCACAGCCATGAAAAATGCTTCCTTTTTAAGTAAATGGTGGTATCTTGTGTAGTACACAAAGTCTCCGCGGAACGCGGCACTCTCGCAGTATTGCGCGCTTAAAACGAGCGAGGTACGCGGGCGCCCGTTAGGTCCGGGGCGGCGGCACGCCGCGTGGAAAAAGCCTTCTGCCCGAGAGAGAGTGCGGCCGCCGCATTATTATTAATTAAACTAATTTATGAACTGAGAGGGCGACGGCGTGGCCGTAATTAGCAGGCTGCTGGAGATGGATGGAGCTGTTGGCAAATAGGGACCCGCACCGCAAGCTGAGCTGCCAAAGGCGGAGAGGGTGGAGGGAGTGGTACGGGTAGGAGAGGAATATTGAGGAAGGTCACTCAAAAGACGCCGAAATGGGACACGTTAAAGATCACAAAGCCCTTCAGTCAGTATAAAAAGTATATCGCATTTCTCGAATACTTTTAGTAGATCACAGGTAAACACTGGCGTGAAATGAAAGTAATCTTTTGAGTTACAATAAAATGATTTAATTTTTAACATTTTGTATTATAAGATATAATTCATTAATATATTTTTATTTGTAGTAGACAATGACTGTACTTTTCTGAGATTAACACAAAATAATTTTCAATATTGGTAAGTTTCGTTTTTTTTAATAAAAACGAACCTTTTACTAGGCTAACTTAATGTGTGCATTATAACTGCACATGTTTTCGTGGGTTAATAGCTCTATCAATTTTTTCCAGTGTGAAACAGTACTATTAATTATTTTAGTCATTTAAAAAATGAAAAATGTTCTTTCTTTCAGTCATCAGCTAAAACACGTCTATTTAATATGAATATGGGAAGTGTTGAGCATATGAAAGCAATAGTCTCATATAGAATACATAATTAGATTAACAAATATATTCTACAATATTTTATAATGTTGGAGTGAATATTTTATAATGTTGAAAGTGAATGTAAGAAGTGTAAGTAGAGATCGCCACTGTATTCCCAACTCTAGTTCATATTAAGGTTATTTTATCACGAGAATATTTATTCACGTACCTAGGGCGTTATAAGAGTTCTAATGATCGAACGGCGACGAAACGCCCGAGGGCCCTTAGATTTTTGTCACAGCTCGATCATTATAAACATTATTACGCCAGTGGTACGTACAAAATTTGACTTGTTTACTCATTCACTAAATATAAACTTGACTCGGGTTGTCTTTTCGTATTTCCATCCAATCACACGAGAGAACACGTACATCATGCAACTGTTTTCATATTTCTCACTTAATCACGATTCTCTCGATCCCAGTAAGTTATATAGAGTATAACGAGATTCCTATCGAAGACAGTACCAAGCAATTACGTATGGGTAAAAAATAAAATATATTAGTTGCCATAAACGTGCAATAGAGAAAACCGTTCAAACGCCTGTCTGACCCCCAGACACCAATCCGTCTTCCCTCTGCCTTTCCCACCGTCGAACAACAATCAACTTATGCATCGCAATTCGCTCTTATGCCTATGGAGTTTCGTGCCCTGAGATCATAATCTGTCACTGTCAACAGACTCATGGCGACACCACGTTGTAAGTGCTGGTCAGCAGCCGATGATTACGGATGGAAGCACAGCTGTCTCAAACAAAATTAGGCAAGCATGGAAAGTCGAAGGGTTTTGTTTCTTTACACGATTCAGCTATAGGAGATTCTTCAACACGCCGTTTCACACGGAGGCACTGTGCGCCGAAAAAACTCTCTGGGCCTTCGAAACAGCGTCAGAATTCCGATGCCTCGCGCGGCTGGCGTGCCCACCATTTGCAATACTCTGTTTCTACCCACAGCACAACAACGGGTATGTTGCGATAGCGCGGCGATCTAAAAGAACCGCAGATGATTGGCATTGTACGAGCGGCCTGAATAGCAGCCCGGGTGGATTTTAACGTGCTCCAGGAAAGTCTCTCCGTAGTGCCGGTCAGTGCACTAGCAACCAACGTAATGTTAATAGCATTAGCTGCAGCTTCTAACAAAAGAAAACGTACCTTGCGTACGCAACAAAATCATAACAGGTTCTGGAAATGCTGCCCCCTTCACTTGTTTCCCAGTGATCAGGTTGCTAAGAATATAAATGCAATTTGTAATAGGAGGCCTTGATTGGGCTCAGTGCAGAGAGACTTTCCTGGTGCACTCTATTTACTATAGTCGCATATTTACTGCCCATTAAGCCCCAATCTCGCTGAGCCCATGCCAGGAGTCGAAACGCAACAAAGTATTGCGGGGAGCGACGTCACTGAAAAAAAACCTTCTAGGACGGTTGGGTTTATGTGAGGCTATTTAAGTGTCATGATAAAACAATTTAGAAAAAATGTAATCTTTGTTCTAAATCAGAGGGTTTTGAACTGTTTCGATTAAGCCGAGAAGAACGCCATGGACTCTTACCACGGGATACTTTGAAGAAGAAATTAGCCAAGTTCATGCTGAAATGTCGGTGTATTTTTCTGTGTTCGATTTTTTTCGAAACTGAAAATCCTATTATGCTGGGGAATATATTTCAAGGCCTTGTAATTACTTCAAATGTCCACACGTTTTCATCTGTCCTTGAAAGGTTACAATACGGGAATACCTAGGGTTACTAATTCTTGCTTGTATAATGATATATAATCACTTTCCTTTAACTTTCATACCAGAATGATTTTAATATTGAATTAAATATTTGCCATGCCTATTACATATTTGAGCATCCATATATTGGGTTTGGTGAAACTCCAAATTCGACAGAATTTAAAATAATTATTCACGCAATTCAATGAAAGCCAGTTTCTCCGTTGAAGGAGAAACCAAAACGAAAGAAAAATCGATATCTGCGTCACTTTATTCATTCCATATCCTGAATGGTGTTGTGAATGTTCTTCAAAATTCACCAAGGTGCACGCACGAGGGGCAACATAATTTCCATTTTGGCAAATTTCGTAGACGTACACGTAGGCTTCCGCGGCTCGAGTCCATTACTTCTAGGCTGTCCGGGTGACGCCCCGTCGTTGGCAGATAGGCCGTCGTTTCGCCCGTCATGTCGCAGGCTTCTTCAGGGTAGTGACAAAGTAAAGCTCCGCCTCCGGTGTTATATCTGGTTATTCTGACCCCAGTTGCGATGGTTGCAAGTGTAAGAGTACTATGAATGCCGCAATGCTAACTCTAAGATATAACACCGGAGGCGGAGCTTTACTGTGTCACTACCCTGAAGAAGCCTGCGACATGACAGGCGAAACGTCGGCCTATCTGCCAACGACGCGGCGTCACCCGGACAGCCTAGAAGTAAATTTCGTAGACAGCAATACTAGCACCAGGCCTCCGCCGCCTAACCTCTAATTTTTAACTTGTTAAAAATTGGATCATTGATCGGAACCCATCGCTGAGGGGGCATGATCCGAATGGGGTCCACCACACCGGCCTACAAAGGACTCGGTTTATTGAGAGAATCGCGTTCCGGGCTGCTACCCCTTTCCCTCGAGTTGACGCTCATTACAGTTTTCATAGGCCAATTACGTTCCCAATAGTCCATTAGCGGTGATGTAGGTGCGCCGCATGAAAAAATGTAGCAAATTGGAATGGAATTCTCTTTCATTCGGCGTTGATGTGGTTTGGTCATAATATGAAGGCGGCTAACGAATCGAGGGCCTGGTTTCACTCAGGGTAGTTCTTTATGGGTGACAGGTATCTGCAATGCATACGTACTAACGCTGCGCACTCCCTTCAAACAAAAAGCTTCTGGGAAACGCGATGTTTTTATGTGTCAATTTTCACACCTTGAAAGAAATTAAATTGCTGGTTATTTTGGTTTCTTCCGGGATTTTTTTCGAAGTCAATTTTCCTCTAGAACCCAATGGAGTTAGCATTTCGGCATTCACAGTACTCTTACACTTGCAACCATCGCAACTGGGTTCAGCAGAACCAGAAGCTCTTTGCAAACGAACACACGGACGTCACAAACATCATTGACGTGTGTGAGAATCGAACTGGCGATCATTCTATTGCGTCGATGAGCTGGTGTACAATCGAACCTTCGGGCCAGCTCGTGTTCCTCATTAAATTGTGAAAGCACTGTACAGGTGCGTCAAATATTTTTATCGACTGATCTTTCAATTTCTAATTTTTGTAAAACGCAGGGAATGTTAACAACATTGGGTGATGGATAAGCCCTCATTACAGTGCCAATTTTCTTCAAAATATACTTCTGTCTTCCTGAAGACGCTAAGGTGCTGAAGGCATCATTTCAAACTTTGTGTTTTAAAAAACTTTCACCGCACGAATTATTGACATGTTAGAATATTAGAAAAATAGCAAAACCGAATAGATGTTGACTGTTAAAAGAGTGGTTACCAAAGTAGCAATTAACAGAGTTTTATCACAATTTAAAGGAAATGATTGGTCGCTGTTCAATTGTTTGCAGTAGGCTTCATGATATTTTCAAGCATTAATTTCGACGTCAAATGACTGCCGCACATCAAATGTACAACTCGCAGCGCCACGCAGCGCCGACGACGCCCACGAGCGGGGCGGGGCTGGGCGGGGCTGGGCGGGGCTGGGCGGGGCTGGGCGGGGCTGGGCGGGGCTGGGCGGGGCTGGGCGGGGCTGGGCGGGGCTGGGCGGGGCTGGGCGGGGCTGGGCGGGGCTGGGCGGGGCTGGGCGGGGATGGGCGGGGCTGGCGGGGCTGGGCGGGGCTGGGCGGGGCTGGGCGGGGCTGGGCGGGGATGGGCGGGGATGGGCGGGGATGGGCGGGGCTGGGCGGGGCTGGGCGGGGCGGGGATGGGCGGGGCGGGGCGGGGCGGGGATGGGCGGGGCGGGGCTGGGCGGGGATGGCGGGGAAGGCGCCATGGGGGCGGAGCCGGTCGGATGTTTATGAAGCCAATTTGTCAACCGCGCGCTGCCCGCGCTGTCTTAGCACCCATTCGATTTGATGTTCGCCGCCGCATTATCCCAGGGCTGGCGATGACGTGCCCGTCGCGCGGCGGGATGCGCGCCACAAGTGCATTTGAGGGCCGGCGCTCCGTGGCAGGGCCGGATTGGCGGAGCGTTGTAATTAAGCGAACGCGCGGGTATATTCGCTTTTATTAGCACGCGTTACCAAGCAATAAAATGTGCATTCAGTATTAAAATATAATAGCGGAGAAAATTTCTGTTTTACGAAGAACAATTGCAATAAATACACAATTGAATGAGCGTGACGAGAAAGGGATTATGTCAAAAATGCAATTGTTTTGTTATGTTAGAAAGTTGCTCTCTAGGGCAAGGCAAATTGTACTGTAATGAAAGTAATCGTGTCAGAACAGGATTTAGACGATTACACAGAATTCATACAGTAAAAATGGACAGAATAATATAACATGTCTGAGTATTATTCAATGTTTCCCTCCTCCTGAAAAGTGGCAAGAAATGACTTGTTCTCTTTCACCTCAGCCTCCTCAGATTCAATTAATCAATCATCACCGATGTTTTTAAAACTAGTCAGCAAAGGCTTTACAGAAAGTTTCTTTTTGTGACGAGATTTTTAATCCCTTTCTTAAAATGCTTTTTTTACTATATTAATATTCATTTCTTGTCTTCTAAGTTCAAAACTGAAGGTCTCTAGCAAATGTATCAGACAAATAAAACCAACTTTAGAAGTCAACACATGACCTTCATATTCTTAAACTTACAAAAAAATATTAAAATCATGTGACTCGTCGCAAAATTACTTTGCCAGGGAAAATAGTAATTGTGATACATTGTACAAAATATATTTCTTGCTTGTAGATTACAATAACTATTTGGGTTTTTAATTTATAACTTATTAACTCCAACAAAATGGTCCTGACCGACGTGCACAAACGGAGAAATGAAAATATTTCTACAACGTCGGATAACTTTCATATTTAAATGGTTACTCGACGGACGGAGAAATGCAGACGAACATTGTCCCATGGTCTCTCGATTTGGAGATTACGTTCAACACGGGCCGATTGCCGCCATTTTGTTTGTCTTTTGTGCAGTGGATGGGGGTAATCCCATGGAACAGGGCAACGGCATTTGCTGTGAACATGTCCAGAATATCCGGAAGGCCTTGCCCGGCAGTCCATACACGGGTGATTACTGGACACGTCTCGGTCTTGCAATCGATACATTTGTTACCAGGAATTTAGTAAAGTGTATGTCCGTATTATGAAACGTCTTCTAAAGATTCTTCCAGTGTCAATTACAATTAATATTTATGATTTCAGTCAAAACGTTAGTGCTTTTATTTCACCTTCTAATGATTCAGAAGATATTTTAATCAGTTATGAATTGATACATATCATATTTCAACTTTTGTAATCAGTAATAAATTCAATTATACTAAGCAATTGTGATCAATTTACTTAGTGATTTGCCATAGAGAATATCATAACTTTGCTATATTTAATTGAAATGATAGAATGAAAATAGAGTCTTGTCTTTTACAAACAAGCTTTATAATATACAAAACTGGAAAGAACGGAAAAAGAAACGCAATGATATTCTACTAAAGATCCTTCATTTTTTAATTTGATAACAGCTATCGTGACACCTATTCAATTCAGTAAAATATTCTGGCAGTTGGTCAGAAATGTATCCCATTAATATCTTATCTTAAATATTTGAATATTTTATGGATTACAATCATGTGTAAATACAGCTTGATGGTAACCGTCTGGATGATACGCAGGACACAGTAACCATTTTTCGACAAGGTAACGACGGTCTACCCATGCATTTTGACTTTACTCAAACATTTTACCCGAACATTCAACATTTCCGGCCTAAGAAGTTAGTCTTGGCACTACAATAAACGCCATTTAGACCTAGTTTCAAAGTTCAACTCCAGACAGAAAACGCAAAAAGCCTTTTATTTTGTTTGCAATTGTATTGTTTAGAGCATTACATGCCTGCATCCATCTTATTCCAATCCATTCGTTCATTTTCAAAGCCGAAACTCCACTTCTCACCGCACACAAATAGTCCGAGCGTAGCAAAAGAAGTTACGTGTCCCATGACGCAAAACATCTCCTCCCCAGCGAGCATCCGCGTCGGCCCGGCCCGGCCTTCCAGTCAGCGTTGAGTGAGCGGCGCTGCTGCAGGTGATCGATAGAGATCGGAAACAATCGCACAGCGCGCGCCGCGTGATTTCAATGCGGTTGTTGCGGCGCGCGGCGCGGCTGCTCGGGGGCGGGGCCGGGGGCCGGGCGACTATTAATATGCGCGGCGGCGAAAGAGGAAATTCGCGCGGCCGGAGGAACGCGTGCAAATATTGTGGAGGCTGCTGGGAGGCCGTTGTGCGGGCGTGCGGGCGTGAGGTGGCACCCCACCCCCCACAATGCACTCGGGACAAAGGCGCGCGCGCTGATTGTCGCTTGTCCGCCGCCGCGCAAGAAAATTATGCAGGTCATTCAGAGCGCCGATTAGCGCGGAATTATTTCATCGGACGGCAAACCGCCGCCGTACGCTGCTCAGGAGCCCCCCGTCAACCCTTTTCATGCCACACCCGTCGCCCCCGTCAGCCACGTCGCACCCATCCTGTCGCCCCGTCAGCCACGTCGCGCCCACCCTGTTGCCCCGTCAGGCACGTCGCACCCATCCTGTCGCTCCAGTCGTCCCCGTTGCCCCCGTTGCCCCCGTCGCCGCCGTCGCCCCCGTCGCCCCTGTCGCCCCCGTCGCCCCCGTCGCCCCCGTCACCCCCGTCGCCCCCGTCGCCCCCGTCGCCCCCGTCGCCCCCGTCGCCCCCTTCGCCTCCGTTGCCCCCTTTGCCCCCTTTGCCTCCGTCAGCCACGGCGCACCCGTCCAGTTGCCGCCGTCGCCACCTTCCCCCAGGTAGGTCCCACCACGCCCTCCGTCCCTACCGCCCTCCCGGTCCCGCGCTCCTGCGCATCACCTCTGCCACCCACGACGCCCGCGACGCCATTGCGGTAGTATTACTACTCCGATACCACCATTGTTGCAGCATTGTCGCTATCATCGTGCTCCTTCTGGCAAACCACAGACCTGGGGAACTACAGACCTCCCTTTCATCGTTCGCATCACCCGCCCTGCCACATTTCTTCCACTTCATCTTGCACTTGTCCTACACTCAATATCTCTAGTGTCACAGGAGGTATTGCTTACTTGCTCTGTCACCTCTTCTACAACACGACATGCACTGCATTTTCGTGACTCTCCACAGACGCCAGTCTCTTCCACCTTAATCGTCGCCCTAGCATCAGTTATATTATCTGCCAACTTCCATCCGTGCGCACCGAGGCCACAAACTGCTCTAACACCTGCCCTAACTCACCACCACCAGCGCTGCCGTTCCCTCTGCTTCCACTCATCTTCACTGCCACTCCTTCGGTTTCCACAGTCATCAGCATTGCCGCTCCCTCTACTTCCACAGTCATCAGCACTGCGGCTCCCTCCGCTCCCGCCGCCACCGCAGCTGCCTACGCGCCACGGCTCTCGTGGAACAGCAGGATGCACGCGGTCTTCCTCGTATTTACGGAGTGCGGTTAGCGACTCGACCGCACAATGCAGCTAATTTAAGGGCAGAGGTTAACCGGAATATATTTATCCCCTTTGTAGCCTCACCGCGACGAGATTTCCATCGCCCCGGAGCGAGGAGGCGACGCATTGCCTGGCGCCCGCTTCTGCAGCAGGGTGCCGTCACCGTGTGCCGAGCTTCATTACTATAGCCGCGTGCGGTCGAAGCTCGTGGCAAGCGCGGCAATGCATTAATGGCGTTATGAATGAGTCGTAATTTTCTTGTGCCGGACAAGCGACAATCAGTGTGTCCCGCCTTTCTGTTGTGCGTCGGGGTTTTGTGCGCTCCTCGTAGAGCAAACGAGACTGCCGTGAGGCAGCAAATTGAAAAGAATGCCCTCTGATACCATCTGGTATATGCCAGGGTACCCTAACGTCGCTTAGGAGTCGTTCATACTCAGGAGATGTTCTTAATATAATTCGTGGACACGAGTGTGGATGTAATAGAAATATATTTTTTTCGGCGTGTAATAATGCCTCTATCATATATTGAGAAAATTCTAATTAATAACATCTAAATTATCTTAATGGCACTCATTACCGTTATGAAGTGATTTGACATCCGAAAATAAAAATGTGAGGTTATTCTATAATTTTGAGCGATGTGTTTTTGTAATAATCGTCTTTAACTGTGACTTAGTGCCCATTGTGAAATCAATTTGATTTCTGTCAATTTTGCAATATTGTATTGTTAGTATAGGCTGGTGGATTGCTTCGTGTGTGCAATGAGCATGCTGTAGAAACTGTGTGTAATCATTTACTGATTCAGAGGAGACTCCCAACATACCATGAAGTGCTGAGAAATACACTACTCGAAGGATAGAAGAAATTACTTCTTAATACAGTAAAATGTGATTATTAACTGTATTAATAAACCTGTGTTTTTACTATTGGTTACGGAGAAGTATTAGTAGTATAGGTTGCCTCTTCATTGTTATGAGAATACGGAAAATGGATAATCAGTTTAGTATTGTTATTTATAAAGTAGTTAAATATTCCTGCGTTTCAATTTTATTTACACTTAAATTAAAATATACTTTAATACTAATATACTGTGCACACTTACAATAATTTGTATTAAAAATATTTCAATTATTTGTTTTTTTATTTTATTTAATCACAAGACGTGCATCTTCATATCCTTACATTGCATTTACATTTACACCTGTAGTACAAATGTACGATTTGAATAATTTTCAGTGTTTGAACATTGTCTAATTTAAACATAGATATATCTTCCCCGAAATTCACAACAGCAGATATCGCGTTTTTTCATTTAAGTAATCTGACGACGTGCCCCGATGCAGGATGATTTTAAATCAAGTAACCGCCACCACAATTGTTTCTTTTCTTATCTTTCTGTTAAAAACATCAAAACCGTCAGATTGTTACGACAGTTTAATGAAGATTCAACTCCGTAATACGCCTAGCCGCGTGCTGTGGAACCAAGAGTTCCGCTTAAAACAAATAATTACGCCTCTCTCGTGAAAAAATCAGTCAGTTCCGCGAAAAAGTGGCTTGTTTTTGGAGGTGACCGTTAATCGAGAAGGCCCGTCGGCAGGATTCGCTGAATTTACTCCATCATGCAAATCATAATACGAGGCCTGTTGTTTAAGGCACTGAGCAGAAATAGATGGAAGAAAGTCATGGACTCGACCGACCAGAACAGAATCTGTTGAAATCTTATCCGGATCGTGGCATCTTCCTGCCAAGCTTCTGAGATCCTGTTAGCTCGAGACACGTAATACACTGTCAAGTCACGTGCCAATTAAATTGACACTCATTTATACAACTAAATTGGAGGGTGTGGACGGTGGGTAATGCTTAGTAGTGAAGTATTCATACCTCAAAAGTTGGCTGACTTGTATTAGGTCTGTGGTACTCCATGTTAGTTTTGTCATTCTGCCAACTGGAAAATGCTTGCATGAAATCAGTTTATTTCTGTTGCTACAATGCAAAAAATACACTTCAAAACTTAGTTTTCAACAAAAGTTTATTTCCATGGACAATTCTTTGATGAAAATTAATGTATTGCGAGTTAAATTAAAAGCATGACGAAGGTAAAGAAACGCGCGCTCTCTGAAACTCAATATTTATGGCCTGTCCGTTCGCATCCGTTTGATGTCTTTAATTTGCACGTGTACATCTTTTAATGATTTTAGACATGAATTGTATTAATTATCACTATTTTATTTTAGTGACGACATCGTTACAACGTGAAATTACTCGTATTCCTTACCTCTGCTTGAACGCACTGAACTGACAGTTGGAGGCTTTAACAGCTGGCGCTTCGCTCATTTGGCTACTGGAAGTACGCATTTCTCTGAGCTTCAGTAATGCTCGACTGTTTCGGAACCTGCTAAAATCAGTGGTGCTAAAGCAGCATGCACTTTCTCCCCCGATTTTTTTCACGCAAAATTACGCGAAAGTACTCAAATTTACGAAAAATTATTCATGACTTTATTTCAAAATTTATCTTTAACGAACAGATTTGTGTAAGGGAAAATTTTCTAGCTTTAATATTTTTGTTGTAGGAAAACTCGAAAACAATTTGAACTTTTGGAATTTCAGAAAAACCTGAGTTTTTAACGAACATGAGACCTGCACCATTCTCTTAAACGTCCTTCATACTACGCAAAAACAATATTTAATAAGAAACAGTGGAGCCATTTTTTTTGAAAATTTTGAAAAAGTCCCAGAGGTTTCATGTAAATTATTCCTCAAAATTAAAATATCGGTTTCAAATCCAAGAGTCTACGACATCAGTCACACCGATTGAGGAATCTCAATTTTGGAGGAAACGTCTTAATTAATTTTAAAGTTAGGAAGCGTCTTATTTAATCGCTAGCGTTGTTCATAGTCGGACAACCAGACATTTTGCCATTATTCAATATTTCGTTATCAAGAACCCACAAGACATGGATTCTGGCTGCACCACGCGTTAGAGGATTTTTTAAAATCTAAATTGAACAGCTGAATACATCCACGTTTTCGTTTCTAGGGCCCTGTAATAAGAGTTTTCTGCCGTTTTTCCGCGCAACATTACATAACTTTCTCCCTACTTCGTAGCGAGAAAGTAAAAACGGACGACTGGACTGAAGACAACTTATCACGACCCGGTTAGCGGTCGAACACTTGTTTGCAACGAAGCGTACGCGTTCGCCCACCCGACATTGCTTCTCCGCGTGCGAAGTTGGTGGAAGCGACCTGAAGCCTTGGCGCACCTGCACCTGTAAATAATGCAGATTTATTCGCGAATTTATTCACCGCGTCGCGCCAGCAACGGAGGTGGGGTGGGGGTGATACATAATTAATAATTGGAAGCAACGCGGATGCACGCGGGAATGAACGGCGCGAGCGGGGTGCGGGTGCCTACAGGCTCACCGCCAGGGGTGCCAATGGTTGTATCCGTGCGTATTTGCCGGTTTGAGTCGACTGTGTGACTTTTCCGACCAGCTAACGGTGTCCGCAAGGCCTGGGCGTAATGTAATTTTCATGCTTGGGAGGTAACAGACATGTGGCAAACACGACGTATTCCCTTCAACGAAACTAAGAAACTCCGTCTTCCTGAGCTTTTTTTCGTTACTCAGCTGCAGAAACTGAGACGATTTTAGAGGAAAGCTACAACTCTACTTTTGCCTCGACCAGGAATCGAACTCAGGGTCACACCAGAGGAAGCTAGAACGCTGGTGCCAATGAGACATCCTTGAACTTCCATAGCAGTATATATTGTGGCGTCACCAATTAATTAAGTATAATTTTATTGTGGCATCGCCAATAACAAAATAATTTCTACATCTGGAAATAGCTCGCGTCGAGAAAGAAGTGGGTCAAGGGACGCTGCCTTCGCCGCGACGGTTTCTTTCGTTACGCAGCGGGGCCCGCCCCGACCGCACTCAGCCTCCTTTTCAGAGGTGGACCCGTTTATTGCCCCCCTCATAAAAAGACATAATGGCCCTGGCCGGAGCCCGGTCGGACAATGCACACCCGCGCGCCCCTCTTTTGCCAGCGACCCGGGACTGCCGCCGCCCCGAAGGAGTTCGCACGGAAGACACATTTACAACACGTCGTGATCGAAACCTTTCTCGGCCATCAACCGATCCCCTTCCAAACAAAGCCCGCCCCAGCACCCGTTTTGGCACGCGCCTGGACTCGGCACCCGAATTCCCGCAGGGGCTGTTTACAAACTAAATACAGTAGGCTGTCGATTAGCCCATGCCGACCGTCGAGGATCCGTGAAATGCGCTTCTGCATGCGCACGTGTCCAGACAGCTGCGAGCAGCTCCTGGAACAACTGACAAAGGGAAGCGAGCGAGAGAGAGAAGCCGGTGTTAGACAGAGAACAATCTACGGAAAAATACGGGAAAATTGCCACATGATTGGTTAATCAGAATTCTGCAACGCAGCCACCCTCAGCCAATGGGAAGCTTCGCCATGAGGGAAGGGAGAAATTCAGAGCTAGAAGCATTTTGGGAAGGGGAAAGGGAGTTCTGTTAAAAACGTGATGCACAGTGGAAAAGGGACTCTTCTTCTAAGATTTTTTCGGCGACACTTCTTCTAAGATTTTTTCGGCGATACTTCTAAGATACTTCGAGAGAATTCCAAGATACTTCTTGGTTGCTAAATTTGCTTGATTACTCAGTTACTTACGATCGGGACGCGAGTTCGGGAAAGACTTTCCCAGAGTCGAATTAGTTAGGACGCGACTAGTGGACTTGTCGCGGAGGAAACTCGGGCGGGAGACTACTGGATCCCGCGCCGTTTCCGCATCGGCCCGCCAGCCTTTGCCGCCTCCCGCGTCGGGCCGATTGACAGCCCACCGCGTTACGTCAACGCCCGTGGCCACTCGCCCCACTGAGCCTGCTCGAGCCGGCGACCTGGGATTGCCGCTACCTGCCGAGAGGGGATGCGCCGCTGAAGGTCAGCGACCCGGGACTGCCGCCGCCTCTGCTTCGAGGCTGCAGCCCGGCCCGCCCGCGGAGACAACGCAGCCACTGGTGAAAAACTACGAGACGAAGCCGTCTCGCAGAACAATCGTAACGGCGAGAAATTGCAAGTGGCCGCGCTCAGGCCCTGCAGACCTTAAGTGATGAATAGCACGTTTCATCAAAGAGTAAGCCTAATATGTTAGCCTTAAGGGAATTAACAACTAGTAATTAAGATAACCAGCTCACAGAGTAGATTTAGTAAAAAACTTGCGTCGCCCTTTGCGACATGTAACTTCCCTGGCAGCCCTTGGTGCCAGGAATAAACTGTTATTTGTTTTAAATGACTCTGTGCTATAATCAATGACCTCCCAACACTTCCATCCAGTCATATTTCAGGAGCTGAACCTGGCGCCCTCCCCCTCTCACATTAGGTTAGTTTACAATATTAATCTAATACTCGTAAGTCAGAACGTCCGTATCGGTTAGATGTAGATATTAACTGCAATCGTTTCACATACATGAAGGTATATGGGAGAGATATCAAAAATTCCTGTCGATGTATTGGCTGAAAGCATGATAAAATATTTCACCTTTCACCAAAATAATGATGTTCTAAATTTTGATATTTTTTACATCGGAAATTGTAGAGACATTTCTTTTTAAATAGTGACATGATACACAATATAAGCATACACAATATAAGTTACGCCGTTCCTAATAGCCGCTATGAACAAATCTTTAACACTCCTTCAACATTCAGGCGATATTTTCGAAATATATACCAGTCTAATGTTGTAAAAACCCAAAAATTGAAAATATACGTATTATTATGGTTTAAATCTTTGAGTCGCAATTCTGTGCGGCGTTTGTGGGTCAGTTTTTGTCTTGTGAACTTGCGTGTTTGTAAATGGCGGGAGATCAATTTTTAATATTATTTAAATTAATAGCAATATCTGAAGGCTGTTCGTGAACTTTCATGTATGTTTTGATGATTTTCAAAAAAAATTCATGATCGAAAAATTTGTCTCCTGTTGCATAAAACAAAGAAGTGAACTTGTTTTTATGTGATACGCGAACACAAACATTGTAGGAGAATATTTAATCCTCCCTCTTTAATTCCAAAAAAATTAATTCGAATAACCAGAATGATAAAATTAATTATAAAAATGAAAGCTTACTTTTAGTTGCTTAATTATTTCTAAGCTATCACGTTACCTTGAAGAAAAAGCGAGCTTATTTTGGGAAATGTGTACATTCCATCTCATTTATTTCAAAATATTTGGTGGCCCTTTTTCCACAAAAATTGGACATCCTTTACGTGGAACGTAGAGCTAATGAAGCTCGCTTGCTGCAACTTTCTTTCAGTAATAATTGCTTTACATCTTATTAAAAATATTTAGTTTTTGATTAATGGCGGGCGCTCTTGCTATGTTAGCTCGCCCCGCCTGCGCAAATTCTTAAATTGCGATCCTGCACCCCCGCTCGCCCCCGAGCCTTCGCGCCCCCTCCCCCTCCCCGTCTCAAGTTCACCGCTCCGGCCTAAGACTCGCCCGTAGCTATGCTCGCGCACAAACTTAATTTATTAATTTAAAATTAATCGTGTAATACTTCGTGCAAAGTCGTGACAGTTCGGGATTAAAAAAGTAAAAAAGTTTATTACTGGTGGTAATGTACTGCTGCCTCGGCTCGGATTTATGCTCAAAGCGGACAGCACTGCAACCCTTTCCCTGCCGCTGTTTAACCCCTTCCACCCCTCCCCTTCCTCTCCTCAAAGGGTTGGGTTGGCAGCGCTGGTTGATGAAGCGTTTTGCTCCGCTCCGATTCGGGCGTGGAATTGAGGGCATGTCTTAACTCGAAAGCTCCGCGTTTATTTGAGATACATTCCCAACGCAGAGTAGTAGCGAAAAAGTTTGGCCCGCAGGAGTCAAAATTGTCATAGTTTGCTTCTAATCTCCCGTTTGCGGACATTGTGGGTTATTCTGAAATGACTGAAGCAAGAAATTCAAGCGTTACCATTTTTCACTTCGATAATCACACACAGACACACACACACACACACACACAGAGAGAGAGAGAGAGAGAGAGAGAGAGAGAGAGAGAGAGAGAGAGAGAGAGAGAGAGAAAAGAATAAGCGATTGTCGTGATAGTGCGTTCTCATTATCAGAAGGCGAGAAGGAACTTATTGATAGCTTGAGAAAGATGACTACATTCGGGTGCTATTTTTGGGGATACTGTAGGTGTTAGTGCAAGCCAACTATACATCCTAACTACACAATTTAGAAGCTACACAACACGTATCATCTCATACTTACAAATGCATTTGAAAGTTTTTACTGTTAAACACTTGATAAAAGTTGTGTTTATAAGAAAAAGAAAAAAAGAACTGAATTGTAGTTTAACCGTTGGACTTTGTACTAGAGATTTCGCAATGATGTCGACACAATTTTTGATTCGACAACATTTTTTGTGCCATAATGCGTGAGCAACAAGACTAAAATATATCACGACAACTGAAGTAACACATTAACAAATTATGTTACTCATGATTAAGAATTATTAGCTTGTTTGTTTTTAAATATTATTAATCTTCGGCTATTGTATATTTGGATTGGATTGGATAATTATTAAGGATTGCGGTTAGGGTAATGATAAATTTGGCTGATAAATGTGATAAATATATCCAGGGTCGCGCTTCCTGTGATTCTGTTGTTTGTCACTCTACACAGAGAAATATTTTAAGCGATGGTTTTCTGAAATGATTTCCAATAATATAAAAATTTGCTCGTTATTTTCTTTTGGTGAGAAAGATTTAGAGTTATTACATTCTTCTAGTTCTATTTGGCAATACACATATTAAAAATATATACTACTACAGAATCTGAAGACTCAATTTTTTTTGTTTTGGTTTTGGTTTTTCTTCTACGAATGCTTATTTCTGAGACCTTTGTTTCATGATTGATTGGCAGTTTGTTTCCCAGGTATGGGTTTGTGTTTGTTTAAAATTTATTCGTTGTTTTAATGTTGTTTATTTGTTCTTTCTAACATTTATTTCGTCATCATTGCTTTATGAATCATATCCTCATTTATTACTTTTGCGTGTTCACTCACTATCATGAAAGTAACTCCCATGCGGCTTTTATTAATTATGAACCTCTGTTATTTCCAGGTCAGTGTGCTGAAAAAGTCAAAGCGGTCTGCAGCTCGTAGCATCTGTAAGTACAGGGAGGCAAATTCAGACAGGTAGTCAATTTCTGACAGTTAATCTATACATTGGTTGAATGGTATTACGAGAAGAAATCAATGTATACACTTGTACGGTTACAAAATATGAACTTTATACTAGTATCTATATATTAATGTAATGCTATACCTCAACAAAAGTGTACCAACAAGTAGAATGCACCAAGTATATATTCTTACACAACCAAAAGTTTCATTTTTCACTACCGTCGTTCTCATAGCTTATATGTCGCGCTTTTCACATTTTCGCTGTTTTGTTTTTATGGGCTCCGTTTCTTAGTTCAGAAAATTCAGGATGAAATAATACTTCTTCTTCTGCCCTTCAGTAAAGGAAGCCTCATGGTATAGCAATACATTATGCCAAAAGATGTAGCGATTCAGTATGTAATCACTCGGTCGGTCTCTCGGACATTGCACCAGCAACTTAAGAAAAGTCTGAGAAGTCTGCAGAACTGAGTAGATTTAGTTAATCGTAAAAGACCTTCTGCTGCCCCAAGTATTGGCACCTGTAAAGTAGGCACGATAATTTCTGCTCGACTCTGGGTCTGGCCAGGATTCATTCTCTAACTCCTAATCTTCCACCATCATTCATCCTCTCACCCCATCCTCCATCTTACCACCGCATCCTCCCAGGCGTCCTCCCACTCCATCCCCTCACGCCCCATCCTCCCACCCTCCTCCTCACCCACTCCATCCCCTCTTCTCATCCTCCCAGCACCATTTTCTCACCCTCCGTTCTCTCTCCAAAATCCAGACTTCCACTACTCTTTTCTTACCTCCACCCACTCACTACCTTTTTTCCACCGACATTATTCTCCACTGTCTCGCCCCATTCTGTCGCCATTCCCACCTTCTTGCCCCCCCCCCCCCGAGGCCGTGGCAGCGTGGGGGTGGCATCGGGCGGCGTCGCGGCGCCTTCGTATTCCGGGCGCCTGCGCGGGGCTCAGGCCGGGACGGGGCAGGGGGAGGAGGCACGTGTAATTACACGTGGCTCTCTCGCCTCCCCCCACCCCCACTCCAGCCCCGCGTGCCGAGGATCGCTGCCTGCGCCGAGACTCCGGCCTTCCGCCCTCCCTCACGCCCTCCCTCACGCCCTCCCTCACGCCCTCCCTCACGCCCGCCCCTCCAAAGAAGGCGCTCGCGGGGGCGCCCAACTGCTTCCGTCCGCGCGCGCCGCGGGGGAAGCGAATAAGTGGAGTGGTGACGAAGGTGGAGTGGAATGTGAAATGAGTTGTGAAACGAGAAAACCCCGTGAAAAACTGCCAAGAACCCAAGCCCATCACAAACTTCGTGCGGCGCGACCGGACGTGAAAGTAATATTCGTGGAGGAGGTACGCACTTACTTTCACTGTTTAATTACGGTTCACGGCGTTAGAATTTTGGTGAACCGCTGTATTTTTAATTGATTTTGACTGTTATTCTAACCCTCCTAATGCAAATAAGTAAATATTAACTTCCTGCACTGGCAAACACTACTGCTTCGTTATTCTCTACCTCGCTCCTTAATTGCCCACTTGAGAAACATTTAGTTCCCGATTTCCGCATTCTCGCAAAAGAATTAGCACATCACTGTATTTCTTTTACATCCTGAATAATTCTGCACGTACCGCATTTCAACTTTGTTTTGATCTGTCGAATACTGCCATCGCTTCTGACGTTTATCTCGGTTAAAAAGGCGATCTCATCATTTATTTGTTCTCTATGTTGCGGTGAATTTTATAACCGAAGCATTTTATGACCGATGATCTCCACTTTTAACCTCGAATGTCGTTACCTTTCTTTCGTAGTACTGGTAACCCTTCTCCGGGCAACCTTAAATCTCCAATGTTATAAAGTAGAGAACAAAGGTTCTACTACGACAATGAACACTTGCAGAGTTTGGCTCATTGGCCCTAACAGTTCAGGTTTTTATTCATGCCTCAATGTTTGTTGCAAGAACAAGAGAATTTTCCGACCTTTGGATCGGGTAAAACTTGAGTAATTGTAAGCAGCATACCACAACTACACGACGTTCAAATCATTGTCAATTTGAATACTTGCCAATGGTGCATTCGTGAGTGTCGTTCCTCCCCGCCGCTGAGGATGAAGTCTTGGGCGTATCCTCAGGGCGTCCTCGCGTGGCGACTTTTTGGAACGGTCAAATGATCATACGAGTGAGCGAGCGGGGGCGAATGCAAACAGACCTGTGGGTGGGCGTGCTGGCTTGTCGGCCAGAGTGACAAGAAAAGTTACGGACGGGCGGACTTAGGGAGAGGTTGAACGAATGACGAGACGGCGGTGAAAGTTGAGGGCATATGGGGATCGGTAAGCGAGCGAGTGGCAGGCATGTAGGCGGGCAGGAGGAGAGAACAGGTGGGTGAAGCGGCGCACCAAGGGACTGGTGATTGGGCTGGTGGTTGGGCTGGTGATAGAGTTGGTGGTAGGGCAGGTGGTAGGGGTGGTGGTAAGGCTGGTGAAGGGGCCGGTGAAAGGGAATGTGATGAAGTTGGTGATGGGGTGGGTGTCCCCGTGGGCGACCGGGTGGGCATGTATTCAGGCGAGCGTGCGCCTGCCGCCGTAATGAAAGGCCGGGCCCTCCAGCCCCCATCGCCGGCCACCTGGAGGCGCTGGAGAAGGCTTATTAGCGCTTCCAGAATCCAATTTCGCCGCCTAATGCACCTCTGCTCCTCTCTCCCTCCCGCCCCGGCGCTGCACGCGCCTTTCGGACATGAGGCTCCTGTCGTCGCACCTCTGGCCAGCCAACTCGGCCTCGGGGCGAAGGAAAAGGGATTTTCCCACGGGTGAAGTTGACAAGAAATTACGTCAAAGACTATTAGACTTTTTACAACCAATCGCTAGAATTACTTTCCATTTATTCTTGAATCGTAGAGGAGTGTATTCGAATTTAATTTCGTAATAGATGATATCAAAATTAATAATATTATTTAATGAATGTTAGAATTATATATAATGAAACGTGAAAAATTAATGCGTGTTTAGTAGTTTAAAATTTCAAAAAAGACGTTTCTTTTGAAAGTGAAAATAAAAGGTTATTCAAAAGAAGTCTCGAAGGTTCCATTTTCAAGAATGTTACTTGGTTACTGCCCTTAACATTTTCTCTCTGAAAACAACCTTCAAATAAATTATCTCGATTAGAGTAATGGGTAATGTTTGTATATTCGATTGTAATTTCCTACGAGTCATATAAAATTGATCGTAGGCTTCACTGTACAGTGTTCCAGCAGATTTAGTCTCCCTTGGCGTGCAAAATACCGTCCCACCTTGCGCTCATGTCTTTATCCCCCATTCTCTATTAAGGCGAGAGGAAATTACAACAGTGGCAGAGTAATATATTCATCTGCTGTTGAAATATTCTAGGCTTTTAAACGTAGTGAGGAGAGTTTCGTGTGCTGCCACTAACTGACCAACAATACCGTAATATGATTCCAAGAATGAAAGCCCATTCACAATGCAAACACAAACATGAGCAAGGCGTTAACTTAAAAGTTAGGACTACATTCATACGCAGACTTATTCACAATGCTTAATCTTAAAAGCTTGCAACCTTCAAGCTTCTGTGCTTATGCTTGATTACGACATAAGAAATAAACCAATCACAGTATGGTAACTCAAAATTGAGAATCAAAATAGAAGAGAAGTCAATAAACGACCTAGCGCCTATGGATACAGTCGATACCTCTAAATCGATTCTCACATCCAACCAATAGTAAATTAGAAAGTCCAACAGTCAATATAAACTTTTATTTTGCTTACATTTATGTTAGACATTGTGAATACTTCAGTCTATCACTTATGTTAATGTTTACGTCTATGCGTTATGCTAATGTTCACGTTTGCATTGTTAATGGACCTTAAAGATTATTGAACGAGTTATTGAAGTAAATAATGTTAGCTGGCTACTTGCCACTATTTTTGCAGTAAATACATTAAATCATGCATGTCCTTCACACGCTTCATGAAACATGGATGATCCAGAATGCTAATATCTATACGTAACTCCCTCCTCTCTTTTTATATCTACTATTTATTTAACTGGGTATTTTCTATCTTTTCGTGGACTGCACATGTTTTTTTTTCTATTGGTAAACAAATTTACACAGAATTTCGGAAAATAAATACTACCAATACCCATCGCATGTAGATGGGTAAAAACTGTTCACATTGTTGCTAATGAAAAAATTGCAAAACAACATCAACAACCCAACGTTGTATGGATTTTTACTAGAGGCACTTACCCCTGTTATTTAGGCAACCTCGTATGCACAAGTGTTTTGCAGGTCGCGTCTTGTCGGAATCAACGATGATACGTGTGCTACCTTCGGTATAACTGTGCCCACGGGGTTGACTCACAATCTGGGGGAAATTTTCCAATGTATAAAAGCACATAGTTCTCTTATATACATTTTCCCACAGCGTGTTCATTGGCAAATATGACATTTCCAAACCCTCTGCATGCCTAAATGATTGTAATATTTTGAGCCATCCTTATTGCCATAACATATTGACCTTTGCCCCGCCCCGAGATTCCCCATTGCTCCCCGCCAACACTTCCCCCGCTCCTCGCTCCCTACTCACGATCCCCGAACTTCCAACCCAGCGCCCGTGATCCCTTCCCCTCCATCCCACTGCGCACCCCCGCCCACTCACCCCCGTTTATCTATCCCGCCCTTCCACCCCCGCCCATCCACCCCACCCATACTATCGTGCCCATCCACACCTGCCTCTCCATTCCCACTCTTCCACACCCTCGATTACTGCCCCTTTCTCCCCGCCCATCGCACCCCTCCACTCCCTCCCCGCCCCTACCCCCGCTTCCTTACTACACTCCCCACCCCTTTCCCGCCACTCGCTGTCAACCTCTGGCATCCCGTTCTCCGCACGCCGCTCCCCGTCCCTCGCTCCCGTCCCACACGCCACCGCCTCCCCCTCAGTTCCCGGCGCCTGGTCGCCCGCCCCCGCCCCCCGCCCCCCGCCCCCCGCTCCCCGCCTCCCGCTCCCAGCCCCTCGCTCTCCGCACGCGCCCCTTTCATTTTCCTCTTCATAAATCCGCTCGCGAGATTTACGCGCGTAATAATGCGATCGCGGGCGCCACCGTAATCCCCTGCTCGCCGTAATGAACGCCACTTCGCCTCCGCGCCGGTGGCAGCCCTGAGACGTCTCCGTTCAACGCGAGACGCGCAGCACTTGACGTGTCTCGCGCCGAGAATAATTGCGTCGGCGCGTGGGAGGTGTTTGCGATGCGTTTTGCACATCGATTTTCGTTGTTTTAACACGTGTCTCTCAACCTGACCTTCAAACGCTTGTGGTTTGTGCTTTAACACCATCGTGCCAACATTCGGTCTATTTGGAACCAGTTATAAATAGGAAATAATTACATGGTTCAAAATGTATTTTACGTAGCAGCACATATTCCGCGATAGGTTATGCAACAATACTTCCAGAATCGCAGAAACTGCTTATCAGGACGTATCGCCGACGTCACCGGCTACCTACGACCGGCGCCCCGTAGTGTACTACTTGAACCCACGCGAAAACACATGTTTTCTACAGTAAAAGCAGCTTATACTTTGCATTAACGAGTTAGATCGCAGTTACTTCCGTTTGTTGGCAAAAAAGTGCAACATTAAAAGTACGTTGTTATCTCCAGTGAACCAATTTGTGCTACTTTAACACATTATCTACAACGTGAATACAATAATCATCATTCTTCAGTTACTCATTACCATTGTTACCAAAATTTGCTTGGGATTTTTCGTTAAAAATTGTTTCTAAGTAATTTATATTAATTTCTGTTAACGGACAAAAATACAAAAAGAAACCTCCTCAATAAAGTAACTTTCATGTGATAAGAAAGAAGTGTTTTAAATACAAATGTGAAAATTGACGACTGATGTGATATTCACGGTTGACATTTTTATGTTTTCACATTCTTTTTGTTGAACGATAAAAACGAACGTGGCATCTATTTTCGTGAAACTAAAATATCTGAAAACAGATGTTTAAAAAGGAATATTGCTGGGAATTGCTGGGAATTCAAACACTAGGAGGATAGTAATGAAATCACTCTTTGGTACTAATCGTTTTTCCCGTGTTTAAGAAACTGAATTCATTAGAATTTGAAATTTGCCGAAAAAGTATTTAATTAGGTAAAGTATGAACGGAATATTCAGCTGAAATCGTACCATAAATATTATTGATTCAGTAGTTCATATAAAAGTGGATGACCATGCTAGTTTTTAAATGCGGTATATGGTATTTTTGTCAATTGGTATTTTGTATCATCTTCTAGTAAATAACTTGAATCTATTGCTTCGATACAGTTCTATTTGAACGAATGTGTGTTAAAATTACTGAAACCTGGAGATATAAAAGTGAATATGATAGAAACATAACTAGGCATTTCACTTGAATTGCTTTAATGGTTGAGAAGATTAATATAATTCATTCAATCAGTTCCATTTTGCACGGATGTAAATCTTTGAACCAAAACGTAATCATATTACTTTTACATTTGTTGAGACTTGCATATATTACAAAACGTACAGTGTGTCGGTGAGACCTCTATGAACTGACATTTTGGTAATTGTTAGAGACGTCTCTTCTTTTTCATAATATGTGGATTTTTGTAGCCATTGATGCTGCATTATAAGAGGCTTAATGCTGTAAGTACAATTGGTTTCACATTTTAAACTCTTATTGAATTACCCATCGGAACATTCGAATCCACTTAGTGCATTGACCCGTCAAATAACTAACTGATATTTTGAGAGCAAATCTGGTTCAATACCTGATCTTGATAAGTGCTGATCGACTCTGAACATTGAATGGATTCTAATATTATAGTATTAAAATATCGTCGCTTGAACGAAATTAAAAGTTGAAAAAAATAGGCATTTCGATATTTCAGGCCGTTTTTTGTTAGCTAACTAACTGGATTCATGAAGAGTTTTCGATATTTACATGGAGAATTATTCTCGTGTTTAGAATCAGATTAAAATTTTAAAAAATACCAAAGCTGATAGATTATTTTGTGATCAACCATAAAAAGGATGTGTTGTTCCGTTATCGGCTTTAAATTTTGATTTTCCTCAATTATATGATCATTTTATGCTTTATTTTATTTACATGAAAATCACATATAGGCAAACTTTCCAAGCCTTTGTTCCCGTCATATTGTACGAACACCTTTCCACTTGAATGTTTTGTGATACATTGAATTAACGAATTAATTACGCAAGGGGCACGTGGCTCCAAAATTAAATTCCATTGAGCTGAGAATTCACAAGTACTAATTACTGTGTTAATTATTCGTTAATGCAATTTCTGCATTATGAAATCGTTCGCTTTCAAACCAGTGCTGTGGGGCCATAAAACATGCCATCCTCTGTGACACAAAGTGCACCCAGCGGACGCACATACCGCAGTCAGATTTATTTTAAAGGAATCTGTTTGCCCGCATAGGCGAGTGCTCGATATAATTGCCTTTCCCCTCTGTCTTTGTCAATGCGTTTATAAATGAATTTTGTAGAGATTATCGTTACCCCAAGGCAACGTATAGTTGAACAATACAATACCTTAACAAAAGAGCTACAGAACTCGGGCAATCTTTCCTTCCACTATCCTCTTCCCCTACTCACATAAGCTTACAGTTTCATATACTACCATGTCGAACGGGAATGTAATTCTTTTCCCCGGCTGGGGCTGTGCTCCGCTGATGGGAGATGCCTGGACGGGGAAAACCCTACAAAACATCGTGTAGTTTGTCGCTAGATCTCCCCATGCTGCAGGGGAACTACAGCACAACCACATCTCACAGTAAACACATTGACTACACCTACGGGACCGAATGATGCGCCCGAAAACACGCAATAACCCATCTTTCGTGTTCTCTTCATATGTTCTCTTCTTTGTAGTTCACTAGTAATGTATTTTATATATCTATGTCCCAGGATCTGTATTTCTAACATTCTTCGGTTCCCTCTCTTTCGATCGCTTCGTTAATATCTGTCCACTGTCGTACGTCCCTCGCCCTATCAATTGTCTATTCCAGTATTCTCTATTTTCGCCCTCCGACCTTTCTTCGTAAATACACTCTTTTTTCGTTCTGGCATTTAAGACTGCTTCACTTTCCGTCCCTCAAAATCCTTTTATACCGACTGTCTCTCTTTCTCTCTCTGTGCCGCCAGCAACATCCTCGAATTTCTCATCCTGCCTTTTCTCGCACACCTGCACCTCAACACGCGTCCGAGTTTCGTCTCTTCCTGCTGCTCCTCAACCACACCTCCGAAAATATTTCTCCCGCATCGCCTTCGGCTCATTTCCCATCGCAGTCTGGGTGAGTGCGCGAATCTTCCTGCTTCCTCCCCGCCGCCATTTCCTCCTCCTGCCCATGCATCATCCTCGTCCTATCGCTCGCTTCCCCTGCCGCCAGCGCCTCATTTCCTCCTCCGGGCAGGGCGGAGGGGGACCTCAGCGACTCCCTCCCTGGGAGCGCAGGCGACGGACAGGGCGGGCAAAGCGTAGAGCGGCCTGGACGGACGGGGTGGACCGGGACGCATGGGACGGGCCGGGACGGATGGGGCGAGGTGGACGGGAGGGGCAGGGCAGAGCTGGGTGGGGTGGAGCTGGGCTGAATGGAGCAGATGGGGGTAGGGCGAGGTGGAACGGAACGGGACGGGACGGGGCGGGGCGAGACAGGCGGACGCGGTGGGGCGGAATGGGGCCGATCGGGACGGGCTGGACGAGGTGGGGCGGGGTGAAACGGAGCGGAGTGGGGCTGGAAGGAGTCGAGTGAGGCGGCAGTGGACTTGGCTGAGCGAGGACGCATGCGCCCGCTGTGCTGGCGAGGACGGCGAGAGCCGCCTTTGACCTTTTGTCGGGACATTGTCAGCCACCCGCTGTGGGATTAGGCTTTTTGAAGGAGAAAGCCGCCATATTGCACGCCCGCCCTTCGCGGAACGACCCTAGGCCTCGTCATAGGACGGAACGTCATAGGATTGGAACGTCATAGGACACACACCACTGTCACGAAAGTCCCATTTCATGTTCGGTAAACCGAAGAGTCAATCCTTCTGTTTCTATCATATGACCAAAAGCTTAAAAAATGAGCACATTTTCTTCTTTCTTCTTCAGCTTTAATAGTTGATTTAGAGACGAAATTAACTTAACAGAAGAAATAGTTGCAAGTGTGAAGGAATTTCGTCCTCTTCCGAATGTAGTAATTTTCAATAAATGTGGATGATTAAGTAAAAACTTCTCGCTTTCATCCTTGCGTCCTCTTGCCAAACAACCACACCACACTCACCAATGCACTAATATCGTGAAGATCCGAGGGGGCAGCTCCGACTCAACTCACCATTGCTAGCCACGAGTAGCACCTGAACGCTAAGTCTATAAACATACTTGAATAAACATCCTCACACATTCTTGAACTAACTTACAATATACCATCAGTTATGTTCCCCGAATAGAAAGGTAATACTTTGGAAGCTCGGTTCACAAAATTAGTTGAACAGAAGGAAAACCGGAGGTGATATCGTCAACCCAAGCGCCGCCTCCTGTCCCATTGAACCGCCGGTCGCGCTGAGAACCCATGTTACAATCTTGGGCGGAGGCTGAGTCGCAGTCACAACCCTCACCCCCGAAGCACCCTCCCCGCGCGCTCTCAGCGCCGCTCGTAATTAAACGGCCTATTGAGGACCTACAATGCGGGCGCGGGCTGGCAGAGAGGGGAGGCGACCATTTGCAGATCTGACTCGACTCCCAGGTCCCGCCGTCACCTCCGCCGAATCTGCCCCCCCCCCCCAACCGCCCACACAGCCGGTGTCCCCGCCGCCTCTGCCGCCCCCTCGCCACCCCCTCGCACACACCGCCTCTACCGCTCCCGTCTTCCCTCCGTCGCCCCCTCAGTCTCCTATATTGTCACTATTATCGTCAACGTCACTGTCACCGATGGAATGGATGAAAGAAGGATAAAGAAAGGTTAAAGGTGACAGATTATCACTCTTCTCCCTGTTCTTTCACTTCTTATCTCTCTCTTCTTTCTCCTTCTCCATCTTTTCTTTCTCCTACTTGACTTATTCCTATGACTTGACTTGTTTCTCCGACTTGACTCGCTTCTGCTTCCTCGCTTACGCCTTCCAGCGCGTTTGCCAATGTCACCGTCACCTCCATATCCCTTTGCTTATGAGCATTCTCTTCCTTCTCATTCTCCTCCTCTTCTGCCCCTTCTGCTCCTTTTGCACTTTCTCCCTCCTCCTCCTCCTCCTCTTTCGCTGTCGCCTTCCAACGCTGACTCTAAAACGAGCCGTAGCCGCTGCCACCGCATCTACGCTGTCGCCTTCAGTGCCAAAGCCGCCGCCGCCGCCGCCTCCCGCGGAAGGCATTCGTTTGAATCGCGCCCGCCGCGCTGGCGGAAGCTTAAGGCTCCACCGCCTCCCGCCCCGCGCCGCCCCGCCCTGCCCCGCCCCTTCCGGCCTGACGCTGGAGCCCTCGCGCTCGGGGCTGGCGGCCGGGTGACGTCACGAGGCGCCCCGCGCTCGAATTGAAAATGAGGCGTCTCGCAGGGTTGAGAAACCGGCGCGGGGGCTCCCACGATAATGCTCGGGAGACGAGACGGTGGAGGAAGGGATGGCGCTGAGAAGGGGAAGTGTGGCACGCGCCCGGATGAGAACCTCGACAGCTCTCCGGGGATGTACATGCAACACATCCCCTGCCAGGCGCATTCTCACCACGGTACCGTACGGTACCACGTTTCACACCAAGGAACCGCAATGCCCTTTTTTACCTGAGTTACCTCGTTAGTTAGTGCACAATCGACTGTAAGTAATTTATGCCAATTAAAAGCAGTTGATCAGCACTCGAATCTTAACTCTAATAATTTTTAATAAAGAAGTTGATTAAGACGATCCACCTTCCCGTAAAATAAAAACACATCAAGTAATCTCAACTCGACTAAGAATTTAACATTCTCTACTAACTCACAAGCATCTTGAAGCAAGAGAACCTCCCAAAGTCCGTGAAACGTGTAGGACGTCCATCACCGTTATTCGTGCCTTGACTTAAATAACTTTAGAACTAAATATGAACTACCAAATAGGAAATACAAGAGTTACTTAATGACATATGCATGGCCTATAAAGTACTTAACTTCTTATCTGAAATAGCGATAGATAAAAATATAGAACGTTGATATTTCTCCTTTATGTTCAAAATTAAAAATAGTATCTCAACATCTGACACCCGATACCTGGAAGAAGACCTACTTTTGTCAAGTTGACAATTATGTACCATTTTGGAATTCTTGCATTTGCATCTCTTTCTTTTAAATACTCTTTTGTATTACTTAAGTGATTCAGATATTGTCAATTATCTGTACTAATCAAGTGATCGCTCATGACCTCGTTGTTAATGCGACGCTAATAAAAAACCAATCATATAAAAATAGGAAGTTGATTATTTGCGAACAGGTGGAAGCACTATCGAATATTTTCGTACTAAAACATGTGGTTAAATGGTATCGTAAGATCTCGTACGAAAAAAAATGACCCTCCTTACGAAACCATATGATCTCACATGGCAGCCAACGTGTTAAAGCGCCGCCTACAGCATGCGAGGGACCGGGGAAGGAAATCTATATCGACGGTCGACAAAACCGGACATGCTCGCTCCATTCGTAGAATCAGGGGCATTACTTAGCGGCGGCGATGGTGTGACGGTTAGCGTACCGCACTGTTATACCCAAGCTCGCGGGTTCAAACCCGATCGAAGCCGTGGATTTTTAGGGCGACAAAATCCTTCGTACGCCTTCCTTCGGAGGGGAAGTAAAGCCGGCTGTCCCATGTTCGTAGATTTACTTGCATGTAAAAGATCCTCAAGCCTAAATGACGCCTCTGAGCTAAATTCAAATCGCCTGTTTCTCGCCCAAGAAATACATCCTTTCTCTGCTAGTTGATGAAAGGAGCGTAGCGAAATTTGCGTGGTCAGACGGAAGAGCGGGCCTGATGGCCCGAGTCTCGCCACGTAAAACAAGGCAAATTCAAATTCAAATTCAAATTCAAATTACTATCGCCTTGAAAAGGCGCCAGGAGTTTCCATTTTAAATGTATTTAATTATTTGAATCGGTTGTTTTTGAAGTTTGTTCTTGTAGGTTAGAGTTTAAACATTCCTTTTCTCCAGTATTACATGTAAAACATACAAGAATGGAAATTGCTTTTTGAATTATGAAAGTGCCAGCAACTCAACACGTTAAATTTCTTGCCACACATGAAAGCTAAGTAATTAATTATAGACATCCAAGCCATACTGGATTTATGATTCAATATTTAAACTACCTAAACTACTAACGGATGCTTGTATATTTTCCATTTATTTTTGATAGTAGGTTGGTATAAGAGTTGTGTCGGTCGAAGATGTACGGTGTAACGTCCAAAGAGCTTATTCATGACATTAGATCTTTATAGGATAAATTAACTTCCGCGACATTTGTCAATATAAATAAATATTATTTTTTAAAATACTGTTCTTGTTCCTTTGGCAGTTCTCCTTGCTGTTGATTCTTCTTTCTTGCGCAGTCCTCTTTCAGTTTGTGCCTCGGCTCAAGAGTTGTTTACTCCATCTTTACTTATCATTTACCTCTTATATTTAAAATGACGATAATGTATTTTTATTTAATTATCCTTAATCCTGAAAAATGTAGGCCCAAAGAACTGTTTTAGATTTTCTTCAGTTTATAATATGACTTAACAACGTTTTGCTTTTCTATCCCGAACATTTAAGACACTCCAAATGGACAAGTCATTAAAGCATATCTATGTAATATTAGAAAAAAAACTTAGTTTATGTGTGTTTTAATTTACGAATGTAATAAAATACTGTACACATAAACATATTAAATACTTGATATTTTATATTGTTTGTGTTTTTAAACATAAGACTCATTTTGCTATAGTCTGCGTACTCATTAAAGCTTTACAAAAATTTACATATCTTTTTATTTAGAATCTACATATTTAATATTACACCATTTCCGCGTACGTAAGCACACATGTTTTAAGATCTAATAGCAAAAATGGCATGTTAAAATCTCATAAACTTATTTTCCTTTCCCCTCCTTTCTCATACTCCGTTTCCCTCTACTCTCAGACTGTACTCTTACGTTTTCCACATTTTCTACGTTGCCTGAGCACATTAAAAGACGGAATGTTCGCGATATCTATCTCTGTGACCCAAAGAAACAAGTTCTTCATGTGCTCTAGTGACTGGCGACATGCAGGAGAGCGTGTGGACTTACTGTAAACTTCAAAATTGTTTCAAGTATGGCAGTTCATAATCTACTATGTAATAAATATGTATATTATTCTTTTGCATTTTGCCTATCAAAAATGTTGATAGAATGTGCCTCTAAATTCTTAGATTTTGTTCAATTTGACATGTCCTTGTTTCGCCGCGATTGTTTCCAAATGTAATATTGCATAAGTCAAGAGTTTTGTGAAAGTATTGTACTTTATTTTTGAATTTTAAAGACCTACTTTTAGAGATTAATAATTTATGGAAATGGAAAAATTTGAAGTTGACGAAATGATAAGAAAATTTTGAGTTACTAGAATATTTAGCATTTAGAATAATGAGACAACAGTTCATTGTCACGGTTTTGTTATGAGATAATGCGAATATATTTTGCTAAGTAGTAATTGTTCTTCTGGAATTGTTTAGTTGTAGTAGCCTGTGGATTGTAGCCGCTCTTCAACACTCTTTTACGAGTATTTTGAGTCCGTGAAAATGAAAAACGTAAGGAAAAGGGCGTCCCTCCGTGGAATGGCTTCAGTAGTTCACTTCAACAAGAAATGGCCCATCACTTGCCACTATCTACATCATAACGAGTGCAGTTGTCAGTGGAATGAGCTTGAGCAAAACAGTGACGACGGAAGCAATCAGCTGCATTATCGCAGATGAATATAAATTAAGGTTTTCAATTAAGCAAATTTCAATGAAAATCATATTATTTCTAGTCTTAGAATTGCATCGTTCTGTATATACGAAGAATCATTCTTTTTAAGAAGCAATGTCTTCTTTTCCTCATTTGAGAATGTAACAGCTAAAAATATAACTGTGTAGATTATTTTAGTGTGTGCTAGTTTCCTTTTTCCCTTTATTATTTCATGCATCTACTACATTATAAACCTCATCTGTTGATATAGTTATAGATGTAAAGAACTGTAGATCATTTGAAAGGTCTAAATATCTGAAGTTGGGCACCTGCCCCATTACAGTTTTAAAAATCTGTTTTGTTTCTCTGCCCCAAACGAAGTCGGGAAACCTTTGTCACTAAGTGACCAGTGGGGCCGCAAAGAGCGCCGACAGAGGACGGTGTTGCCCTGCCTCTCCGCCCCCTCCTCCGCCGCCCCCGCCGCCCGACTTTTTGCCCCCCGGGGCTCATCCGGCGGAACGATTGTGTAGGCGCTGACAAGAAATAAACGATGTAGAAACCGCCACGGGCGCTTAGCGCCGTGCGTTGATAGATGTGGCCCCCACCTCCACTTCCACCCCCACCCCTGACTCCCGGCCCGCGCCGCGTCGCTTTTTATCGAGTCGCAGCGCTCGACCCGCGTTTATTCCGTGTATTAGCTGCTGAGCGAAGCAAAGAAATTGAATGCGAGGCGCAACATCGACAACTTTTCTTCTCGACTATCTCGAAACTGCAGCGGCGGCGGCGGCGGCGGCGGCGGCGGCGGCGGGCGAAGCGTCGACGGTGGCGACGGCGACGGCGCGTGGGGTGGAGTGGGAGAGACACCCCGTCATTAACTACCCCATTTCGCGTCGCTTTGATCTCGTCGCCGACTCGAATTTCGGCGGAAGAGTTGCCGAGCTCTTTTCCCAGTGCTCTCCATTTCCTGCCGGTTATTGAGACTTTATCGATATCAAAGGCACACAATTTTCGGTAGAACTTACAATATGACTCTATTGAAGAGTCTTTATTGGGGAGCTGTGAAGAGGAAACTGTCTGTAATGTTTCCGAAGCACTTTTTACATCGGGATGGTTTCGATAAAATACCTCGAGTTCTGTGATTATTGAATGTAAATCGATCAAGTTTTTACAAGCTCTGGCTACTTCCTTATGACTTCGGTAGTTAAAATATGAATGGCGAAATTGAATATTTTGAATTGAAATGTTTGGAGAATTGATATAATCAAGTGGTTTCACACAGGTGTGTTGCGAAATTCAGAATCGAATGTAAACATACTATTCTATTTAAGCAAAATATCAAACTACAGTTGACTGAATATTTTTTTTATTTTTCAAAATTATAATAGGACCCCAGAGATAGCTAATTTGTTTTAGAATACAATTTTTTTCAAAAATATCATCTTTGTATTTATGAATTTGGACTCTTCACTGATAATCTTCGGATTTCAATGATCGAAAAAATTGTTTTTGTAATTTTTTTAAAAACCGAATACCGAACAAATAACACAAACATCAATAATTGTAAATATATAAATAATGTACTATTCTTTATTGCGAATAAGAAAAATATTCTATGAAGCAGGTTTTTCAACTTTTTTGTAGTTGTATATGTCGTCGGAAAGAACTGTACTTACAACTGTACAGTACTGATTATTTTTGATAGACAATATATAACGGTCTCCCCAACATCAACTGTCTATAAAAACATCTAAGTTACATTAAATTGAAAAGAGTTCAAATAGTAATTAATTGTACATACAAAAATTCCAAAAATAATAAATTTACAAGTCGTATCTTACAAAATATTCATAGAGTAATTGTTTTTTCAGTGTAATCATTTCTCAATGACGTAATACACGTTTTTGATTTGAGCCATACAGAAAATAGTGCTCTCCTTGGACGATTTCCTGGGCTACATCTGAAGGCGATCTCGAGTGCTATATTTCTTCGTCGCTGAGCGCGCGGTGCTCTCCTAAGGCAATCTTCAGAACAGAATTCTCTTCACAATTCGGCGTGAGACGCTCTCCTGAGCAATCTCGAGAGCAATGTTCCCTCGTCGCAGAGCGCGCTCCGCCCTCCTGAGTGTGTCTCGCGTGATTCACTTACTGAGGGGACAGGTGCTCCCCTGAGCCTATCTCGTGTGATTGTCTTGATGACATGCGAGTTGCTCTCTTGAGTCAGTCTCCAGAGCAATGCTCACTCGACGGTGAGTTGCCCAGAGCCTTCCGGAGCATGAATTGGCGCTCGTAGCCGGCGTCGCTGAGCAGATTCAGCTCAGCAGCGGCCTGCCCTCTCCTCCCCCGCCGCTGCGTCATTAACATTCTGTTGCAAGTGTAACATCGTAGCCGAAAAGCGCGTTTAAGAGATTCCATTATGGAAGTTAATGCGAGCACTTTGCACGAAGCGGTAGAGGCGGCGGCGATGCCTCAGCGGAACGGACTACACTGGGGCGAAATAGTGAGTGGTTTCCGGAGCGGAGAAATTAAATATTAATAATAATAATAATAATAATAAACACATTAAATGTAAACCAGTAACCACTGGTTAAATCCTTACATCTAAAATGTGGAACAATTTGCAGACGAAATTCACGTTAACTTCATTTATTTAAATAGTTATTTAGTTATTCATTACTTTTTCATTCAATCATTCAAGACATCTCTTCTAACAATCACTTTTATATCTATTTAGTCTACTATTAATATTCTTATTCTCCTCATGCGATAGAATATTTATTTTGAAATGTTAAATATAAGTTTAACTATTCTGTCAAATTTGATTTTTTGAAAAGAACAAATTTCTTTTTAACATTACAGAATAGGGTCGATATTGTGTGATACTGAATATATTAATTTAAAAATGTATTATGAAGGCCTGATTTTGGAGAATAGAGCGCATAAATATGATATTCTAACTTCAATGGAAGTAAGGAAACAGGTAACAGATATTAAGAAACTGTTCGTTACACTTTTCTTAATTCCATTAATGAAACTCGCGTAGACACCAAATTAATAAGTGAGTATTGCTTTATTTGGACAAAACATTCGAAGAAAATATTTTTACACATGTCACAATTTCAGTGAAATATGAAGATAACTACTCAAATTTTGGAAAGAATGTTAATGACATTATTTTAAGATTTAGTTTTGAAGTATAGTTTGCTCTATTTCAGCAAGAAATAAATGAAGCGTATAGTTTTGCGAATATTTTAACTATCTCCAAAATGCTTTATGAAAAGCTAACCACCAAAATTAAAATAAAAAAAATAGTTTCCAATTTTTCAGTGACTTGAAAGCGGCCAGGTTGATCAAGGATGAAACTCCGTTTGATGAAACTCTTGTGTACGGTTTAATGTTGTCCACAGTCGGAGAGTCGGACGGATACACGTTTTGTGAGAAAACAAGTTTTCGTGTCTGCCCATCGAAAGGTGAATTTTAACAATAAAATATGTGATAATGATATATAAATTAATGAAATAATTATGATGAAGTTAAAGTTAAAAGAATCGTTGTTAGGCATCAGGCGATCACAAAATATATATTTCTGTCAAAACATTTCGTTCTGTGTAAAACAGCATTTTTGTTAACATTACGTTACTGGCGTTGCAGCCCGGTTCAGTGCAGCTTTTGTAACGTCAGCATTACTGCCTGGTGAATCTCGCGCACGTGATGAAAACTTGCACGGGGTACATTAACTGTGTCAGATTTTAATTACATTTTTATTTTTTTCTTGTAATTACTTTACGTTTTGTTTAATTTTTACTGAGAAATTAAAAGAAAACGGGAAAATTTGAAATGGAAATCTGTGGAGAGTTAACGCGTCCTAAAGTCATTTTTAAACAAGATTCCTCCAAGACAGCCAGTATCAGCGTTGATTTTATTGTTGCACAACTTAACTTTTATTAAACGGCTGCATGGAAAATAAATCGCGGAAGACCGAATTTGGCCCCACTGTGCATCGGGTCCACCAGCGATGACGAAGCCGGCAGGGCTTAAGTGGCTCCGGTTTTAAACTCTGCTTAAATAACCTATTACCACTTGGCCCGCGTCGTCGCCACGACGGCCATCTTCGCCGCCACCCGGACGCCTCCCTGCCTCAACTGCCCTTCGCGTCCCACCCTTCATCCCCGCCCCTGCCTGCTGTCCCTCCCCCACCCCGCCCCTACAGAATCCTCTTCTCTCTTCCCTACCACCGCTAACACGTTCCCGCTCCTTAAACATCCTCCTCTCCTCTGTTCCACCCGCCCACTTCAGCATCCTCTTTCCCGTCCCGTTGCAACCCTACCACGTCTCCACCTCTGCAACAACACCCTCCCTGCCTTATTGTCACCATTCGCCATTGCTACCCCTGCTCCATCGCCGTTCCTGCTCTATCACCTTCCCTGCTCTATTACCTTCCCTGCTCCATTACCTTTCCTGCTCTATCACTTTCCCTGCTTTATCACCACCCTGCTTTATCATCATCCTTCCCTGCTTAATCACCATCCCTGCTCCTGCGTTATTCGGATCCATCTCTAATCCCACTTTATCCAAACATAGCAACCAGGCGGGCCCTTTTGCTTCGCTGGACCGATGACGTACTGCCCTCTGGCAGGGGCGGGGGCGGGGGCGGGGAGGGGAAGGGAAGGGAAGGGAAGGGAAGAGAGCGGCCGGGCCTGCACGCGCCGACGAAGTTGGCTTCAACTCGCGAACGCCAGCGGCCCCTTCACTACGAACATGGAAGCCGTTTCTTTGATCTCGACACCGCCAACTTACAAACCGAATTCTGGGTAAACGCGGTTATTTATCATTGCGCTTAATGAATATTAAATGTCAGAACGAGTTAAGATGGCGGGAGGGTTTCTGAAATTCCCGACGAGGCAGTAAGATGATCATCATAATGCCGTTGGCGGTGTCGGTAGTGGTTCGTAGAGACTTGAACAGAGATGCTGATAAAATTGCGTTCACGTGAAGCAAATTTTTAGTTTCTACCGCATACGTATGATAACTCAAAGCATTAATGTTATTTTTTCTAGTCGTAACGTGATCAAAACCATTAATGTTTTCAGATAACTTAATATTTATAGACTGGATGTTGAAAATTATAAAACGGGATTACTTTTCGAATTACAATGAAATAGCATTCATGGTTTTCCAGGGATTCTGAAAATCTTGTTCGTATTAATCTCACGCGATTCGAAAAACATGATTCCTAGAGAAAAATGGAAACTGTATTAGTGCAGAACAAAAAAAAGAGCTTTGAACCCCTCAACCCAAAATTCTAAAGAACAATGCATGACAAATTTTGTGTTTTCTATGATTTTACCTCTACCTATTGGTCTTTATGGGAGTAAAACTTTTCATGCTGTAAACAGTTTGCAGGCCTGTCCCTGACCAGGCCGAATGGCTATTTTCGGAGTGGCTTGTCAGGAAATATGATAACCGGGCTTGTTACCACAGAAAACCTCTGTGCTAAACACCGGTATATGGAATTTCCTGGCAATCGGATTACTTATTCAAAAGTGGAAACGTAACTGAATCATTTATTCAAGTACTAAATGCACCAAAATGCAATACACAATTTATTTCACATTTCATTAATAAAATCCGCATTCGCCGTCGAGCGGCCATGAACAGTCGAACATCGCGTGCGCCCCCGCTCCCAGTCGGCGGGCAGTGCGGCGCAGCTGTTGAGATGATCTGCTTGAAGAACGTGCATTTGCTACATGTAAAATTTCTGAGTATTCTCGCGCACCCTGCTCCATACCAACATGGAACGTGAAAGTTGTCATTAATTAACACTGCAAATGGACATTAACACATTTTTTATTACGTAAACTGCCCACTCGTGTCTCATTGATACTCCACGATTTTTGTTACAAATGATTCAGAAAATTATGTATGATTCAAAGGCTATTGTATTTATTTTAATTTAATTTTAGCTCTACCTACTGGTCTTTATGGGAGTGAAACTTTTCATGCTGTAAACAGATGCCAGAAAATATGAGAACCAAGCATGTTACCACCAACCTCTGTGCTAAACACCGGTATATGGAATTTCCTTGCATTAGGATTACTTATTCAAAAGTGGAAACGTAACTGAATCACTTTGTCATGATGTCTCTCGCTCCAAGTCTCTCGCTCCCTGTCTCTCGCTCCCAGTTTCTCGCTCCCAGTCTCTCGCTCCCAGTCTCTCGCTCCGAGTCTCTCGCTCCCAGTCTCTCGCTCCCAGTCTCTCGCTCCCAGTCTCTCGCTCCCAGTCTCTCGCTCCCAGTCTCTCGTTCCCTGTCTCTCGCTCCCAGTCTCTCGCTCCCAGTCTCTCTCTCCCAGTCTCTCGTTCCCAGTCTCTCTCTCCCAGTCTCTCGCTCCCAGTCTCTCGCTCCCAGTCTCTCGCTCCCAGTCTCTCGCTCCCAGTCTCTCGCTCCCAGTCTCTCGCTCCCAGTCTCTCGCTCCCAGTCTCTCGCTCCCAGTCTCTCGCTCCCAGTCTCTCTCTCCCAGTCTCTCGCTCCCAGTCTCTCGCTCCCAGTCTCTCGCTCCCAGTCTCTCGCTCCCAGTCTCTCGCTCCCTGTCTCTCGCTCCCTGTCTCTCGCTCCCTGTCTCTCGCTCCCAGTCTCTCGCTCCCAGTCTCTCGCTCCCAGTCTCTCGCTCCCAGTCTCTCGCTCCCAGTCTCTCTCTCCCAGTCTCTCTCTCCCAGTCTCTCGCTCCCAGTCTCTCGCTCCCAGTCTCTCGCTCCCAGTCTCTCGCTCCCAGTCTCTCGCTCCCAGTCTCTCGCTCCCAGTCTCTCGCTCCCAGTCTCTCGCTCCCAGTCTCTCGCTCCCAGTCTCTCGCTCCCAGTCTCTCGCTCCCTGTCTCTCGCTCCCTGTCTCTCTCTCCCAGTCTCTCGCTCCCAGTCTCTCGCTCCCAGTCTCTCGCTCCCAGTCTCTCGCTCCCAGTCTCTCGGTCCCACGGAGATTCTCCATAGGCCTCGCACACATTCCTCTCCCGTTGCTTTATTGTCGCTTTCTCCACCTGGTTTAAATCGCTTATGCACTCCGTCGTGTCTCCACCTTGTGTCCGCCCGGAGCAGCACCTGCGCGGGCGCCATTTGCACAAAGCGCGCGCGGGGCCTGAATCAGCGTTTGCCCTTTGGGAAAGGGAATAGCAGAACAGCGCGGGGCGGCGCGGAGTGGTGCGGAGCGGAGCGGAGTGGAGTGGAGTGGAGTGGCGGGGCTTCCCCTGCTAAAAATCATAACGCGAGTGGGCGCGGTGCGGTGCGGGGCGAGGGCGAGCGGATAACTCGATAACCTTGGCGCGCGCGTCATAAAATATTCGCTCGCTCATCTGTCGATGGCGCGACGAGCTCCGACAGCCCCGCCCCCGCCCCCGCCCCGCCCCGCCCCGCCCCGCCCCTCACCGCACCGCACCGCACCGCCCCGCACTGCACCGCCCAGCGCTATATTAATGGAGCGTCCGCGTCCGCCTGCGGGGAGTAGAGCGGGGATTAGAGTGGGGGCGGGTAGCGGATCTCCCAATGCCGCGAGGATCCCGCAGAAAAATCCATCTGAGTTACTGACACGCGGTCACGTAATTGATCTAGGGTCAGCCGCTGATATATAGCTGCGTCATCATTCTGGATGGCTAATGCAAAGAAGCAAATTATTATTATTATTATTATTATTATTATTATTATTATTATTATTATTATTATTATTATTATTATCATTATTATTATTATTATTATTATTATTATTATTATTATTTGCCATGTTACTATATATTTCTGTGGGAGAATACTCTAAATAATGTGTCGTGGTGAACAAGAACAAGAAACTATTATCTTAGTATGCCCAATAAGTTAAAAAATATACTTTAAAAACCCTGCTTTACACAAAAGTGTACCAAGGAAATTTTAGCAGTTTATCTTCATTTATTTCCTTTTAAATTTTCTAAAATTATCTCTTTCCCCTTTTAGTGTATTTTTTAAGTTACTTTCGTGAGTAGAATTAAAAGCTTTTATTATTTTCATGTACTTAAATCTTTGGAAAATATTACAATAATTTTTTTTACAACAATCTCCAGGAATTGATCGGCATTTACCTTGTAATGATTTGATAAGCTTCCTTTTACGAGGTTTTGCGTAATTTCAAGATCTTGATGTAACATTCGACTACCACCATTTTTATTGAATAGAAACACATAAAAAACAGGTCTTCTCATTTTTTGCAAGTTTCTATTTCCCCACACCCAAAGTATTTTATTTGCGAGCACTATTATGAATCATGAATGAATTAGTGTTCTCCCTACTATACAAAGCGATGGGGTCCGCATATGGAAAGCACAGAGAGATAGATGGGCAATGTATTTTTGCATTCTCTAATCCAGCTGATATCAATATCAATGGTGTTTCAGATCTCTCGTCGGGCGCGTATTTACTCAACTCCTTAGCAGCAATACATATAAATCCTCATTTGTGTGGCGTGAGGCCGAATGAAAAGGAAGGCTTGGAGCGGATGTGTTGAAGTTATGACAGGACATGTCTCCCTCCGGCGAGAGAGATCTTCATAAAAGGGGCCCGCGGGATGGGGCTCGGGAGGGGAGGGGAGCTAATTCAGCGGTTTAACTCTTTGTAGAACAGGCGAGCGTCGAAAGAATGGGTGACAATGGACGCGACCCCTCACCCCCATTCCCCTCCTTCCCTGTCCCCCGCGCCCAACCCTTCTCGCCGCCCCCGGCTTCGATGGGGGAACAACTCTCGTAGGGTGATGCCGCTGATTTAAGGAAGCATTTTGGTGCCACGAGGTCAGTAAACATGGTTTTAAGCTTCGAGTTATATTCAAAATTATCCTAATAAACGTAAATTTTTGCTTTCAGTTTATAAATAATGTTATATATAACACAAATCTTCAACGTATATTACTACTGTTTTATTTAATTTCGAAAATTGATCTGTATATTATCGTTAATGGTTCTTCAAAGAAGGTTCGTTCATTTTTTAAATGAAATTGAACTCGAGTTGAAGCTATTTGAAGGTAGATTTTTGTGGCAACTTTGGTGATGTTTGAACGTTTGCAGCATATTTAGAAATAATTCACAAAATAAAATAACATTATAAGAAACCCTATGGTACATTAAAGGATTTTTCAATATAATAATTTTCGGTTTCTTAATGTGATTTGTAGCATGTTCATTGCCAACAACCTTTTGAGAAAAATACCGGTTGCTCTGTTTCGTTACAAACAAAACACTATTGTCTGTGAAATACGTCTTAGTTGAACACTGGCAGGCAGCAACTTCCCAGGAACACGCGAGGGAAGAACAGCAGGCTGCGACCTGAGACATTCTTCCTTTATAAGCACAATGGAGGGTTTTTTTTTTTTTTTTTTTTTTTTGAGCGGCGTTGTGAGTTACTCAAACAAGTCCATGTACTTTTCTAATTACAGCGTAGTAGGAGAGTTGCACGGCAGGCGGAGCGGAGTTCTTTGCGGCCTGTAGCTGACATAATGTTTGAAAAGGTCACTTTTTATTCTTTCGCACGTCGTTACCGCCATGAGGTAACGCGGCCTACGCAAATGTAACTTTGGAAGGGGACAGAGGCGCGAAGAGAGGGCTCTGGAGGGGCGTGGCCGGTAAAATCTATTAACTGTTCGTTCTAGCTATAATTATACTACATTTCAAACATATTAAAATACATTCGCTATTAAAGCTAGAATGTTTTTATGTTATGACAAATAACTGACATTCAATAAAAATGGAAAATTGTTATTAAATTTTATATTTATTTATTACTTTTTCGTATGCTTATAAACGGAGTATCATATGTATTATAGAGAATGTTATGTAATGTTGCGGAAAATCGAATTCGATATTTCAACCGAAATACATGTTTTGGAGTGTATTTTCATTGCTTCAAATGCTGTCGTATGAAGTTTATTAAAAACTCAAAATTTTTCTGTGAAAATGAGCTGAAATTTCCATGTTTTCAGAAACGCTTAAACATAATTTCCTCAAAAACGACTCCAAATTTTGTCTTCGAAGTTTCGAACGATTTGTGTACACGATTGTATTTGTGAGGGGATGTGCTCCAAATGACTTCAAATGAAGGTTTTCCCAAAGTCAAAAGTTGAAAAGTTGAAGTCTGTGAAAAAGGGCTTCAAATTTCACTTTTGCACTAACGCTTTAACGATATCTTCTTCAAAACGGCTTCAATTTTTTTAACGAAAATGTACATATAAGTCGAGATTTTACTCTTCTATAATATTTTCAAAGTTATATTTCGGTCTCCCGATTAGGAAACCAAATAAACGAGAAGGTTTTTACAAAAATGGATGTTTGGTGGCAATTGATGGCAGCTGGCAAAAGAATGGGTCAAAACCGAAAAGCAAGTCCAGACAAAATAATTTAGAAAATGAACTAGTACAGGATAGGCTGTTCCATTCTGAAGCACCACTAGGTTTTTTATTTAAGTGTGTATTGCATCATTTATCGTTGAGTCAGTTTGTTTCAATCGTTTTGTTCCATTGGAAATTGTTTCTGGTCTGCCCAACTTGTTCCAATATTCTATGACCAGTATTACTTTATTTCAGAAGAAAGAAGGGCTTGAAATTTCAGGCAAATCAAGATCTTTCTTGAAGCAACAGATAAATCTTAAGGCACCACGCTCGTTTCAGCAAACCCTTAGACCAAAACAGGGAGTTCGACAAAAATGTTTCGGTTGATTACCTCAATTTGATGAAAAACGGCTTGATGATATGTGTAGAAAGCAATACAGACGACACTATTTAAATGCCTTTTAATAAGCCGTGCCGGGCGCGAGACGCGGTTTCTCGTGCTTGTTTTCCGTGTGCGAAACAGCTAATGTTTTGATAGTGGGCGAAACATCACGAATCATCTGCGAAACGTCGCGAAACATATGCGAAATATGGCGAATGTGTTTTTCGGAATTATCTTTCGTCTTGCCGAGGTCTTGTTTATTATTTGCAAACAATAGTGTTACAACACTAACTGGAATTCATTTACTTTTGTACAAGTAAGGTATTTATAGTTATTTGATATTTTATTTATATTACAAGGGCGTGTTAAAAATAGTATTCGCAGCACTGGCGTGTGGAGATTCCCGCACTCTTCTCTTTGTCGTCCACGCTTCGCTCGGACACAAATTCGACTCGTGCGTGAATCACCTGTTTCCTCTGAATCACCTGTTTCCTCTGAATCACCGCCCTTGTTAGGTAAACTACGATTTACATTTCCAATAAAAGTACAATAGGATTTTCTTCTTCTGTAAAATCAGGAATAAACTGAGAGTTAAGTACGGAAAGGAACTCGTGTGTGGATTTCCCATTTCATAATGATGTCACATACGTTGTTCCAAGTTCCTCTAAGTCTTTGTGGGAGATTGAGACACAGTGGGGAGGGGGATGTGAGGGCGGGAGGTGTTTCGTAAGTCGTAGCATGAGAGCACACCGCGGCCGCAGGTTGAGCGGGAGCTTTGCTTTCGCTGACCTCACAGGCTCAGAAAGCGCCTGCCACACACACACACATTGATGGCGGATGGCCTTTCTCCCATCCCCGTCCCGCCCCGGCTCACCCCGCCTCACCCCACCCCCCAGAGTCCCCGCGTGGCCGACGCAGTAACATAAAAGCAACAGGGCAGTACATCTGCGAGATGGCTGAAGCGGGATCGCGGCCGGTCTGTATTTGCCCTGGACGTAAATCGCATCCAGGATAAAGCCTGCAAATCACAAAAGTATCTGCGTGATCCGGCGCGCCGGGGGACAGCGACAGGTCGGGCCCTGCAATATGTATGCAGAGCAAGAGCTTTCTCCCGATTCGTTTTTTGCCGCGCGAGTGTCGGAGGGGGCCTCTAATGACGCGGCAGAGGAGAGCGGTCCGCGCGGATCGGGGGGGAGGAGGGGGGAGGGGCATCCCTCTGAAGATGACGCTACCCTCCCATTAAATATTGACGCTGCCTAAAAAGCAATGGGCATTAGCGGGTGACCTGCCCTGCCCCGCCCCGCAGGACACCGCCCTCGTCTCATGCGGCGCGCGCTCATATTTCAGTCGCGAGAGAGACGTCTCGCGAAGTGCCCACCTCGGGGCGGGGAGGGGGAAGGGGCAATAAACGTCACCGCCACGCACCCCCTCCCCCGGGAGGCCTTCTTCGGGGCTTCTCCGCGGCGGCCTCCCGGCGCACGGGAAGTTGTGCCAGCGATCGAGAGTCAACGGGTGGGGGGACGAGAGCGGGAGATTGAGGTGAAGTGCAAGTAGGGTGGGAAATGTGGAGGGTGGCGGAGTGGGTCGGAACGAGGCGGGATGGGTCGGAGCAGGGTAGAACGGGGCGGGAAGGGGCAGGATGGGTTGGAGCGTGACGGAGCGGGACGACGCGGAGCGGGGCGGGGCGTAGTAGGGCGGTGCGGGATTGAGTGTCGTGGGTGGGCGGGGAGGGTTGACGGGGGTTTAGCGGCGCCGGCAGGGGGAGCAGCGCGAGACAGTGTCGGGGCGAGGGAGGGGCGGAGTGGTTTGGACCAGGGCGCAGGGTTGCGTGGCGAGGCGGGGTGAGGTGGAGCGGGGCAGAGCGTCATGGCGGGGAGGTCTGGTGCGTGCGGGGGGGTGGAGGCGGCCGGCCGTGATGGATGACCGCCCGCCTCGCGCCCGCTGCGCTGCTCAATGAACCGCGTGCGCGCCCTTTGTTCATTTACGGAGGCAAATCGGGGAAAAGGAGCCTTCTCATTGGTGGATCGGCTGTGGGAGAAGGGCGCGCTCAGCGGAAACTCCGCGATGAGGCATGCTTCTCGCGGGGCGGTCATCCGAGGACGCCCTTCATGCCGGCCCTGCGCCCTCGCTAACCTACTTCCCGTCGTAGCTAATAATAGACGCGCAACAAGAGGCACATACGAGCGTCAGCATGTTATCCTTGCACGCTGCTCTTCACTCCACACTTCCTAGATGAACTGTTCTAACATTTATTTCTCGCCCAGCAATGTTGATTTTAGCAGTTGATTGCTAGCTTCTAAGCCGCACTCACCGAAAACTACAAACACGGAAAGGGAGATGACGAAACGACGGGGCCTAAACCTTGAGAGGATATGTGCAAATGTTTTCTAATAGTAATAGTTCGTTCATTTATCATGTGTTCCACAGAAGAAAGATTGTAAAAGAACACAGTGGCACCTATCAACCTAAACGCTGTAATGGGCCGGGTTTCCCCACTAAATGCAGTTTCCCTTACCGACTCGTATCCATATCAATGAGACCTCTTTGCAGTCTCCGTAGTTTCGTGTGATTTTGTGCTCTGTTGTTCCGTTCTGAAAAATGCGTCGCCGACACACGCGTCGCTTTTCCCCACTGGAGATTTCGTAAGAACACACACGCGTCGCGACGTAAATGACTTTGCGGTCGGATGGCATTTTTGAATCAATCTTTAGGAAAAAGATCCTGTCGGTATTGCACGCTCCAGACGTTGAGAGACGAGGTGAGGCGAAGAGCGAGGCCCGCAACCCTGAACCACTGCGTTTGTTTAATATGTATAACATTTGTTGGGGCTCGGGACTGCGAGGAGAACGTTACAAGGAATGACGGAAATAAGGAGAATTACAAGGAGAAAGAAGAAGAGAAAGAGAAGTAAGGAGTAGAAGAAGTAAAGGAGGAAAATAAGTAGGGAGGGAGTAGTAGGAAAGAAGATGAAGGGAAGAAGAATGTATAAGGGAGGAAAAGGTATGGCAGGGGGAGACGTAAGGGTAGTGCAAGAGGAATAGAGGAGGAGAAGAAGAAGAACGAGAAGGGAAGGAGAAGCAACACGGAAGAAGTTGGAGTAGAAAGAGAAGCAGATAAGTAGGAAGATGAGGAGAATGAGAAGAGTAGTAAGAGGAGAAGGAGAGGAGTAGTAAGAGGAGAAGGAGAGGAGTAGTAAGAGGAGAAGGAGAGGAGTAGTAAGAGGAGAAGGAGAGGAGTAGTAAGAGGACGAGAAGGAGAGGAGTAGTAAGAGGACGAGAAGGAGAGGAGTAGTAAGAGGACGAGAAGGAGAGGAGTAGTAAGAGGACGAGAAGGAGAGGAGTAGTAAGAGGACGAGAAGGAGAGGAGTAGTAAGAGGACGAGAAGGAGAGGAGTAGTAAGAGGACGAGAAGGAGAGGAGTAGTAAGAGGACGAGAAGGAGAGGAGTAGTAAGAGGACGAGAAGGAGAGGAGTAGTAAGAGGACGAGAAGGAGAGGAGTAGTAAGAGGACGAGAAGGAGAGGAGTAGTAAGAGGATGAGAAGGAGAGGAGTAGTAAGAGGACGAGAAGGAGAGGAGTAGTAAGAGGACGAGAAGGAGAGGAGTAGTAAGAGGACGAGAAGGAGAGGAGTAGTAAGAGGACGAGAAGGAGAGGAGTTGGAAGAGGAGGAGAAGGAGAGGAGTTGGAAGAGGAGGAGAAGGAGAGGAGTTGGAAGAGGAGGAGAAGGAGAGGAGTTGGAAGAGGAGGAGAAGAGGAGGAGCAAGAGAAGGGGGGAGATGTGGAGCTTGGAGTTCGAGGTTGGAAATGGGGTGTCGTGTGTTAGCCTTTCGTCGTGAGCCACGTTCTATGACCGGTGAGTACCTCTCCGTACGTGCAATCTTCTCAGCCCCGGCGCTAGCGGTGAGTTCTCTTCCCCCTTCCATTATTGTTATGGGGAGGGGGCGTAGGGGGGAGGGTGTGGCGGGCTGTCGCAGGCTGCGGTCGCGCGTCGCCAATCGGCGTCCAATTAAATCGCGCGAATTAAAAACGCTCTCGAGGGAGGACGGGGGGGTGTTTGAGGTCGCGGCGGCGAGGGGAGGGGGCGGCGACCGCGTTTCATAAACATACGAATGTCCGCCGCCGGAGTGTGAGAGGGGATGAACGCTTAAGGGAAGGTCGGGGACGTAGCACACTTGGCGACAGTTGACGGTCCTCCGCCCCCACCGCCCCCGCGCCTCACATGGCGACGCATCCTAATTAAGGATTGATCCTCCGCCGAGCAGCAGCGCCGATGGGAGGTCCCAAATCCTAGCGCCGAGTTCGGCGACCTTTGGCGGTGGTGGTCCCACGCAGTGTTGCGAAGCCACTCACCAAGTGCCAACTCTCACTCAAGTGTTCGAAACTTCAGATAACACTGTTATAAACCTGTTTTGCTCAGTTTTCACTTTTCATCTTTTTTTTTATTTTCTTTTTATTGGAACTGCAAGTTACATAGATCCATTCTATAGTACTTTTACATATGTAGTATTTTGCGATTTAACCTGAAAACTAACTTAATTTTAAATCTAACTACTCAGAGTAAGGGAGCACATGAAGCGCCTTACTTATTCTCCAACTCAGTTTGTATATACAAAAATGCTTGAATTGGAAACTTTCTTTTAATTCTTGTATGGGAATCTGGGATTTGAGTGAGGTTGAAATGGAACAGATGGTCGTTTTGGTTGATGTAGGGTAGAATTTGCTGGGGGATCTTGGTGATGAATGGAATAATGTATAGTATATTTAATTCTTTCTGCATCTGTAATATGAAACGAACCATGCTTCAGTAATTGTTCTGAGGTATTTATTTTGAACGAATCATAGCTTTATTATTCAGGTAATCAATTTTTGCAAATTTGTCTTAAGTGAATTAGCTCTGTACACTTGAACGCTATAGTTCACAGCTTGTACACGAAGACAGGTAAAATTACATATTAAACAAAGATGTAATGCCAATTACGAATAAAAGTAATTTTTAAAGCACATTTTATTACCATTTTAACTGTGTACAGCGGTATTTGATATATTGTTAAATAAAATAATTGTTAAAACATTTTTATGAATACTTATATCCTTTTACGAATTCTTTACGTTGTACGCACATTAATGTTCACAATATTGATTCAACAACGCACTTGTTCTGTACTGTGAGGTTAAGAGGCTCAGCTTCTTTTGGGAATTCTATGGCCAACCATATCTACGGCCTAGGAGTGCGGGGCAGTGTATACAAATTACTGTGG